>CM030322.1:386819535-387004815 GCA_002915635.3 Ambystoma mexicanum | reverse complement strand
TCATGCAACTGCAGTGGAATTGTCTGCAATGTACTGCACATCTATGTTTGCATTCCATAAAATGGCAATGATTGCATTGTAATCTTCTGTTCTTTTTATATAATACTTAGGTGATTTCCCTTTAACACTATGTTGAACTGAAGACATGAAGTTGTTCACTTCACCTATTTCTGTAACTGGTCTAGGGAAACCAAAGCGGCATTTGGTGTAGTATTTCCCTTTGTTTTTGTATTTGCGACAACAATATTTGCCACATCTGTGTCTTTGAAATTGTACAATTTGTCCATGAAGGTCACTATGTCTCGTTTGTGAAGGGATTTCACAAGTGACATGTGTTTGGATGAACTGCAAAACAGTGGCATCACTGTCCTGACCAAATTTAGGTGCACCTTTAATCCATAAAAGCATGTGTATATGTGGTGCTCCTCTGGCTTGGTATTCTTTTCTCCCAAAAAAGTGTTGCACTTCTCCGAGGGGAGGAACAGTTTTATTACAAATAAAGTGTAGCATAGCAATGAAACGATGGTGGAAATATCTTGAAACATTAACAGGATCTAGAGAGCAAAGTTCTCCAGGTGTTAGTATATCTATGTTGGTTTTGTTTTTGTTTGATATGCGTAGGAAATTATGTAAATCTTCCCATGCATATTCTGCACAACTTAATGTAACAAACCAAGTGGGTGGTCCAAGGTTTCTGATCATACAACGTACATCTCCGTGACGTCGGAACCAGTATTCTTTCGTACCACGCATGTTTGCAAACAGATTTGTTATGCTGGATTGTAAAACATCATCTTTTTCTTGCACTTTTTGTATTAATTGCGTAGCTGACATATTTTGAAAGTGGATTCCCGATTTCAATATGTGTGCAACTCCGTAACATAGGGTTGCTAGTTCACTTTCAAAGAGTAGGTGGAATATGTATTCCACATTTTGTCTAAATCTGGGATCTTCAGAATACATTCGTAATGAGCAGTATTTTTTTATTTTTATTTTTTTATTGATATAGTTGAAAAACAACTTTTGAATATTTTTTAGTTCAGGATAAAAAAAACAGTTATATTACATACAGTTATATTAATTATAACAATTCATATTTGATAATATATACAGTATAAAAATGGGAATAAAACATGATCATGAATAAGAGCAACATAAACAATACACAACTAATGGTAAATTGAAACAAGATAACAGCATTATTATTGCATGTGAAAGAGAACACATTCGATGAAAATGACCCATAGTCCTCATTAGCATGGCAACGGAGTGGCTTAAAAGGGAGCCGTTTTCATGGCAATGGTTAGATAGAGTTATTCATTCTTCTAGGTTGGTGTTTTGCAAGTCAAGTGCCAATAGATAATTTATAAGTGCAAGTCTGATTGCGTTCAGAGAAGTGTTATACAAAATATGCCATAGTTGTTCCGCAGTTGTGATTGAAAAACTCTCAAGATGATATTTAAAGTGTTTTATGCAATGATTTAACAAAATTGGACAGCTTGTTATCAAGTGGGGTAGGGTCTCTGGTTCATTTGGATTTTTACAGAAGCGGCAGAAGTTTTGTGATGGAGAGATTAATTTCCATTTTGGTCGGATGGCTCTCGTATGCCAAACACTTAACCTAAATCTTACAAACAGGTCTCGATACTTCGTATCTGGAAATTGCAATATATATGATTCTGGAGTTATGACTTTTTTGATCAAGGTACAGAAAATTTCGGAATGCTTAGTTTTAAGACATTGAGATCTTGTCTGAATCCAGTCCAATAGCATCATTTTTTCTTTAGCTTTTTTGGGATTGTTAATTAGTAACATTTCAGTAACATCTGATTCAAACAAATACTTCCTAGTCTCAAGATGCCATTTTTTCATATTTTTGTGGTCGGTTTTTGCCTTATATTTAGACAAAATATCAAGCAACGAGCCTTCTTTAGAACTTATGAGACATTTCTGATAGAGACAGCACATTTTCCACATATACATGACATGCAAAGACGTTAATCCCAATTCGTAACGCAATAAACACATAGGTATAGATTTTGGTAAATTCAGCAATTATTTCCAAAAAGACCCTTCTATCACTGACCAGAAAGAATGGTCACACAATGTTCTTGATTCCGAACCATATAGAATTGTTGGTATAGCTTTTTGACAATAAAAAAATCATTGCCGGTTTTAAAGAGAATTTGCTATATTTAAAATTCAAAATTCTTGCTTGTGAAGCAGCAGTATTCATTTTGGCTCTGATTTCATTATAATAAGGTTAATCAGAAATAACGTTATTTACATTTAAACCTAGATATTTGTACTCAGACACAATCTCTAGTGGGATCTGATGCAAGCACCATGATTTGCAAGTCCTTCTCTTTGCGTTGTTGGTATCTGAAATCATGACCTTTGATTTATTCAAATTTATGGTCAGCTTATTGATGGTAACATAGTTGTTTAGCTGATCCACCAACAGTTGAAGACCCCTGGCTGTTCTAGCTAATAGCACAAGGTCATCAGCATAGAGCAGGTAGGGGATCGTATGATTGAATAAACGAGGGGAGTCAGATGTTATGTTCATAAAGTGATTTACTATGTCAGCTATATAGAAGTTGAACAAGGAAGAGGCCAAAAGGCAACCTTGTTTAAGACCTCTATATGTATATATACATTTAGTTAGTTTGCCGTCCAGCGACAATCTTATTTGGATTGATGTATTGGAGTGGAATTCACGTATCGAATGTCGAAGATGTATCGGACAATTACTCCTTTTTAACTTATCAAACAGCAGCCTCCTGGATATTGAATCAAAAGCTGTTTCTAGGTCAATAAAGGCCATGAAAACAGGTTGTTTTAGTTGCCACTCTTTGCGCTTAATGGCATGCACAATATGTAAATTGATGGTGGTTCCCAACCCAGCAATGAATCCTGTCTGGTAGGGATCATTGATGTTAAATTTATTTGACCAGTCTACAAATTCAGCCAAGATGAGACAGGGAAATAGTTTCCCAGGCACGTCCAATAAAGCTATCGGTCTGTAGCTTTTAGGGTCTTGTCTGTTGTGTTTCTTATAGATAGGAAGAATTATGGGCTTCTGCCACGAGTGTGGGATTCGTTGAGATACGATTACTTGCTGGAATATGACTCTTAGTATATTTGTCCAGGCTTTCGCATGGGCCTTTAGCATGATGTTAGATAGGCCATCTGGTCGCGGAGCTCTGGAAGCACTCAACTTTTTTTTATATTTTCTAGAATGTCAATAGGGTACATTTTCAAAGGAGATAAATTATTTGGAGGCATGTATACAGGTTGATTAGCCCATGGAAAGTCGACATAAAAGGAACTATAATATGCCACCCATGTTTCCTCGGATACCGCATTAAGTTGAATGATAGATTGCTGGGGGGTATATATGGTTTTAATTAGACCCCAAATCATGGCTGAGCTTTTAGAGGCCATAGTTTGCAACATAAGTTGTGCATCTTTCAATTGCATGCTTGCTTTATGTTGCTTCAACCAATTCGCATATCTGTTCTTGATTGATTTTGCTAGCAGTAATCTTTGCATGAGAGGTAGATGTTGTGAGCCTCGAATTTGTCTCTTCATGGTGGTTTTTGCATGTTTAACTAGGTCATCTGGAGCATGCTTGTGACCTATTCTTTTATTATTAAAGTTGAGGCTTGTGTTTTTCTTTTGTTCAAAAGTTCATAAAGCTGCAACATACATTCCGTCTCTGGTGACGATATCCGGACGCAGACATCAGGAGGAAAGGATATGACTTCAAGTAGTTCATCTAAGTTTGAAGAAGTCCATTTATATTTAGTACTTGTGGCTGCGACGGCTAACTGAAAGTTGTAAGTTTCACTTATAGTTGTCGAGGAAGTAGAATGCCAAGACCAGGTAATCTCCAGAATGTCATGGTCACTAATGTCTTGTTCGATTACATTTAAGGAATTTAAACAAGCATGGAGATTGGAGTCGACATATATATAATCTATTTAGGAGGTTTGATTGCCTCTTTTCCAGGCGGTCTTGGTTGGTACGTCACTTGGTAGGGATCCGTTTACCATAAACAGGTCTCTCTCTTTCATTAGATGCTTCCAGCTTTTTATTGGGTTTTGATGTTTGTTTCCTGTTTTTCCCACGCAGTCCATGTTTAAGTCTCCTGCAACAATAATGTGATCTACTTGAGGGTCTGCCACAATGATGTTCAGGCATGTCTCCATCTCTTTAAAGAAGTATTTGTCTTCTATGGCCACATGGTTCCACTACAAATTTAGGCAAGCTACTTGTTTTGAAGAGATAGTGATTCAAACTAGTTGTATGTAAGTATTCGGAGCTGCACAAGGTGTGACAGCTAAATTTCTGTTGGTCTTTATTGCTGTTATGAGCCCAGCCATAGGTCTTCCTCTCAAAACATTGGTGGCCGGGTTTAACACTAACTGATGTCCATCCCACAGTGGTGGAATGGTTAGCCATACTACTTGAAGGAACACAATGCCATATTTAGCAAGTAAGCTCATCGAAGATGCCACCAGATGCTTGTTTCCACGAGTATTCCATGAAGCCAAGTTCAAAACGTATTCTGAATTACATTCAAATTGTTATTGATGATCCTTCCTTGGTTGGTTATTTGGAAAAGATACTGTTTGCATTTCATTCTGATTTATGGAGGAGCACGAGATTGTCAAGGCTGTAGATAACCAGGGTTTTTCTAGGTTTTGATCGTTGGTCTTAAATGAAGTCTGGAGATTCTCTGAGGAATTATCATTTTTATTCAGTAACTGAAAGCCCAATTGATAGAGTTCATATCTGGCCTGCCATGTGGTGTTTCTGACCAAGCCTGACGACATCCATAATTTTACTACTGACGTGTCATGAGGATGCATGAATTCTACTTGGGCTATATCAGTTGATGTGACATCTTGTAGGCTGGTTATGTTGTTCATGAGATTCAGAACTGTTGCCCTATTGAGATCATATGTTTTGTAGTCGCTTCTGCATCTCTGAAGTATTAGGCTGAAGCAAGCTGCGTTTTGATTTCTGCTTCGTGAGGCATTCATCTTAATATTGGTTGTCTGGTTTGCTTGGAATGAATTTTTGCTCAAATTAATCACTGTGTTTTTTAGTGAATTTTCATCAGAATTCTGTTGAAAAGACACACATTTGTTCATGTTCACATTTGGTCGAGCGGAATTTGAATAGTCTCTCGGCTGTGTCTGGAGTTTAATAGGTTGAACTGGACATGCCATGAATATATTGAGAGATTTCTGGATTTCTTCTCTTCTTTTTTCTAGCGTTGTTAGAGATGTGTCAACAGATTGTTTTGTAATCAATGTTTGCGGTAGCTTCAGTGCTGGTTGCAAATTGGATATATCAGCATGCATTGGCACAGCTGATGAGTGGTTCTGTTTTCGTGCTTCTGTAATCAGGTAATCCAATGGAGAGTATGTTAGGTCTACGTCAGTCGCAATGCTATTAACCGTACTGCTCGAGTTCAGTTTTGGTAAGGAAGCTTTAAGTTTGGATAATGCCGCATATTTTCTGATTATAGCAGCTCCTCTTTCTTTCACTCTTCTGTCAGGATTAGAGATTGCTTTAATAAATTGCTGAGTGCTGCTTTTCTTCTGGGCCTTCATGATTTGTTGGTTTTTGTTTTTTTTAAATGTTTTCCAGTAGTCAATGTACATTTTCGTTCACCTTGGGAAACAAAAATATTAAGAGGGAGTTTATTTGTTGTTTTTTGATCTGGAGGAATTGACGATTGTTTTCCACTGTCTTTGGAAGATTTAGAATCAGATGATTGAGTTACGTCAACTTCTATTTCTTTTTCATAAACACAGCCTGTTTTCATTGATTTTTATTAGATGGATTCACTTTCTGTGAGTTATTAGTGTCCACTGCCTTTACTACAGTTTTACTTTTTGTTTTGCTCGATTCCGTATCTTCAAGATTTTCTGGGCTTTGCATTGAGAGTTGTTTTGTATGCAGATCGAGTGCATTCTCACAAACACCATTTGTTTCCACAAATAATGACTGTTGTTGCGTCATTGTGGATGCTTCTGTCACAGAGGGAATATGTCGTTTAGTTTCAAGTAACTCCTTGAGGAGAAAATTCTGATCAGTGAGGCGTGAGTCCAAGGTTTCATAAGGTTTAGCCAAGGAAAAAAGAGCAGTGTTCATGGCTTGTAATGTTAGTTCAGAGGATAAGGTGACACTTGGAGAAACCGTAGGTTGAAAATGTGACAGAATGGTTTTGGATTGCATAGGAGTGGGTTGAGTATAAGATATAGACAAAACAGAAGACTCATTGGGCGAGTGAGTGAACATTACAGGCGATTGAGATAAATGCTCGTAATCTTGCACCTCACTTGTTGCTTTAGATGGAGTTGGAAATAGTTCAAGAGCCTTAGCTTTGACTGGTGTGTTAATAGGAGTTTCCATTGGTTCGTCTACGGCGGGACTTATGTGTTGATCGGTGTCATTATGTTTATTTGTCCACTGGTGGATTTCTCATGAATTTTAGCTAGCGTTACGGGTCTGCATGTAGATGGACAGCAAAGTCTCCCAATAGATTTGTTTCAGAAAACGCAGCTAATAAAGAGTCCGACGGTGTGCATAAATCAATCTGAGGCGTTTCTGCTATTTCCGTGGGAAGAAGAGTTGAGGTTGGTAAAAGCACATTAGGTGATATAACATTTTCAGACACATTTTTGACTTTTACTTGTATTTTATCTGGATAAAACTTGCGTTTGTCAGTTAAGCAGGACATTGATTTAGCACGTCCTGCTAATTTGGTTGAGTGTGGTCGAGCCGGACGTTTTAATATTTCCTTATTTGAAAATAAAGCTGCAGCAACCTGCTCAGGCGGTGGCATGCCAGACATGAGAGTATATAATTTTACCATACGGTTTTACAATTGTTGAACTTAAATGAACAGAAGAGGGCACCAGATAAGTATAAATGCCGGGTACGAGATGCAAATTACAGCTCTTTGTCTTTTAGCTTATCCAAATATAAGAAAAGAAGACATACTATTAATTACACACAAAAATATATAAGCAACCTGTACTCCACCTCCACGCCCTCCAGCCACAACAGCAATAACGGCCCTTTATCGAAGCCCTTGCTCAAATGCGCGCGTGCAAATGCGCGTGCATTCCTGATGAGATAGAGCTTCTGGGAGGGGGGATCGAGTCTCTTAGCGTCACTACAGAATGAAACAAAGGAAACAAATGAGCCAAAATCTAGATGTTTAAATGTTTAAAGTCCACTATTATTTGCTGTAGTAACAGTCTTCAAGTGTTCAAAGTGGCAAAGTCAATACCGTGATCCTTGGTCCAAAAGTAGCAAACAAAGCAAACAGCAGCAAAGAGACACGTCCAGCAACAGCAATAACAGCCCTTTATCGAAGCCCTTGCTCGAATGTGCGCGTGCAAATGCATGTGCGTTCCTAATGAAATAGGGCTTCTGGGAGGGGGGGTGGAGTCTCTTAGCATCACGTGATCCTTGCTCCAAAAGTAGCAAACCAAGCAAACAGCAGCAATGAGACACGTCCAGGAACAGCAATAACAGCCCTTTATTGAAGTCCTTGCTCGAATGCGTGGTATTCTGATGCTGTTATCTGAGTGGGTCTGTCATCGTATCTTCCTCCTTTGCCAATAGGAAATAGTAGAGGAAACGCATGTGCTTCTATACTTTTTTACCATATGCTCATTGGTGAACCTTCATTATTGTCTTGCAATTCAGATATTGCAAGGCTTGTCTATCTTTATGTAAGTCCATGAGTTGTTGCCACATTTTTTTGTCTTTTGTTGGTACACCATTTACTAAGACAATTAAAGATTTCTCTATTGGACGTTGCGCTCCTAGAGGGTGCACATTTTCTGTCAGATCTAATGGTAAATAAACTACTTTGCCACAAATGCCTTTCACCAATTCAGAGGGAGGTAATTTTGCTGTTTTTGGTTGAAGGCGTATTATTGCTTGAAATGGGTGTACTGTTTGAATTATGATGCTCTCATACAAATTGAGTTGTTGCAGGGGTTTTGGTAGTGGGAATAATTCCAAGTTATTTGTGATAGCACGTGAAGGAGTTTGGTTGTTGTCAAGTTTTGTAGTACAGTAACTGCAACATATTAAGGGTTCACTTATGTCGTATTTGTTTTCTGCTAAAAGGTAGAGAGCTAATTCAAACCATTTGGAATCTTCATTGTCTTCTATTTTGTATGTTACGTCTATAGTTTTTGTGTTACTTTTGTAAAAAGTTCTGCGGCAACACACACACACACACACACACATGGTTTGGTACTTCAGCAGATGTACTTTTAAATGTTAGTATTTCTTTTTTGTATGTGTGTAATAGAAGGTTGCCATGTGCAGAATTGTTGCTAGTCTGTTCTAAAGCTATTGCATTTTGTAAGTGGCTTTCACTTCCAAAATATTTTCTCTGGATACGGTCGATTTCTTCTTGTAGGTATTTGGGTGTACCATGCAGAAGAGTGTTCCTTAAATTGGCTAGTTCTAAAGCAGGACTTTTAGCATAGTACAGTTTATACACTAGATTTCTCACATTTGAATGTGTTGATATCATTTTGATATCATGGAAGGTGCTTTTGCAAATAGGTCCTGAAATGCAGGCTAATGAATGTCCATGTAGACCTTTGTATTTGCGCACTGGACAGGTATCCATATTTTGCAGCACTTTCATTTTGATTTTGACTTTACCTTTCACATACTGATTGAGGAACTGGAGTCAAGATTTTAAAGATTTGTTGGGAATGTTACACATTGATGTGCACGGCCATTTGTATACTGGACGTTCTGGTTCAGTCGAATGGAGAGGTAATTCTGAGTTTTCTGGGGATACTTTTGTAAGCAGTGTTTCTTTTTCCATGATGGTATTATTAATTTTTTCATATCCTCGTCCACTGCTATGGATGGTAATTGTGTTTGTTTGGTTTTGTTTGTATGCTTCTTCATTAAAATATGGTTCTGTGGTCATCGTGTGACTCCATTCACCTCCACAGATATTTAAGAAGTTATTTTTGTTGACGTTCCGTTGATTGAGAAGTTTCTTTTGTAGGTTAGTACTTAATTTTGTAATTGGTTTCATCCTGTTTAAAACTAAAATAAATAACTTCCTTTTGAGAAGGATTGCACTGTCTACGAGAGCTTCTAGGATTCATTTTCTACGCTAGGTTTTAAGGGTTGTGGATGATTTCGCTCCTGTTCTTATTAGATTCTGAAGGACTCTGTGGCGGAACATTTTTGCTAAAATAATTTTTTAGTATGGTTTTCGTGCTAGTATATGAGGATTTATAGGAGCAGTGTTAGCAGTAGTGGTAGCCGAATTCTTGTTAAGCATTCTCTGTTTCATTTCACATTTTGCTAGAGGAGGCAAAGTTTCTGTAGTTGAAGCTTCTTTTGTTTCGCTAAATGACTGCATTACCTGTTGTGTTTGAACATTTTGTACAAACTCTGGTAGAGTTGGATGCTTATTTTGGACACTTTTATTTTCATTTGCTCTATTTCTGCGTTGCTTTCTACGGACTTGCTTTTTAGTAGGCATTCTTTGGGGTCTGTTGAAAAAAAAAGGTATGGGTTGGTCTGTTTTACAATGTATGTGTGCTATGTGCATGCATATATGAGTTTGATGGGGAAGATGTTTGTGGTGGTGTGTGAATGTGCATTGGGCAGTTACAATGAGTTGGGAAGGCTATTTTTCTGTTTGTATGTTACTACACTGTGCTTCAGATGAGAGTAACACGTGAGCTAGTGGTGAGGAGAAGCATTAATAGTAAACGTAATGGTATAAAATTACAACAGTTATTTGGTTTTGTAGTACTAACATTCTAAGGCTTGTGTATGTTATTTGTGTTCCAAAAAAACTGCGATTTGTGTGCCATTCTGCCTGTTAATCTTTGTTTAATAAATGGGGATTTGTGGGCAGAATGGTTTAGAAATCGCTGTTTTTTTTGGTGCGCAAATTACATGAATGACCAACACAGTCTCTTTGAGGAACAGTAAGAATATAAAGGTAGTATTGTACTTACTTTTTTTGTGGAATGAGCAGGTTTCTTCGGATATGTTGTTTGTAGTGTAGATGCTGTTGATTTTCAGGAGAGTGGTCTTCACTGCAATTGTAAACGGAAGAAGTTAGTAATTTTGTGTGTTTATAGCAGTGATGTTAATGTTCACGTTCATTTTTATGCTTTCGTGGAAGTATTCTCGTTTGATATCTCGATACAGTGTATGCCTATGTGCAGCCTTTATATGTTATTTGCAGTATGTTAGTTCAACCGGCTTCGCAAATGAGTACAATTTTAAGTTCATGAAATTCCCTTGTTTTTTTGCAGCTGTGTGGTAGAAAACAGAGAGGTTTGGAAGTGATAGGTCAATATAGTAGATGGGAAAAATGTGCATACTTTCATATTAAAGTAGACATGCGAAAAATCGGGAGCAGCAGAGAGGGAGATGTCACCACAGCAATCGGGAGCATTTATTTTTCTCATACGATCGCATTGGGAGTAGCATTCATTTAGGCGGAAGACAGTAAAAAATGGAGAAATTTTTCAATGAAAAATCAAGTTTCGCGTGTAAATCGGGAGGGTTGGTACGTATGTATAGGTTATGAGGGAGATACTAAGAAGTAGTGCGATTTTTCAATGAAAAATCAGGAGTCTCGCGCTTAAAGCAGGAGCGTTGGTATGTATGTATTGGCTATGCAGATTTAGTGGCATTAATTTGTTTATATGGAATCATAAGAGTTGTACATGTACTCTGAATAAAATATGCATACCTGTACTTTGTAATCATGCATGTGGGTATGCATGGAGCTGTAAGTAGAAATCTTCGAGACTTGCACAGTAGCTTTTGTAGTAGATGCTTTGCAATGATATGAGACTTGTGTTCAGAGTGATCAACAGTACATTTGAAGTGCGGAACTCTGATGATGGAGTTAGATGTAGAGGTCTTGGATGTGATTGTTGGATGGTTGTGTGACTGCTTAGCTGTGTCCAATGAGGGAACGGATTCGCGAGTGATGTGGAAAGGGTAGAAGGGCTGGCTAAGAGTTAGGTGCTGCGCGGACACTGCGCCTGTTCGCGGGTAGGGCGTGCCACTTATGGGGTTTTACAGCAAATCCAGCTTGGAAAGGGGACTGTAGGGATCAGCCAATCAGATGTTGACGTTGTTGATTTGTGTAGAAAGAGAGTGTGTGTAGTGAAGATGGTAGAGGTGGAGACAGTCAGTGTGTTGGTGCTCGGAGATATTTTTGCCCATGGTTTACAGCACTATTCTCAATGCAGGCATGTGGCAAGCCATTTTGATGCAAGAGGAGTGGAGGTGGTGTGGAGCGCTGCGACTGACTGCAATGTAGAGGCAATTCTCCAAGTTTGCAGAGATATGCGTAGGATGAACAGTCCCCATGTGGTAGTTTTGCACTATGGTGCTTTCCATTTGGGCTACGTGAGTTCCCCTACTTTGTTGGGAGATTTGGAACAGTTGGTTCAAGCAGTCATCAACATCCTTCCAAATGCGTTAGTAATTTTTTTGGATTACTTCCTAGAGCAAAATGGGACAACAGTTCTGTTTTTTGTCCTGATCAAAGTATTGCTAGGTGTGCAATCAATAGCGGCATGCGTGCTTTCATGTTAAGAGCTGGTATGTTTTTCTGTAGCCACGAGAACATTGTTTACAGTAATGCGGCTTATTTTGAAGCAGATGGTGTTTCTTTATCTTTTTTGGGGAATGCCATGTTCTTTTGGAATGTAAGGCTTGCTTTGGAGCAGGTTATGTTATGATTTTAGGAGTAAACTAAGAAGAAAAAAAACAAAAAAAACAAATTAACAGGTGTCTGTCAGGCATCTGCAAAACATTTTTTTAAAAAGGCTCTTGAAATGGGGAACACTATTTAAATGTACAGTCGTCACGCTCAGATCCTCTACATGTTGGCGGACATGGCGGTAGTCTGCGGACAGCGCGTATCACATACAGGGATTCTGGGGTAGAGAGACATGCAAATGAGAATGAGCGGAGCTAGGGATTGGTAGTAAAGTTCAGTGGGTGTGTTGTGAACAGAGAGATTTAGTGAGAACGTCTTTTTCCTGAGAGGAGAACAGACAGCTATGACTGTGTGTGCTCGAAAACAAACTATCTGGATTTTGGGAGACTCATGGATACATTGGTTGAAGGTGCATGCAGAACGTTGTGGTATATCTGCAGATCTTGGATTCCCTCATGTAGAAGTGTACTGGCATGGAGTGCGTGGAATGAAGAGGCTGGACTTGGTACCTCTCTGTGCTACTTTACAGACAGAGTGTCATCCTGACATAATTATCGTTCATTGTGGAGGAAACAGTTTAGGGCATGTGTCTGGAATTTCTTTGCAATTTGCAATCAAGGAAGGACTTGAGAAGGTCATGGACATGTTTCCAAATTGCCAAGTAATTTTTTCCCGTATTGCGCAAAGACAAATGTGGCTCCGTTCTTCTTCATTTGGTCCACAAATGGAGAAAGCGAGGCACAATGTCAATAAGGCTGTTTGTGCCTTTCTTAGAGATGTTGGCATGTCCTCTTTCCACAATGAAAATATTATGTTTCGTAGCACATTCATCTTACATATGCTGGGAATCAGATTTTTATTCGAAATGTACAAAATGCATTGCGACCTTTTTTGGAAATATAGTTATCTATTTTGCATTATATGTTGACGATTCCCAGTTTTTCAAACACACAAAACACCACAAAAAGGCTCTTTTCAGAGACACCACTTACTCTCAGAGAAAAGAGCATTGGTTATGCTAGGGTTGTACCCCAAAATTCTTACTGTCCTAAGACTGTCCGCAGTGATAGTTTTATTTTTAAACTGAGAAAGGCGGCTATGAAAAGAGCCTTTTTTCGTTGTTTTATATATTTTTTTGGCTTTTTCTACACCCGACACACTAGGAGAGGAGGGGAAAGGAGGGTAAGGAAGGGACACCAACCACAGGTATAGGAAAGGACAGGTGGCGATAGGAAGATGTAGGGTGGGCCTTATTTAGGTAGGTAGCAGCTCTTCTGGTGCTCCGTGACCGTAGTCTCGAAAGCACTTCGAAGACTCTCCCCCCTGCAGAGTACTGCATCGCAGTACATACACAATATTGTGAGCCTGGAAAGGTAAGGATCAACAGCATCGCAAATGGCCTTTGAAGCAGCTGGAGGGAGGCACTCTCCCACTGAAGTGTCTCTTGTGGTGAGAGGATCGGAAATGGAGGATGCTGCGGAGGAACTCAACCTACTATGTTCTTTACATGGTACAACCTTGCGAATGTCCGCACCGTGGAACGAAGTTAGGTGTCGCTTCATGGATGTCGTACCAAATCTGTACGAACCAGGTCTCCCACGACTCAGCACCAACTTGCACTGGTTACAGGTGACCTGGTTCGCACATGCTTTTGGTACGTTACCATAAACGGTAAACAACCGCCACACCCATGACTCCCGGCGAGTGCTGGTAGTAGGGAGTTCCTCGTCCTCATTCTCTTCATCCTCTCTCTCTACATCCTCACGCGTATTCCCCTCTGCAGGCCCTTGGGGAGGTGGTGGTGGTGGAGGGTTTGGGCGTGGTGCTGATGCTGATGTAGCAACAGCAGCCATGGATGCCATCAGGGTTGGCGAGGTAATCTCTGCTAGAGCACTAAAGGCAGCAAAAGTAAATCTGCAATAGCCAGAAATACAATGAAGATGAGCTCTGGGGTGTGGCCTTTTATAGGGGTGGAAGGGTGCGCCTCGTGACCATATCGATCACTCAAAAGCGTTCAAAAAGTTCCCAAAAATATGTGGAAAGCTAGGGCCATTGTATGGGACATGTGAAATGGTGATTGTTTACTGTAAAATAATTTGGCTTATCTGCATAAGTTCTTTTAAAATGTTGGGGAAGCGGACAAAGTGTGCAAATTAGGACACACGCTCAGCGTGGGTCCGGTCACATGATGACGTCGTGAACACATCCGCGAAGGAAATGGGTGTCCGCAGGACACCAAATGCAAAGGAACGGTAGTGCGCATGCGCGCGGGTGTTCTACAGACAGTGTTCGGGTCCTGAAACTAATTAAAAGTGCGACACAAGTGAGGCAGACAGTTACGGACAGGCGCGATGTTCGCAGGACTTACGGGTGTGGTGTGCATGTGTGTAGATGTTCTGCTGACTGTACGGCCAGGTATAGTGTCCTTAGGACACCTCCATTTTGTTTCACTACAGACATCCCGGACACTGCGCCTGTTCTACGGACAGTTCCATCTTGGCTGCGAATGGTATGGACAGGTATAGTGTTCTTAGGACTCTCCCATTTTGTTCATTTACGGACATCCCGGACACCTGGTGTGTTCTAAGAACAGTTTTATCTTCGTTGCGAACAGTACGGAGAGGTATAATGTTCTTAGGATGCCCCCATTTTGTTGATTTACGGACATCTCGGACAACTGGTGTGTTCTAAGAACAGTTCCCTCTTGGTTACGAATGGTACGGATAGGTGTAGTGTCCTTAGGACATCCATATTTTGTAAATTACAGACAGGCCGGACAGGCGCGCTGTCCGCGGACATTTTATCTGTTTTTTAAAAATAAAATTAGATGCAAACAATTCCATTACAACTAACATAACATTTTTTTTATTACACACATATACAGCAATTAAGAAAGAGAGGGGGAAGCAGAAACTGACACAAATATAGGGGAAGTAGGGTTGTGCAGAGGCTGGTTGTGAGGGGATGAAGGGATGGAAGTTTCGTTGAAACGTTTATGTTGTTCTTGCGGGTTTGGGGATAGTTCACTGGGAAATGGAGAAGGGGGACAGGTACAGGTAGTACAGTGGTATCTAATTTTTCCTTTGACGTGGCACTCCACAAATTGCCTTAAACCATTGAAATTATCTTTCAGCATGTCCACTTTCTCTTCTATGCGTTTCAAGGTGTCTTGCACTGTGTCTTTTGGCGGAGTTTCTTCAATTTTTGCATGGTCTGTTAAAAATAAATATATATATGTTAAGTACACATAAAGTACTGACTATTATTTTGCTTATGCAGAGAAGTGTGTACCATTATTATGGCTATCTTCCGGCATTTCGTCATGCGGAAAATTCTCCTCCAGCCACTCCAAAGTACTGCACATTTCTGTGTGAAAACAACAGAAATACATTATTTGTTCTGCATCTCATACAAAAAGTATACAAACATATAAGAAAAATGTTCACTTACTACTTTCTGGTAATTTATATTCGTTGTGTTGTGTTCGTCTACTGTTGCTCCTAGCTGTGCAGTTTCTGTGAGGTAATTATGTTGGAGGCATATCTTTTTTTGTTATGGTATAATCCATTTCATTATATATGGTATTTAAATGGATAGGTGATGTGTTAGACGTGTAGGTTCCACTGCTTATTTATTATTACTTATAATGTGTTTATGTGCTGCTTTTTAAACTTGTGCAGTTTTTGTATGGTATGATAGAACAATTTCAGATACCCCCTGATTGTTTGGGTAGTGTTGATGTCGTCCGTGCCCGTCCGTGGACTTACGCACAGTCCGTGGCCTTCAAATATCATTGCAGGGGGGGTTCAGTATGTTCTATGTTACATGTATATCAAGTGAGGGAATCCTAGTAAACATCTTCAAATTCACACGATGAAAGTGTATATTCAGTAAAAAAAACTTTGTTAAAGGGATGTTATGGTTAAGTTGCGCTACTAAAAACCTGTGAAATTCAGTAAAAAACTTTGTTAAAGGGACGTTATGGTTCAGTTGCGCTACTAAAAACCTGGGAAATTCAGTAAAAAAACGTTGTTAAAGGGACATTATGGTTCCAAGTACAACCAAAAAACCCTTGAAATTCGCCAGTTATGGTCAGCTAAGCAACCATAACTCGCGCCACCACCGTGCATTGCTAAGACTAACACCCAGGAAATCAAAGATGACATCACAAATATCATTGATGACATCACATGTCTAGCCCCTTCTTTTTTGTTCACTGTCATATCTAGGGCAGGTGGGTTTATTTACTGACAGTAGAAACTTACCTTTCAAAAGGTATTACATTTATAGATATTGCTATTCTCACATGTTCTTACACTACTTTCCTTAGAATTTAATCGCATCTTATGATGTACATATATAGGGGAAGAAGCAGGCCTGAAACACAGCAATCATTTTTGTGCGTGATTACAAACATGTAGATTATAAACAGTTGATAATGATACTGCCACTTGTTTGCTTACTTTCCTCGCCATATATAAGCCCCATATTTGTATGCATTGTAGTTTATTTATGTTTTGTGTGTATTAGTAGAAATATGTAGTAAGTGATGCATTATTAGCTACTTAGTACATGTTTCACAGTACGGAAAAGTCTGATACAGAAGCATTCCCGTTTTATTATATAACTTTGGAAAATTACAAATATAGCACCTCTGTGGTGTATGCTGCAGCCAATACCTGCATTTCTGTATGAGTACGTTCCTGTACTAGAAAGAACACTGCAATGGAATGTTCTTTAGAACACCACATTGCGTGATGAAGTATGTAGTTTATCCCGCTAATCCCTGATACTTTTTTGCCAACATTACATTCACAACCCCTTGTATGAAAGTAAATGCACCTGTGATGTCATCAGTGATGTCATCAATGAAATTTGTGATGTCATCGTTGATGTCCTGGGTGTTAGTCTTAGCAGTGCATGTTGGTGGCGCGAGTTATGGTTGCTTAGCTGAGCATAACTGACGAATTTCAAGGGTTTTTCGTTGTACTTGGAACCATAATGTCCCTTTAACAAAGTTTTTTTACTGAATTTCACAGGTTTTTAGTAGCGCAACTGAACCATAACGTCCCTTTACTGAAAAAAAATATATATATATATATATATAGAGAGAGAGGAGAGAGAGAGAGAGGAGAGAGAGAGATGAGAGAGACAGAGAGAGAGAGAGATTAGAAGAAGAAGAATTTGGACACTTATAGCTAGAGCAGTGGTGGACAAGCTGCGGCCTTCCATATGTTTTGGCCTGAATCTACCATCATCCATATTCAGCATACCAATGGTGAGTGATTGTGGGATGTGTAGGCCCAAACATCTAGAGGGCCGCAGATTGCCCACCACGGAGCTAGATGTATAGTTGTCAACATGATCCTCCATAATCTATTTGTGCTTATCCAGTCTTGTTTTTTACTTTGCATTCTGGGACTTGTAGTCTCACTTTTATAATGCGAATAGCAGAACTACAAGTTCCTGAATGCAATGAAAAAACAAGACTTCATAAGCACCTATAGATTGGAATGCATCGTGTTTGCAACTATGTAGAGGCAGCCGTGAAGCGAAACCGATATTGGCTGACCAACTCCAGGCCTCGCAGGCTGGAAACATGTCTGATTTTCAGGATAGTCGCCATAATATTCATGAAATAAATTTGCATACAATGATTCTAAATTATGCAAATGTATCTTGTGAATATTAATGAGGGATATGCTGAAAACCTGTCAGGTTTGCAGCCCTCGAGGACTGTGATATATATGCTGGAATGCATTTAGAGATGGAAATACGTCGATCAAGACAACCAGGGAGATAGGAGCAGGTATAAAGAGACAGACAGAACTAGACACGGGCCATTGAGGATGACACAACAGCTAGAAATGCATGGGGGATAGAGAGGCCCCTGACCCAGGGAGGAAGGGGTTCAGGTATGAGAATGTGCAATCAGCCAATGAAGAATATTGTCTGAAGGGATCTTACCTGGTTTCCCTCAGCTGACGTCTCACATAATTGCCCACAATCTGGTTCTCAAAGCCGTAGTACTTGGTCCAGTAGATGCAGAGTTTCTGGTACTGGCAGAGCAGGCTCAGGACGGTGCAGAATCCTTGGTCCATGCGGAAATAGTCAGCCCCACTGCCCTGCTCCCACGCATAGATGGTCAGCAGCTCCAGGGCGTACTTATGTGGCAGGGGAATGCCCTTGTATTTCTCTTTTACATACTGACAGAAGAAACAAAGCACATGAGTACAGTGAAACATTGCCATTTGTGCACGAGGAGCGTGCTGTGTTGTACCACCACATTATCATACACCCCTTTATTATATTTCCCTATTTTATTCAATTTTCCTCTGTCTACCTTGTTCTCACTTTCACCCTCCAGCCCTTGCCAGACAGCTTATCCCCGTTTCCACAGCCTGGTTTTTGCCCTTTGCGGGATACATTTTGCCTTTATTTGGACAAGATAGAAGGAAGAGCGTGTGTGCGAGGGAGTTACAGAGCAGCAATGGTCAGTTAAACGGTAAGAGTGCGACAAAAGGACTTTACCTGTAAGTCCATTCGTTGCACTCTTACCCTTTACCTGCAAGTCCTTTTGTTGCACTCTTACCCTTGACTTACAGGTAAAGGGTAAGAGTGCATCAAAAGGACTTACAGGTAAAGGGTAAGAGTGCATCAAAAGGACTTACAAGTAAAGGGTAAGAGTGCAACAAAGTGACTTACAGGTAAGGGGTAAGAGTGCAACAAATGGATTTACAGGTAAAGGGTAAGAGTGCAACAAAAGGACTTACAGGTAAAGGGTAAGAGTGCAAGAAAAGGACTTACAGGTAAAGGGTAAGAGTGCAACAAAAGGACTTACAGGTAAAGGGTAAGAGTGCATCAAAAGGACTTACAGTTAATGGGTAAGAGTGTGACAAACGGAGTGAGAAAGGCGGGATAGATTATATTTGCACAAAGGAAGGGGTGAGTATAAAATAAGGAGGGATCTCAAGAGACTTGTCAACAGGACTGAGTGAAGACCACTGTTTCGCTTCTGGCAGGAAACGCAAACGTGCAGGACCAGATTGTCTATGTACGTTCCAGGAGCGGTACCCCCTCTTCCAGTACCGCCCTTTCAGTGCTGACCATTTTGGTGCGGAGTGTTGGGTGCAGGTCTCTTTTAGGTGCACCCTGTTGGCCGCAGCCAGGAGGGTGCAGGGATAGTACTGTTTTCTTTAAAATATTGTCACCCTAAGCAATAATAAATGCAGTGATGTGACAGAATATTTAAGAAAAACAGTACACGCTCAGTACACGGATCTCTACTGTAACTGAATGCTTCTTGCACAAATAAGTTGCTGTGTCCCACATGTCATGTATGCTGCGTCGAGTGCTCTGCGCTGTGACGGCCTGCGCTAAGGGATGTACCGGAATCTCTGGTTTCACTGCATGAGGTCTTCATAACGTGGTACCGACCCTCTACTGCTCCCATCAGCCATCTGCCTATTTGTCACACTCATTCACAAATGCCGGTTTCTGAATGTTGGTACTATCCTACGGTGCAGACAAGTCCAGAACAGCTCCAATAAACACACGCTGATGCTCCCAGGTATAGCCACTAAGAGCGAGGTGACTTGCCACCTGAAGGCACAGAGAGCAGATTGAGTGAAAGGAAGTGGGGGTAGGGTGTGTGAACTGTCTGTGAAATGTAGTACGTCAGCTACAGCATTCAGCTGGCATCACTAGAGATGTATAATTTGCATGCTATCAGGTACAAGCACTTCAATCATTCATGCAGGCAACTAGGCTAGGAATCCTGCATAGAGTTACTCCAGCCTTCTTGCTAGAGATCAAAAGCCAGTGTGTGTGGGCATTTTTTAAAAATCATTTCTAATTTTACGTAGTGTAAATGAGGATCATTAAATAACATACTTTATTGTGACCTTGTGTTGTATCAAATAGGTGAGACAACACTGAAACAACCACACATTTTCCTCTCCAAATATGCCAATAACATATTGTTCATAGTCTGAAAATCAAACCCCTGCAGTACCGAATAAATATCCCCTGCTTCAGCATGGGCCATTATTCATGTCTTATCATGGCAACATCCTTCAGTGGTCTTTGAGCAGCTTCTGTCTCGAGACTTCAATCTGCTATCTATTCCAAAGTGAATGAATGATGGTAACCGGTGCGTTAGACTTTTGTGTGAGTTAAAGAGATTGTGTGACCCGCTCCACTGCCCCACAGAGAGGGAACAGGTATTTTACAGAGAGATGCATGACTAACAAGGTGACCAGTGGGCCCCATACGACTATCCTTTGAAGGCAGGGGGTGTAACATACCAGGGACGGGGGTTCGAGATTACAGCAAGGGCTAAAGCTTCATTAGTAGGATGATCGTTGATTTCAGAGCCCCTGCCCCATATCGGAGATTTGGGTCCGTATCTAGATTCTCCAAATAGGGTCCTATAATGAGGCTTTGTATTCCCTTGATCAAAGCTTGAAAGCCCCGCTTGCCCAGAGAAGCAGAGCAACCTGTGAGGTCATCGGTACAATTTACCATGTTTCCCCTATAATGTAAACCATTTAGACGAAGACCTAAACGCCTTCCCCAACATATTATAGGATGGTTATTCATTGCTATTATATACTCCAGTCCTAGACTATTTAGGAAAATTGATTTTTCTTAGGAGTGTACATTTGGGGAAATGTCGCCCCCTGGTGACCTTTTCCCAAGTGTTATCACTGGATATCCCTTTTGTGTGCTAATTTACTCAATCTGGCTTGTCAAGCTCAATTCATTATTTAAGGTAGTGGGTTTTGTTTGAGGTCGAAGAGCCAATTATCTATACAGCATTTCTAGACTGTATACAGCTAATCTGGGAAAATGTTGGCAGATATCAGGGATATTAAGGAAGATGCCCAGACTTTTTGAGAATTAAGGTCTAGGGAAAAACCATTTAGGGAAAAACCATTTCGACTTTCTCACAAACACCCTTGATCATCTTTAGGTAACTCCTGGTGTTTGTCCGCACCTTCGGTTAATGTCTGTTCACAAGCGGTGCGTGGTATAAATCACAATAACATATCAAAACAAAGGTTGGCTATTTAGAATTGTGCAGAGCTTGCAAGTTGTCCCAAAAATAGGCCTACATCATACACAGGTAATTTTTCCCCTTCTGAATTCTAGAACTTTTATTTATTTGATATAACAGGGCCGAGGATAAGGGACCATTGATGTGTGAGATGTTTAAAGCTCTTGTTGTGCGTGAAGGGATGGAGGGCAAAAGCTTAGTGGGTCAGTGCTGACTTGTATAGTCTAGACACTATTTCACCTACAGGGACGGAATGGTCATAGGGATTAGCATGCCCATGGGTGCTCAAAGGGCAGATACAAATTCTAACAATGTCCACCGCATGTGTGCCCCACTCACATGCCATCTCTCTCCTTCTTCACTTCCCAAGCCAATATTTGCTGCTTATATGCCTTTTTGTAGGAATGCATGTTCGCATCCATAGACATCTGTTTCTACCATTTTAGCAACAAAAGAATTTGATCTGTCGCATCCAAATTTATCCTAATACCTCTGCTAATCTTTTTTTACATCAGTGATCCACTGAGGTTTATTAACTTTAGTATTGTGAAATGCTTTTGTGTTACCAATTTTCTCCACATATCCCTCTCAATTACTACCAATGTCTAGCAATAAACACCTTTATGTACACAATGATGTAGATCCTTCCTCTGTCTCCTTACCTCAGGAAGAGGGTTCTTAAACCTCATAAAGTTCCCTTCTCCAGCACTTAGGGATGTACTTCATTTACAAGGTTGTCTTTCCCCAGTAAGGGGCGCTTCCCCACAAAAACCGAATCAATAATAAAATTCAAAGAAGATGGTGGAGAGGGATCCCCCCCAGTGGGTATAAAAGCTAACACCCCACCACCCCCATATGGTCCAAGCCTTTACAGCCTGCCGTACAGTACACCAACCTCCTGTTTTCTCCCCCAACCGAAGATGGGAAGGTGACACCGGGGAAACCTGTGGACGCCACCAGAGACCCATTGATTTTAGAAATTGAGAAAAAGGCTTGCTGACAATTAGAGGTAGTGCTACAAAAGGCAGAGCAGTAGCTGGCACAAGCACTGCGGGGCCAAATCCAACAGCAGGAATCAGGGGGGTTGGCAGTGTGCACCCATAGGTACAGATCAATGGAGGGCAGCACAGATTATTTTTAAGATCAATAGTAAAGCTTTCAAAGATCCCCAAATCCCTGTAGCTCAGATGGCCCCAAATGAGACAACCCCCAATTTAGGGGCTGCTACTGGCATTTCGCAATGTATGAACACAGCAGTATTGCAGACTATGGGCCTCATTCCAAGATTGGAGGTAGTCATGGCGCTATTAGCGCCATGACTGCCTCCAATAACGGTACCGAGTCCGCCCTGGTTTAATGGGGATTTACCGGTCTATTCCGACCTTTGCGGGACCGGTAAGTCCCCATTGAAAATGGCAATCCCCTTTCCCATTTGAGGCCCCATAGGGCTCAATGGGAATGGGGAGGGAGTTAATAACGGTACCACAATTTGCGGTACCGTTATTAGCTCCCTGGTCCCTTTTGCGGCTCTGTTAAGGCCGCCTGGTAAAAACCAGTTGCCCATAGCGGGACCCGCAAAGGGACCTCGGAACAGGGCACAAAGGGATTACCAGCACCGATGTCCTTAACGGTGCCCGGTATCCCTTTGCGCCCTACTCGGAATGAGGCCCTATGATTCAGTATAAACAGAGGGAGAACGAGAGGAGGCAGGGACGTCATTTCACCAAAATGCCAGGGGTAGCATAAGTGACATCACACAACCCTTGACCCCCTGATGACATCACAGGAAGTGATATCATTTGACCCCACCCCAAAGTGATATCGCAGGAAGTGATGGAACACAACCTTTCACCCGTTGACAAAACAGGAAGTGGCATCACATAGCATTGTACACTACGAAGAATATGGTTACGATATCACTATAATGTGATGTACATTTCATACAAGAATGGATCGCCATATGTATCATTAAGATCAGTGTGTATAGGCCCATATTACCAAATTACTGTGAATACAACAGACGTTCATGACCAAATGATAATGATGTGTTATTATATAGCACTTACGCTTAAGCAATTTATACAGAAAAAATATACACCCAATATCACCCAACCTGTTTTGGTACTCATTTATTGACCTCAAAAGGATGAAAGGCTGAGTTGAGGCGTTTAAGAACAGACTAAATCAGTGACTTACCCCCTGAAGTGTACCTGAAATAAACCTTTAATGAGTCTAGCAATTATTGTATAGAATTCCAGAAAGACACATTATTTGGTATTCTTATTCTTTCTTATTTAGGGTCAGTGCTGAAAGTGTTAGACTTGTGGCACTCCTGTTCTTGTTTTCTTTCTTTTTTTAAGAGGCCTGAACAAGAAAACCAGCCACTCCAGAAGTACAGAGCCACATGGTGCTGTCCACAGTACAGGAGCTTGCATTACGAAGAAAAAAAAAACGATATTTGTTTTTCTTTTTTTAGAGGTCTCAAGGGAGACCTCAGAGGTCGCAATTGTGACCTCTGGTGACCCCTAAATGACGTCCCTGAGAGGAGGATGAGGATGAGTGGCAGTCAGATACCTCAGAGGGGGTGATACCATGGATGCACAGGCTTTTGACGGCGGGTCAGCCGAATGACCTTAGCCAAAGCAAAAAATAAAGTGTGTCGATCCCAGTCTGGTACGGAAACACTGAAAAGTGTACCTAGACATTGGGGAACACAGTTCCTGTTGTTACAGGAGGGCCAGGGGCACCTCATTATGTGCCCTGGCCTCACATGGATCGGGAAAACACGTGCCTTGCCCTGCCTAACAGCAGCAGCTGGCAAGTGGATTTATGCCCTTGAGAGACACATGGCAGGCATTGATCTAGCTGTGGGGGTCATGACAAGTTTTTCTGCTTCCCTGTTAGGGGAATAGGCAGACATGATATGGAGAAAGGTGGTATAAGGGAGTAATGATAAGCAACACTGCTCATGATGGTGTTTCGTTTAATAACTGTCGAGCGCACGTATGGAAAGTATTGGGGGACATGTACCCCGACAGAATTGACATTAATTCTATTATGGCTCTCACAATGAGAGCAAATGAGGACCCCACCCTTTACATACTGCAGATTCAGGAGATGTGCCACTTAGAGAGAGCGGAGGCTTGGGACAAATACATCGTCACTTTTAACCATGTGTTATGTAAGGAGCTTCCTTCAGAAGTACATGCAGATTTAAATAAAGTGTTTGGAATAGAAGCCAAATCATGGCCAGAATTACAGGTGCACATAACACATTATTGTCGACAGAAACAGCAGAAGGATAAGGATCGGGCAGAGCAGACACAGAGGAAAGAAGCAAAGTTGGTGCAGAAAAGCTAGCAAAGCTGAGCATGGAAGGAGCTGTAATAATTAACACCAGGGAAGGGCAGTCTGCACACAACCCCACACAGGGGTGAGTAGAGGGGCCTAGAGATTTCAGGAGGGAACCAGACATTTTCAGACAGCAAGAGGAAGTGTCTTTAGGGGTAAGGGGGGAGTGTGGGAAACATGAGACCCTGACTGGGGCTGCAATGTTGGTCCTGTGGGAAGATGGGTCATTTTGCATGGGAATACAGGAGTAGGCCGGCCATGCTCTTTAATTACAATATTCCAGCATACCGCCCCACTTTTAACCCACAGCCACAATTTTCTCTATATGTCCTAGGCCCCGTACAACAACAACCCATGCAAGCTCAGGCTTCCAACCCTAACCAGCCACCTGCTGAACCGTGGGATAAGAACTCACTGCCACAGGATACAGTTGCTCACTAGACAGGAGCGAGCGTGTAAGGGGCTATTTCTTTCCCGCTCCCAGGACAGAATATTCACCCTTAATAGGACATCCAACAGGGAGCTCTGGCGTGCATGGTACTATCAGTAACTGCCGACCCAGAACAGGAACCCTGAGTACGAGTGAAGATAGGAGATAGAAAACTTTATTTTCTGGTCAACACGGGGGCTACCAAATCCTGCATTAAGGGGGGGACATTCGCATTGCCAGCCATAGTAATTTACACACAAGGGTTTTCTGGGGCTGCCAAATCAGTTCCTTTTACTGAAGACTTATCTGTCACCATAGGCATGCACAAAATATCAGTCCCTTTATTGTATTCATGGGACACCCCAGTTAATCTCCTGTGTAGGAACATCTGAGCAAGATAAATATGACCATTTCATTTTCAGAGGAGGGGATAGTGTGCTCCACAACCCGGCATGTATCCCGCTAGGGCTGTTGTAGTAATACAAGCATTCTGTGGCCACAGCACCTGAGAAGATTACCACTACATCCACATTGTGTCCCTTTATGGAGTTACCATTTTGTTAGGTATAGTGCCTGGGACTAGAGAGAGAATTCTGTGGATACCTGCTGAATTCTAATTTAGAACAGCGGACCGGCAGGACAGGGCACCAGGCACCACTATCACATTATATTTGGAATCAGTAATCACCATGGCAGACATTGTAATCCTGTCCGGTGTGGACAAGGGTGATCTTGAATGGTAAAACACTTTTATTCATTGACTCTTCAAAGCGATTGAGGGATGTGTCTGACATACATCTGTTCGAGGACACCGAAGACGAGTGGGAGATAGAATTTCAAATCTCCATACCCTGCCAGGTAATCATGGAAAACGGAGAGGTACCGCACACCCTTCTACTTGCCAACACATTCTCTTCACACATGCAGGAAGATCTACACAGGGTGCCCTGTCAGTTATGGACCAGTGGCCCACACAATGTGGGCTGCCAAAAAGCAAAGGGGCAGTTCACATTAAACTGAAACAAGGCACAGTTTTGCCCCAAGTAAAACAGCACCCCATGTCAAAGGAAACAGAGAAGGGAATGTATTCCACCATTGTGGCGCTATAGCAGCAGTGCAGAATACAGCCATCACAATCACCATGCAACACAGCTATTTATTATGTCAAAAAAAGCAAAAGGGTCAACACAGAGGATAGTTCAGGACCTATGCCCGTTGAACAATATTGTAGAGGCAGAGTTCCCAGTAGTCCCCAACCCCAATTTTCCCATGGAAGCCACCTATTCTACTGTTATAGACCTCAGAAATGCATTTTTATCTATCCCATTACATCCTGAGACCCAACCCCTTGCAGTGTTTACTTACAGGGGATAAAGGTTCCAGCACACTCCTTTGCCCCAAGGGTACTGTGAGTCCCCCAGCATCTTTAACAGGGTGCTGCAAATGGATTTAGGAAAAGTACAGAGCACGGTCATCTAGTACGTGGACAATCTTCTAGTTTGTAGCACAACAGAAGAGCAATGCCGCAATGACTCAGTATAACTCTTAAAATTACTGGCACAAAAGGGTTACAAAGGGCTGAGAGGGGTTCCCATCCCCTCTGGACAATGCTCAGGAACTGGCCTTTCCACATAAATAAAAAAGACCAAGAGACTCCCCATCCGGTAACAATCCACATTTGCCATCCACATGTACCGAGCATTAGGCATAAACTCGACTGACTTGAAAATCTATTTGTCACTGAACAATCTACTAGGAACACACCACTATTCACAACTACAATTTCAAACGTTACTAAGCACTAATGGTGTGCTAAGCTGGTATTTTCAAAATGTATTCACATGTTTTGATGGTCCCATGGATTAACTTTCCTCCTTCTTTCTTTTTCCCACCTACCACAATTAATTTAAGTGATGTGTAAATGATGGTTTTATCAGACCATCTATCAGAGAAACACTTGAGTTACACCTCAGTCTCACGCACGCATGGGTGAGCAGCCTATCCAGCCCTGATACATTTCTTTACCTCCTGGCACTTGTAGTCCAGAATTATTTGAAAAAAAGTTTAACACTACAATCCACAGACGTATTGATGCATGAGAACCTTGCGAGCTCTGGCACGTATGTTTGGAGTTTTGGTGGAACATGGTTTGATACAAGAATCCTTTCCGACATCCCTACAAGCCTGGGGTTCTTTGTATGATTACAAATGATGCTATCTGTTACAAATTAACAAACATGTATTTGAAAATAAATGTTTAGACTTTTGCAACATGATTCTGGATTGTCTAGCTGGGTACATTGACTCCCTGAAACACAGGATATTTTGCGCCGAGGAAATGATCAACGCACACTCTACATTTGGACCCCACTACAGTAAGAAGAGCATGTTCCCAGCAAGACACCCCAACATCAGCAAAGTGATGAAGTCCCTATTAACAAAGGACTCTTTTTCTCCAATATTGTTTCAGACCTAAAGAAGCTAATATAAAACACTAGGGAACTTTGAAGATGATTTCTGGAGACATTAGGGTTGATAGAGCTGGATTTGTGTTCTTAAATGAAAAAAGGAGTTTACCATGCATCGGCATGTGCTTACAATATACACTTTTAAATTCTGTCAGTCAAAGGCATCCAACGAAAAATTGGGATGTCTAGACTTTTCTTCAAATTTCGTATTGCATCTCTTGACGGAAGTGATTAAAGCATATTGGTACCATAAACAATATATGATCCAATGAAAGCCCTTGCAGTTGTTACCCAATTCTGGTACTTAATACTTAATCAAATGTCTGCAAACTAAGGGCAGTGTAATGTGTGGCAGAACTGATATGCAAGCTGACATTAGGTACTGCAGTGATTATTTATCTCATGTGTATATCCTAGAGTTGTGACTAGTTGCACAGTAACAATGATGTTTCTTGGTGAGAAATATCGCCATCAGGTGGTAAATGACCACTCTGTTGCACTGCCTTCTCTCTGTGATGGTAATGGAGCCAATCTATGATTCAGTTCCCACTGGCATGACCCCTCATGGTAGAAATTATGGATGGAACAAACATTTTCTGCATATTATGCAGTGTAAAAGGTACAGCGAAATACCTACCGAAAGGTAAGTTATAAACGTGGGTTTATTGATAGACAAAATATTAGATGGAGAAAATACCGGGACATCCTTTCCCATCCAGAGCAGCAGGACCAACTGCCATCCCTGGAATCCCCAAGCAACCTCGCAGGTTCCACTGTGATGTCACAACCCCCTCAGTAGCACAGAGTCCCATAATCAGACCGCAGGCTAAGCTTATGGCACATCTCCCCTCCTTACCACCGCTAATGCCCAACACCCAGGTTATGACATACGCTTAGTGCCAAACATTTAATATCACTGGTAAAGAAGTACAGCAGCCTAGGCACATGTAATTTCTAGGTCAGATACAGAAATATACTTCCCAGTCATTCATTCCCAAGTATGTGTCAACACATAACACCTGTAACATAGTGTCAGCTGCTGGTAATTTTATGGTAACTACCACCATTTTAAGTCATACTTTACTATAATGTTGATTGCAAGTGGTGCTGCAGTTTCCTCCAATAGTAATGCATTTACCCCCAATGGAAATTTTAGCATTCCATTGGGGGTGAAGGGGATTATTTTAGAGCCAAACCGTCTTTTGACCATAGGTAATTGCTGCTATTTCACGACAGAACCTCCACTTAAAATTAACTTACCTGCTCAAAGTCACTACATAACTGGCAACAAGTCTGCTTCTCTTAGTCTTCATGAACTTCTTCTGAGGCACCTGAAGTGCTGTGGGGGTAGGAGCAGCCAAAACCTGGAGCTCCTCTGCCCCTACAGGGCCCCACATTACCGGGAATGTAGCCTCCAAGAAGTTCTAGGGGTCGGCACTGGAGGTCCTGTTGGGCCCTTTCCTCTACTCTCCAGCCATGCCGGTGGTCTTCTGGTAGCAGAAAGAAGTGGCAACAAGAGATGCGGTCCATGCAGTATTGCCCTTTGCTTGTGGTGCAGTTTCTCCATTTTCCTGATACAGGGCAGGTGGCGGCCTTATCCACTGCGCAATTGTCCTCAATTTTCCCCTTGTTATTGCAGCTGTAGAATTGTTTAGGCTACACTGCTTTGCTTGCTTGGTTATAGCTTTCCTTCTTTCTGTTGTCCTCCTTTGTCATCCTTCTCGTTGTGCAGTTCTGTGGAGTCACAGGAAAGGTGTTGCCAGTGTGTTAAACTCCTAAAGGATACCCTCACTAGCCTGAGGCTTTCATGTCTGTATGCTACGGGACAGGTGGAGGCTGCTTTTTGCAGTCACCTGTGTCTTCCAACAAGTTGGCTTGATCTTGTTTTATTATTGCTGTTGTTTGTGGGTCCCTGGGAGGACACATGGCGGCCCGGGGTTGGCATCCTTGTAGGTTTGGTTCTTGGGTGTCATTAGGGTGGAAGCTCAAGTCACGTGAGGGGTTGTGGTCTGTAGAGTGGCTGACTCATGATGGGTGTTGGAGAAGGTTCCCTGGGTGTGGCAGAGCAGGCATGGATTATTTTGGTTGACGTGTCTTGTCACCTGGGTGCTGATGTATATTTAGTGTATGGTTACTTCTGTCTTCCTCTTCCCTTCCTTCCTTGGCTTGTCTTGTTGTTCTTCCTTGCCCTTGCTGTGTGCTGTTCCTTCTGTAGGTAGGAGCGTGACAGTGTGTACACTGTCTTTCTCTGCCGGTGGTTGATTGTTGCGTCCATGTCTCCAATTCAGTCTTTGTTTGATTTTTGTTTAAGTGCCTGTCTGAGCAACCATTGCTTCTCATTCCTTTTGTGTGGTGAAGTGTGTGAACTTCTCCTGCTGTGTCTGTTCTGTGTTTGTGATGTCATGAGTGAGTGATGTAACCTAGTGGAATGTTGGGACCTCTTTGTTCCCCCGGTGACAGTTGGTCATTGCCTGGGTGGTGGGCACTGATGGCCTCACCCCTCTCTGTACCTGTGAACCTATTTTAATAAACAGGAATTTCCTGAACCCACTTACTGGACCTCATTCTTCTCATGAAATGATCTGCATGAGGTCACTACAGAGGGTTAGGTTTCTGAATTGGATATGTTTGGTTTTTGCAGATTTACTTTTAGGCTGGGAAATATGGGTTTGATGTCTACAGGTTGGCTTCATCCCTTGACACAGAAGTAGTGATAAGAGCGATAGTAAGGTTAGGTTGAGTAGCAGAGCATCCGCTGATTTTAAACCTGACTATCTCTGGTGCACAATTCCTCGCTTTTCCTGTTGTTTTCTCTGGCCGCTTACCTGTGGCTATTGACAGTGTCAACAATGGTCTTACATCATAAAACAGATAATGATATTAGAAGATTTGGCGCACTGTTTATTTGTTTATTTATTGTAATTCTTCTATCGCGCCACACGCCCGTAGGCCTCAGGGTGCACAAATAAAACACGGGGGACATAGACAAAAGGACAGAGGACAGGTCGGCAGAGGGTCTGATCAGGGAAGAAAGGCGATTAGCCTGGTGCAAGATTGAAAAGATAAGCCTTGGTCTTTTTTTTAATACTTGGAGGGCCTTGATCGTTCTCAGATCAGGCAGGAGTGTATTCCAGGCTGCAGGGACAATAACCTCAAAGCTTGTGCCACAAAATGTTGCCAACTTTAACCGAGGCTGTAGGAGCAGGGATTGATCCTGTGACCTAAGGGTGCGGGAGGGCTGATAGGCCCTGAGGTGGTCAGAGAGATATGAGGGTGTCTCAAGGTTCCTGCATTTCAGAGTGATGGTTAACAGCTTGTGGGTGATGCGCTGTTTGACCGGCAGCCAGTGAAGGTTATTTCTCGCAGTGGAGATGTGATTGCGAGTGGTAAGGCAATGAATCGCACATACTGCCCCATTCTGGATAACTTGCAGGGACATAATGTTGGCCTTAGAGGTGCCAAGCAGCAAAGTGTTACAATGGCCAGGCAGGAGTTTATCAGGGCCGAGGCCAGCAAGGATCCATTGCTGAGGGAGATAAATGGGCGAATGTGAATGAGCAGTTTGGTAATATAACCACAAGAGGGCAGAGTGTGGGCAACCTGGCATTTTGTTGTAAGCTCGGCGTCAAGCACGACACCCAGTGTCTTCACACTTTTACCTAGTGTGATTTTGCCATTGGCGATGGTAAAGCTTTGGTAGTTAGGGGCCATATTTTGTAGCTTGTGTCCTAAAGCAACAATCAGGAGCTCAGTCTTGTCTGTGTTCAGCGCAAAGGAGCTTGATGACATTGTAGATGGAATTGATGGCCAGGGAGTACTGTGTGTACGAACCCGAAAGCTACAGGATGACCTGGGTATCATCAGAATAGTTAGTGTATTGGACACCCAAGTCATCGAGGAGCATCAGGAGTGGCATAATGTAGATGTTGAAAAGAGTGGGTGAAATGCAGGAGACCTGGGGGACCCCATAGGTGATGGCCGCTGGAGTGGAACTGGTGTCATTGAGGTGCCACTCTAGCATTACGCGGCCCAAGGAAGGATGCGACCCACTGTGCTGCTAGGCTGGAACATGTAGTCCGGTCCCTCAGCCTGGCCATCAACAGCGAGTGGTCGACCAGGTCGAGGGCAGATGAGAGATCCAACAATATCAGAAGTGCTGGGTGGCCTTTATCCACGATACTGGTTAGGGTCGAGATTGCTCTTCTTTAAAAGGGGCGTGATCCAGGCCTCCTTCAGAGGAAGAGGGCTATGGCCTTCAGAAAAAGAAAGGTTAACTAGTCTTGTTACCCATGGGGCTAGATTATCTAGGCATGCTATAAAGATACAGGAGGGGCAACTATCGCATGTGGTAAGCTTCATCCCTGCAATAATCTTCTTTATTTCAGCTTCAGAGCACTGGCTGAAGTTGAACTCTGATTGAGACGTAGGCAGGGATCTTGTGCTGGTCAGCGGAGGCCAGGAGACTATAGTGGGAGTGAGGGTCTTTGAATGGTCTAGAATGGCTTGTTGGTGCCTGGGTATTTTGGAGGCGAATTCATCATGAATTATTTGGCACCAGGCAGCATCTTTATTAGGAGCAGGATTCGTGGGCACTTTGCCCTCAAATTCTTTCAAAATCATAAAGAGCTCCCTTGAGCTGGATTTGGCCTGTGTGATTCTGTTATTGAAGCTTGTGGTCTTTGCTTCTCTGATAGCTACCTTGAGACTCTTTACGGATTGCTTATAGGAGAGCAACGTAAGGGGATATGGGAACTTCTGTATTCCCTTTCCGCAGCCTTCTTTAGACGTCGAAGGTTGATGATGGAATAGTTAAACCAGGCGTTTTTGGTAACCTCTGGTTTGATCATTTTGGTTTTGATTGATGCAAGGGAAGTCATGGCTTCATTCAGAGCCGTTGTGAGGTGCACCGCAAGGTCGGTGGCATTGTGGATGCCCTCAATGGGTCCTAACCTGGACGTCAATGTCGCTGAGAATTTCTTAGAAGTCACGTTTTTCCGATTTCTAGAGTTCTTGCGAAGTCTGGTGATGGCATCCACTCTCAAGGGGGGAACAGGGGAGTGAGCTTGTGTGGACATCATGAAGTGATCAGACCATGGGCATGGGATCACAGAGATGTGTTAGAGGTGGGTAGACAATGCGTCAAAATCCAGTCGAGAGTATGTCCACCTATGTGAGTGAGGGTGTCACTCATTGTGTAAAGCTTATGGTGTTTAAGGCTTAAAAGAACGAGGCTGCATGTTTATCAGTGGGGTCATTAGCCCAGAGGTTGAGGTCGCCCAATACAATGGTGGGAGTGTTCGCTTTAGTGATCTTGTTAAGGAGACTGAGAAACTGTTCCACAAAAAGAGGCATTGTTCTAGGAGGTCTGTATATGACCATGATGATTAAAGAGATGTTCTAGTTGATTTTGATTTTTACTACAAGACGTTCACAGTCCTCAGGGGAGTCGTGTGGAAACTCATAGAATTAAAGCTGGTTATTAATTAGGATGGCCACCCCTCCACCTCTTTGACCAGTGTGGTCAATGCGTAGAATTTGAAAATTCAATGGAATGGCTAAGGTGACCTCAGAGGTGGCCACCTGTTATGGCCACCTCTTTCACCACCAGGGCCTAAATTACTGTCAGTCAGTCATGTGTAATTCAGGTACAGTTTCCTACTGCACATGGTGTGCTGTTGTCTTGGTGTTGCTGTGACTTGGTAAAATCCATAACAGGTCCCACCACGAGAAAGTACTCAGTTCCGAATTCAGAGTGGCAGGCTTCTTCATCTCCTCCTTTAATTTACATTAAACTTGGTTTCCTGACACGGAAGGTGTTTGTGGATATATGTTTTCAAAGCATGTTTTGGTTGGGCGGCACTGGTTGGCTATGCCCAGAAGCAGGGCAGTGTCAGAGACGAAAATAGACACAGAGTGAAAGCCAACTTCAGTGACGTTTCTGAGCGTAAACAGCTCAAAAAGAGTCCTCACTCCACTGGCCCATTTACGTGGACAGAAGCGTTGGATGTAGGATAAAGACCCCTTTCAAAACTCCAGCAAGGATGGCTGCTTGGCGGCCATCTTAACTGGTGAGAGACCCACTTTTCTGTGGGTACAAAACATATCCAATAAAATATATCTGGAAATGAAATGTAAAGAAAACAATGAATCCAGCTAGAGAGTGTAATCCATTGCCTGGATTTAGTTGGGATTTAGGGAGAACTAGTGCTACAGTAAGGTAATTGTATGTGGGACTTGGGCCTCAACTGTATCACCAAGGGTGCCATTTTGTCCCTTAAAAACATAAAATCTGTCAGAATTGCAAAGGTAGGAGGCACCAAAATTGTTCTCCACTTGAAATGATATAGATCCCTTTTACCAGATGTGGGTTTAGAGCTGTGTTACCTTGCTGCCACTCGTTTTTATAATTGTTCCTATTAATTGTTCCTAGATTATCTACGTGCTCCACATCGGCTTTGCACTTATTTTAGACCTTTTAATCAACCTATGCAGTTCTGTTCATTGGTTTTTAGTCTACATTTTCACTTTAAAGCTGTGTTGATCATGATAGATGATAGATCATGATTAAGCGCCACAATGCCTCTGGGCTGTTATGCGCTCTACAAATGTGAATAAATAAATAGTAGAACTGCACTTCCCATAAGTTTAGTAGTTCTTTTCGGCCCCTTTAAATCCGCAAATCAGGCACATGAGCACCGGTGCGTTTGATAGGCCGGTCTGTTCCGGTCCGTTCGGGGTCCAGGTGAGTAGCTAGTTCGCTCTGCCTAAAAAGAAAAACACAAAGGCGCAGCTTGTGCAAGTCATCAGCGGCATGGATAGTTTCAAATTATTACTGTCTAAAACTCTTCCTGACTGTCAGGAAATTGTGCTAAAAGCCAGAAGGAAACAAGCGAGTGTGTGGCTGACGCCGGCTGCTCTGAGACTGCTGAAGCTGGACTGAGGGCTGTAGGCTGTAGCTGGCTAATCGGAGCCCAGCCCGGAGCCCAGCCCCTGCCCGAAGCCCACAGGGGAGGGGAGCCTGACGGCCCTTGGAGAAAACTAGGGTAAGACTGCCCTCTGCCCCCATGAGGCGGAGAGCGGAGAGCACACGCACGGTGTGTGTTGTGTCTGCTGCAGCGGGAGTCGTCGGCTGTGTCGAGCTCAGAGCTCAGAGTCGCGCCCTCAGTCAGCTCTTGGAGTGTTGGAGCTTTCCCTCATGTGGTGAGGAGTTGGTTGGGTAATCTCCCCTTGACTTTGACCAAGCTGTCTGTGCAGTGTAGAGCACAGGACAGCATTGGTTATTATTAAGGTGGTGTGCCTGGCTCATTGTGGCCGGAAGCGGCCCCAGAGGGGAGTAATTGGAGGTGAGGTGCGGCTTGACACACAGGCACGCAGATATAGCATTTGGTTGCCTGCTCCATTGTGTGTCCATCAGGAGGAAAGGGTGAGCAGGGAAAAGCAGGGGGTGCGAGCGCCCTGACTGAAGGCTGAAGGGCCCCAGAGTTGGGTCAGGGGGTTGAGTGGAATACCCCCGGGTCCGGATTTCTGAGTGGGAGGTGGTCTCCGCAGCATTGCTCCCGAGTATCACTCTAGTATAGACACTTGGGTAAAGTGGAACTAGAAAGCACGTCCCGGAGACTGTTAGCTTCTAGCCTCTGATCCCGGCAGGTAGAGCGTAAACACCTGGAGCGCAGGAATAGGGTGGTCTGGTGAGTAGAGCCTTTCAGGGGGTGCTGGAGATGGTAGGATAATATCGTATCTCCTTTAGGCGGCACAAGGAAACAATAATCTCTCCCTACTGACATCAGTACCCACTATCACAGTTGCCCCGGTAGCTTCACAGTATCTGGATAAATACATTCTTTTTACCGAAAGTGAGCTACATTGCAAACATGCAGCGGGGGGAAAGAGCCCCCCATTCAATTTATAATCTCCGGAAAGCCAAGTCTCAACCCATTAAGTAACCTAAGGAGACCAACAAGAAAGGGGATAAATCGCAAAACCTGTGGCACACGGGGTGATCACAGAGTTTTTTCCTGTTACCCTCCTCCTGAAACTAATTCCACCATAATTGGGGCAAAGTGGTGGCATCTCTTTAAATGCCACTAATTTCGATGACATAGTCAATAATTCTCTCTTGGATCTCTGATAAACTATACAGGGAGGGATGTTCACACAACTCCCACAGATGATATCCAGTGGCGTAACACCACTGAAAGAAAATAGCAGGAATACACCCTTGGGGGAATATAATGTGGACGGAACCAGGGGTCATTTATCTGCCTCCCCTAATCTTGCAATGGCATCGATGGAGGACGTTCCAGATAACGAGGGGGAGGTTAACATCAGCACATATGCAAGCGCAATTGAGTTATCTGAGCTTCAATCATCAGTGGCCGCCCTCCAATTTGCGCTTAAGATACTTCTGCAAATGTCAGGACATATCCTGGCAAACACCAATTCCATCTCCATGGCTTTAGATCTGAAGAATCCCCTCAGGGAAGAAACAGAAGCTAACTTATCCGACGCCCTCCACATTGCTGAGGAGATCGAAGAGCTGGAAACTAGGGGAGAGGTGGCTGTGGAGCATGCTGAGCCCAATGGGAATAGCCAATCTGAGGAAGCATCCTTGCAGGCAGACGACCAAAAACTAAAGCAAAGCTCTATGGTTTTCCCTTCACGGAAACAACGTAGAGCGGCAAAGAAAGCTCTTAAAAATAGGATACCCACAACAAGTGTTCCATCGTCTGCAGCCAAGCCCAGGCCTGTGCCACGAATAGGTTCTAAAAAAGCCAGGAAAAGACTTGTGAGAGCAGCCGCTCGGGCGGCAACGAGAAAAGGACCGCTTACAGACTGGTTGGTACCTGAAGAGAAGTCCATCTGTGAGGTCCCAAATGAAGTCTCTTTCATGGTCTCTGAGCTGGATCTTGAATCCAGTTTGACAACATATCCTATATGCCCTCCTGGGACTTTGGCGCCGAAAGAACCACTGGAGCATATTCCGCCTGACCAGAAGAGTGTAGCTAAGGACAACAACATGAACCGCATTTGTTTTATCAAGAACCTATATCCTAGTGGAAAAAAACCTTTGGTTGGTGCGCTCTGAGCTACTAGCCAGACTTTATCACATACCCCAACTTTGCGTCTTAAAATCTGAGGACTTCCTGTTCATTGAACCTTTGAAGGGCCCCAATTCCCACGTCTCTGCCGTACACTGTACTTTTTTGTCTACAACACAATTGATTAGAAAATATAAAGAAGAACTGAGAGCAGTAGACATTGACATTGATGTGGACCCGCAGGAGAAGGACCCTTGTGCTGAATCTGAGGTGATGTGCACACCAGCCCCGGTGGCAAATGTGCTTAAGTCTGGGGGGCAAGGGGGTCAATCCAGCCCTGGCTGAAATACAGCAGGTACTTAAGTCATTGTTGGAATCCCTGCCGCAACTGATACAGAATCATTGAAGCTTCTCATTAGTCACTTGGAACTTCCGAGGCTTTGCTCATCTCCTGAGGTCGGAGGGTTCGGTAGCCTCATTGTCCCAACACAGTTGTTTTTGTCTCCAAGAAACGTGGTCACTGGACCCTCTGCTGCTCGATGGTCTTGTCATACACCAATCACCTGCTAACCGGGGCAATAAGGGCCGCCCCTATGGGGGATTACTCACGGGGGTAGTTAACACGGTTATGTCTAGAAAAATCCAATGTAAAGCCGAGGAACATCTTATGGCGGTAGAGGTGGAACATCTTGATGAAAGTGGCTTAGGGAGGTTTCTCCTAATTAATCTTTATAACCCTCCAGGAGCAGTGGCAAGAGACATGCTACAAGAGGCAATACAGGATTTACTGTCATCTTGGTCATCGAGACCTGGCAATGTAGCCGTGGCAGTTATGGGGTACTTTAATTGCCACATGACTGATGAGGTATTAATATCCTCTAATCCCGATCTTAATGCCAGATGTCCGATGACCCATGGAAAGAGAGATGGTGAAGGATTAGGATGGTTGCAATTGTTTTATTCCTGGGATCTTACGATGATAAATGGCCGTACACTCGGAGATCGACCTGGGAAACACACTTGGTCCAATGGATCCTCGTTTAGTACCTTAGACTATATATTCATGTCCCCCGAGATGCTGACCAGAGTGGTTGATATGAGAATCATACCTAACAAGTGGAGCGACCATAAATCGCTGCTTTGTACACTTTGCCTCCCCACCCCGCCCCCTCACTCATTGAATATTGGCAACATCCAAAGCAATCCCACAGGATCAAGAATTGCGTGGTCCCAGAAGAACATTAGAGCGGCCACGGAAGCTCTTAAACCCGTTGCGTTAGACGGCTTCTGTGATTTCAATCTTATGTCGGTGAATGACATAGAAGATTGGATATTAAGATTCTCAGGCCATCATGCAACGGTTAAAAAGGGGCACATGGTAAAAACGGGGGGCATTATACTCCCCTATAATAGGGAAATCAGGGATGCCAAGAGAGGGTTAAGATCTGAGATTCGAGGCCTGAAGTCTTTGTACTCACTTGGAGCCCTCTACTGAGATAAAGTAAGAAAGGCTAAAAATAGATACAGAGCTTATATTAAGAGCATAAAGGCAGCCGAGAGGAACAATAGAAACCAAAGGCTTATCGAGACAATCTGCTCTAGAAATTCTCCCAGTATTTGGTTACTCCTCAATGAGAACAGAGATAAGGTCAAAGGCTCTTTAGTCAACCCTATTGGTGAGGAGGCTGGGGTACAATTCCTATTGGGTCGAAACTCTGAGGAGGAGGAATCTGTAAATAGCCCTATGCAGAAAGCCCCCATCCATCCTCCTCTTGATGTTTCAGTGGAGGCTATCCTGAATAAAATTATTGCCCTTAAGTCTTCTAGAGCCCCCGGCCCTAATGGGCTGGCTAATGCAGTGATCAAGAATCACCCAGTATTCTGGGCAGACTTGTTTTCTCTACTTTTTAATAAGATCTTAGCGCAGGGGAAAATTCCTAGCACCTGGCAAAAAGCCATTCTTATTCCGTTTTTTAAAAAGGGCAGCCGGACAGATCCCAACAACTACAGGCTTCTATCCATGCTGGATATCACGGGCAAACATTTTGCATCATTACTTCTTAGTGAGATGCAGAAATGGATAGAAAAGAATAAAATACTCAGCAGATTTCAATGTGGCTTCAGGCGGGATTTTTCCACCTCGCATAACCTACTGGTCATGGATATTTTGCGCACACGGGCGCGTAGTAAGGGGCAGCCCCCGCTCTACGCCCTCTATATTGACTTTAAGTCTGCCTTTGATTCCATCCCCCGAGCTAGACTATGGACTAAGATTGAAAAGTTGGGATGCCCGTCAGGCCTCTTATATTACCTGAGACTTTTACACCAAAAAACTTCTGCTTGCCTTAGATTAAATCAGGAAGGCAAGATGACGAGAAAGGTGACGCAGAATAGGGGGCTAAAGCAGGGCTGTGTCACAGCACCCCTCATTTACAATCTGTATGTGCATGATATCCCTGAGGTGTTGGCAAAGGCGGATAACTGCCCTCCTAATATTGGCGAAGCTTCCTGTGCAGTACTCGCATATGCGGACGATCTGGTTGTTTTTGATAATACCATAGGGCAGAGGTCGCCAAACAGTCGATCGCGGGCGACTAGTAGCTCGCCTGAGCCTTTTCAGTCGCCCGCCTGAAGATACCGAAAAATAAACATTTATCCTAAGTTAAATTATTTAATGGTGCGTTTTGCAGCTATTTCCGTGTTCCAGATCCGAACCCTGGTCCTCCCAATTGCGGGCGGGGAGCTTGGCTGCTGTGCCTCATGGAGCTGCTTGGAAATCCACTGACAAGTGTCAGTATCACGTTATGCTTCTTCAGTCCGCCTGTAGTACCACAGTTGGCCTTGTGCGCCCCCACAACAGTCTTGCTTAAGCAAGCTGCTCTTGTTTGCCAGAGATGTTGGAGGGGCTGGGGCAGGATCAGGATCATTGTGACCATGCAATGTAAATATCACAGTAGCACTGCCACTCACCTGGAAATGTTCAAAATAATATTAAAAAAATGGTGCAATTTCTTTTATGTGGCTTCTTTCCAAATTCCACATTGTACATTTCCACTTTAAATCACTTCCATGACACAGGTACACCCACTTTTAGTACATTAAGTGATCCATAGACACGCTGTACAGTAGAAGCCTACCAGGGTAGCTCAGCAGGTTGACAGACCGATGCTGAGATGTTATATATTCAAAACTACAGGTTGTTAATCGTATGACTTTTTGCAATGCCTTATAAAAAAAAGTGCTATACAATGTGTTTGGCCAGGGTATGGGTTGGGCTGGTTGCTTGATTATATTCAGGGCTGAGGTGGGGATATTTCTGCCCTGTAGTGAAAATCAAAAGTTGGCACCCATGAACCCACAGTTTAATTTTCTAAAACTGCTGTCAGCATAACAGAAGCATTTATTTGTGATCAACCAGTTTGACAAGCATTTAAAATCTTTATAAATATAACTTGTGCTAAAACACAGAGGGGCACACAAATAATGATAATGATGTGTTATTTATATAGCGCCTTAATCCAAAGCGCTTTACAGAGCACATATTTACATGCAATATCACCCAACTGAAATTGGTACTCATTTATCGACCTCAGAAGGATGAAAGGATGAGTTGGCCTTGCCGGGACTTTAACCTGCGACCTGCAGATCACGCTCAGATCGCAGCAGCGAGCGCTCAACCCGCTGAGCTATCATACCAGCAAATAACGGAGTATGTGTGGTGTCGGACAAAAAAAACATTTCAAAGAAAACTCGTGAACGCAAGCAGCATTTTTCAATTTGGAAATTGCTTTTTTTTTTATGGAAGTGTGAAATGCAAATTTGGAAAAAAATAGTGTGCCTAGCATGTAGAAAGCCTGCATAAAACGCAAAGGAAGGGGCACAAAAATTACAGGATATTTGTGTGGAAGTTTTTGAGACAGCTACTAATAAATAATAATTCAACAAAGAGGTTTTTGAAGTTCTTAATATATTCGTGAAGGGATTTGTTATTCCATCTGTTTAAAGAGGGGAAATAATGGAGCCAAAATAATATTGGTAAAAATTCTGAGGTTTATAAATATCCCCACCCTGATATCGGCCGCTAGTAGCTCTCCACTGTTGGCCTCCACTACAAGTAGCTCTAGCTAACGTAAAGGTTGGAGACCCCTGCCATAGGGGGACTTAGGGGCTCTGCATCCACTCTTTGGGACTACGCCAGGGCAAATGGCTTGACAATTAACCTAGAGAAGACACAGGTGCTTAGATTTACTAGGAAAAGAGCATCTCGAGTGAAACTGATGGTACATAATAATCATATACTGTACGCGCCATCTTATCGTTATTTAGGAGTTGAAATAGAGCCCCTTGGCGATTACCCACTGTGTAGACAGGGACGCATCACTAGGGCAACGCAAGTCACCGCATTAATCTCTTCTTTTTCTAATAAACAGGGTGGTTTTACCCTTTGGGGGACTTGCCATCTATACATCCAAGTGCTTGCCCCCATGATCATCTATGGCCTTGAGTCTTTGCTCTCTTTTAACCTGGCATGGCTACAAGTGATGGAGGGCAAGTTCTGGCGACGAATACTGGGGTTATCCCCGGGTGTCCCGATGGCCCTGATCAGACTTGAATTGGGCCTGCCATCACTGAAAGCGATGGTATTAAAAAGGAGAGCAGGGTTTTACCTCAAGATGATTGGTGGCTCTACTAAACCCTATTGACTGTGATCCATCAGGAGGTGACCAGAAAACATACCACCTCACCCTTACAGAAAGCCATGACAAAATTCTTTATAGATATTGGCTGGACTCACAGAGGGGTAACTGTTACCAAGGAAGTACTAAATGCACTCGGAAAAAAAGTGGACCTTTGGGATTGGCTTGAACATTTTTCTCATCTGAGTAGTCTTAAGAGCTACCATTTTGTGAAATACAGACTGTATGATTTCATGAAACCTCAAGCCTATCTCTACCTTTGTCCCACTAGGAGGCTCAGGCGCTTTATTATTCTGTTCCGATTAGAACAATTGCCTACTCTGTATAATGTGGGTCCCAGGAATAATATCCCAATTAAAGAACGAGTATGCCACCTATGTAAATCCCCAGAATGTCTAGAGACAGCCAGACACCTTCTAACGGAATGTCAGACACTAAAGGAGACAATCTTGTATCACCTGGGTGAATTTGTGCATGATCCCCTAAGTATATGTGATACCGCTTTTTGGCTTTATTGCACCAACACCTGCAACATGCACTTATTCATTGCATTGTTTAATGTCTGGCAGCAGATTGAATCAGGTCTGGCACTCTGATCTAAATTTCCTTAGTACTGGAGAAGGCAAGAAGGGTCAGATCATTTTGATTAGGAAGAGGCCCTTTATTACTCATTTTTCACACTTATGTTTGTCTAAGACTCAAGCGGTATTGTGTAATGAACATGTATCATTTGCGCCGCTAAATTGCTCAGAATCATGTGAAAAGAAAATAATTCACACATATTCCAATGGCAAAATGTTTAATTCATTTGTATTGCTGTATTATTGCTGTTTTTTATATTTGTTGATGATTTGTTGTTTTATTCATGATTTCATGATTTGATATTCATATTTGTAATTTGTAATATGTGTAAAGTTTGGATTTATTTTCAACCTATATCACATTAAAGAATTATTAATATGGCGATGAAGCCAAATCCTGTTGACTTTATAAAGATCAATGGCCTAGCAAAAATGCAATGCTTAAAATCATGTTACTTAATACCAGATCCTTATTAAAGCATGCCACTGATATTCCCACATATATAACTGAACATGATCTAGATATATGTGCTATCACAAAGACTTGGCTATTTAAGGCAGCCGGGCACACTCTATCCCTCGCAATTCCTAATGGATACAACATTTTGAGACAGGATAGAGAAGAAGGTAAAGGCGGTGGCGTAGCTGCCATCTTTAAGTCTACGCTAGACATTTGCGAGGCAGACATCGATTGCATTAATGGTTGTGAAACACTCGACTTCAAAATTAGGAAGAACCCAGAAAATACCCTTACTATAATTTTATCATACAGACAGCCTAATCCCATGAAGGACTTTTCCTTACATCTGAGTAACCGGCTACTTTTATTCCTTAAACCTAACACCAAAGCTGTCATAATGGGAGACATGAACCTGTGGTTCGGCTGCAAAAAAGACCCAGCGGCCAAAAGCCTGGAAAAATCCCTCAGCAATCTTGGATTTTTACAGCGTGTTAAAGAGCCAAGACATATTAAGGGAAATATCCTTGAATGGATAGCCACAAATAACATATCCACAACTGATCCAGTCGTAAACCAGTGTCCGCGGTCAGGTCATTCCTTTATTCAACTGAATATCATATGTGAAAATCTAATGAAAAATATTAAAATAAATTAACAGTGTAAATGTAAACGTAATACTAAAAAACTCTCACCAGAAGCTATGAAGAAATGGCTGCTGCCGTTAATAAAAAAGATTGAAATGTCAGATAGTGCAAATAATAATCAGTGAAGAAATTCAGGGTACGTTGCAAAAAGCAGTGGATAACCTGGCACCCAGCAGAACTAAACTACTACCAATTAGGAAATCTAATAGCTGGTTCACACCAGAACTAGAATGTCTCAATTTAAAGAAAAATGTATATTTTTATAACTGGAAACATTCTAAACTAGAAAGTGATAGACAAGTCTTTCTAGAAGTTTCTAAAGTTTTTTTAAAGGCTATGATAGTAGCAAACAAAAATATGCTGGACCATAGAATTCACGAAGCACACATGAATCTAAAGGATTGTTTAAAATTCTGAAAGAACTAGAAACACAATGCCCACCCCCGGAAAATCTGCCAATTAAAAACGCAGAATGGTGTACATCTATCCAAACAGCCATGCTAAATAAATTGGATATTATTAAACAAAATATTGAGGTCAAAAGAACAGAAGCAGTTCCTGTACAAGCATACAATAGGAAGTTACCAAAGAAAATGGAAGTACCTGCTTTCAACTTCCATCTAGTCACGCAGACAGAACTATCTGAAATTATTGATAAACTCAGACCAACCAATTGTAAGGGGGATACTTGTCCAGCTGAAACTTTCAAAGCATGCTCAGCCATCATGATCAAAGCCCTTACCAAATGTGTCAACACTTTGTTTATGGAAAGTAATGTCCCGGATCACCTAGAAACTGCATGGATCTCGCCGTTGTTGAAGAAAACTGGTTTGTGTCGCTTCAATGCACTCAATTATAGGCCCATCACTAATACTCATTTTTTGCTTAAAATGTTGGACTGTGTTGCGTATATCCAGATTTCAGAATTTATTTAAAACCACAAGATTCTTCATGACAGACAATGTGGATTTAGACAGGGTCACGGCATGGAGACAGCCCTGCTGGACCTTAAGTCGAATCTATTGCATTCCATGGATAGGGGTGGGACATCAGTCCTGATGCTGCTGGACCTGTCGGCCACCTTCGACCTGGTTGACCATCATTTACTGGTTGCCAGGTTGAAGGAGATAGCCAATTTTTCAGACACTGCCTCGGCATGGATCCAATCCTTTCTGAGTAACAGAGCACTTAGGGTGTGTAGTGACATAGCGGAAGCACCACCGAGTATTCTGGAGTTTGGAGTCCCACAGGGTGCCTGCCTATCACCCTCCCTTTATAATACTTTAACTATCCCCCTGTTCAAGCTCCTGGACAGAAATGGCATTGAGTTCACTAACTATGCGGATGACACGCTGTTAGGCAGAATCCTTTGCAGTTCCGTTACGGAGCACTACAGAAGATTAACACTACAAGTATATGCAATAAATCCCCTTTGGTATCAGTCTGTACCACAAAGATTTAGTTGGTAGCTGTGGCTAAGCAGTCAGACTTATCTCAAGAGGGAGATGAGCAGTATTCAGGGTTTACACAATAGGACTACAATACTATGGAACAAGGAAACACTGACCAAAGCTTTGTATCAAAAAGAATATATATATTTATTTTACACACTGTTAAGTTCATACACAAATCACTATCATTAAAGCCAGTTTAAAGAGTCTTGAAAAGTATACACAACTCCATATTTAAATTGTAGACAAGTTTTAGCAAGAGTGAAAACTGAGCAAAACGGCACAGTGAAAACCAAGCAGAAATGGCACTCTAGCAATTTCTTCAGAGGTAGGGAAAGAACAAGTTATACAGGTTTAGATTCCTAAACACACCAGCAACACTTCCCAATCGGATTGCGAACAAGTTAAGCAAGGCAGTACTTTAGCATCAGCAATACTTTAGTGAAAACTGAGAAAAAGGGCACTTCAGCAATATATAAAAGGGAAGGAAAGGTGGTTATAAGAGTTTAGGTGCACCAACACATTTCTTGATGAGAAACAATCTAGAGAAGGCAGTTGTAACAGATTTAGCCAGAGTCAAGAGGCCTGTGCCAGATTCAATGGTACAAGGCAAGGTGCCTAGGTTCAAACTGTTCTAGTAGCTGCAGTCAAGTCTTTGTTTAACGATGAAAAAGGCGGTTGCAGATGTACAAGATAATGTTAGACGAAAGGGCGGCCAGCCCAGAAGGTAAGTAAAGGATTTAAAACACCTTTAGCAATACCCAACGAAACGGGGGGGGCCTGGTGGAACAATGTACCTTGAAAGTGGAAGAGGTTCCTGCGGTGGTGGTAGTTCCTGGCAGTTCCTGCAGTTCGGGAGATCCAGCAGAGGAAGAGAGGCTCTCGTTGTGGAGGAAGGTTCGAGTTACTGCACTGCCCAGGGATGAAGCGAGCCGTGGTGCTGTCAAAAAGAATAAAATGTACTCTCCTTTAAATCGCGGTCGTGGTGGACGGGTGCCTGGCTATCCGGTCTCCTAGTGCTTGCCACTGGCGTTTCGACCAAGGCAGTTCCTGGAAGGTGATTGGCGAACTGGTTGACCCCACCAGCTGAAGGGAAGAAGACTCTTGCAGGTGAAGATCTTCTCGAGTCGTTGGAGAAAAGTGGTGAGGATCTGCAGCAGGGCTTCAACGGTGGTTCAGTCATTGCAGATATCTTTGGCTTCTCTCCTCTTCGGCTTCTTAGTTCCAGTGGCAACGTCTTGTCCTCCAATCCTCAGGACCCTGCTTTTATGCAGAAAGGCCCCCATTCATACAGCTTAGCTGTCACTCACACAGTGGGGTTGCTATCCCGGCGGGATAACCCCCCAGCCTATCAGGGCAGAGTGCAACTTGGGTTGCCTAGGTAACCCTGGCCAGGGTACCTATTGCCCCTCACACACATCCTGTCTACCCCAGACTCAGTGGCGCCGAAAGGAGGGCTTCTGTGCAGAAGCCCGCCAAAAGGACGAACAAAGGACCCCCGACCTGGGTTAGGATTTCAGAGAAAGACACGAGAAATAAATATTATTAAAGATCTGGCAATAAAAACCTACCGGAGTAAAGTTAATATTAAAATAAACCGGCGGTATGTTAGAGACTGTCAGTAAAAGTGGAAAATATTTGCAGTCGAATATTTACAGTAGTAACCACTGCTACCAGCCAGAAACTTTAGAGCGAGGGACTGTACAGTACCCCCTCGAAAATGAACACCAGGGAAAAACTATTAACCCCTTCCAGTACTTCCATAGTAAGATGGGTTGTACGGGTTTTGTCCATAACTATTGACTAGTAAAGTCAAATGTAACTTTACATGCCTTGGGAGACAGTAGTCAGTCCCAGGGTATGGAGTCTATGTTTGGGGGTTGCTACGACACCCCTGTAGTACTGCACTGAGGGTGCTGCGTAACACACATGTAAAAAGATGAAACCTATGAGGGTGAGTAAAACCCCATAGACCATAAGCACAAAAATAGCCTAAAACACACATCAGCAATCTGTCTAAGAGTGGGAAAAAAGTCTCTCACTCTTAGCAGGAGGAAAAAATAAACCCTTCAAATCCAGCAAAGCTGCTGGGGGACTCTATAGGTAAGGGAAATTAGCCTTAGAAGAGAATTCTCCCTAACACACGCAATGTGTCATCCAGTTAACAGGAGATTATGAGCAAGACACAGCCAGACTGAATGAGGTCTACGATATCATTCATGCTTGTATGGCAGAGAATGGCCTTGCGCTTTTCAAGGAAAAGATGGAACTCATGGTTGTCGGTACACCCATCGAAGTAAAAAAGCTAGGTGATAACTATACAAACTTTACACTTGCGGGGCACTAGCTGGAGGCCAAAACAAAGGTCAAAACTCTAGGTATTATCTTAGACCAACATTTGAATATGAAGGTGCAAGTGAGTCATTTGGTATCCTCATCAGCATACTACGTAAAACTTCACACAAATACACCCAATCATTTCAAAAGTCAATTGTGAAACAATTGCGAGAGCAATCATTGGGTCTAAGATAAACTACTGCAGTAGCCTTCTCATAGGTATTAATAAATCAGAGTACAGCAGACTTCCGATCATACAGAACAGTGCAGTCAGAGTGATCGCGGTACTGAGGAAGTTTGACCATGTTTCCTAAACAAGAATAGACCTGCACTGGCTGCCGATTGAAGAGATGATTAAATTCTGCCTACTGGTCATGGTGCATAAAAGTATTGCGTATATGGGGCCTGTATACCTGTCCGATGCCTTGATAGCTAAATCCAACATAAGAATGCACAGGTCAAATGATACACAACTAAAGGAGTCCAGACGCTCACCCACAGAAGTGAAGCATTGTGCGTTTTATGCAGTAGCCCCCATCGCCTGGAACGCTCTCCCAGTAGAACTGAGAAAGATTTACTTGATTGAAAACTTTAAGAAAAAACTGAAAACACACCTATTTAGATAACCAGTGCAATGGCCTGTAAGCATACCTCCTAGATAACTGAGCAGTCAGTTCTTTCTGAAATTCTCCTCCTCCCCCTTCTATTAGCCAAGTTTTATGTTTTTTGTCTCTGTTCATCGTTTGTGTTTGTTGTGCCCATAAACCTCCGGGTCCTGAGGTGCGCAGTATAAATTATTAAAGTAAAGTAAAGTTTATGCACTGGCCCAAGAAGACTCTACAAGCATCTACTTCTCCAGTGACAGACCTGAGGGATAACTAAGCAAAAAGCTCCAGATCCATCTCCACTCAAGATACACCCCAGAGGCATCCTTCCCTCACCTCAATAATGCTTGACAGAGGAACAGCAACACTGAGTGCACAGTACTTATTGCTGCATCACTTTTTATGTTTGCGAATTCAAGCAATACTTTTGTTTGAATCAGGTAGGGCCTCTTTTCCCAGTTGAATGTTTTCCTTTCTGGAAGCACATCTTTGGGATTGCTTCTAGTGACCATGCATTCAACTGAAAACTGAATTCTATCCCATCAATATCTCAAAGCTAATTTCCCAATCAGACACTTCAGTTTATTTAGTCTGAGTCTATGTGCCTTGAGGTGATCTGGTGCAGCCTTGGGCAATTATGAGCAATTTGGTTATGAAGCCATCCATCCATCCATCCATCCATCCAACCTACCCACCCACCCAATCTGCTGGCATCTAAGCTTCCTTTTCTCTTTTTGGTATGTAGTCAGAGGCTCACCGTCTTGTACCACTGCTTCACAAGGCGAATAAGGCTCTTCACCTTTGCAGGGCGCCATTTCACAAAGTTTCTTTGCAGTTCAGTAAAGCAAGGAGAGAAATCACCTGGGCCCCCCTCAGCCTCAATCAGTTTGATATAGATATCTGGATCTGGTTTTCCATCAGAAACTTGACCTGTACAAAGGGTGAGAAAGAGACAAACATCTATAGATAGACTGTGTTTAAAACCACATTCTAAGGGGTGTGGGGTATATAACCCACAGCATTGTATTGTAGCACCTGTCCTATTCCCACACACGCACGCTCATTAACACCTAACAACAGTGCACAGCTACAATCATTAAAAACTAGGTAAGATTGGGCCAGGTGAGCTTGTATTACATTAACATCAAGCAATAATAGGGAGCATGCATTGACAAAGCCAGTAGTTGTGGCTCATCTACAAGCATTACATAGGCATAGGCATACTATCCGAAGGTTCTCATACCACTTGACATGTTCCATTATGCCTATTTGGTACAGTAAGGCCAGATTCCGAAATGTTCCATGCTAGCTTTCATTTTGCCCAGTTTGCACATTAACAGAAGATTCCATTATGTCCAGTTAGCATAGTAGTAATAGATTTAATTAGGCTAAGTTAGCAGAGTCTATTCTATCCACGTAGCAAAGCCATGACAGTTTCCACTATGCCCATGTAGCACAGTAAATCCAAATGCCATTATGCACACTTAGCCAGATATCACATTGCGTATGTACCAGCACATTAAAGGCATATTCCATCATGCCCCTAAGCATAGAAGTGCCAGATTTCAATCTGCCTACTCACAACAGCAATTCCAGGCTCCCATATGCCCAGTTAGGGCAGTATTGTGCCATATTTCACTGTTCCCATTTAGCAGAGAAAGTCTCATTGCTAGCAAGCTGTTGCTCAATAAGGCCATATTCCTTTGTGCCCAGTTAGCACAGTAAGTACAGATTACTGACTGCCCAGATAACACAGAATGCAAGAATTCCAGTATGCCCAGTTAGCAATGAACGAGCATATTCCAGCAAGACCAGTTACCACAGTAATGGTAGGTTCCAGTATGCCTCATTGACACATTAAGAGCAAATGATAGTATCCTCATTTGGCACGGTAAGGTCAGATTCTAATATACCTAGTTAGCGCAGCAAGGTCAGGGTCCATAGGTCAGACCATCAAGTGAGCATTAAACCACACAGTGCTACAGAGGCCCCCCAGCGTGCCTTTCTTTAAAAGGATCAATATCACAAACTCTTCAAGAGGCTTGACATTGTTCCATGTCATTGTGTTTCCAAACTTAAAACTACATTTAAAGTAACCTGAGCCCGTCTATTTGCTCTCTAATTACATGTCAAAATAGATTAAGGATTCTGTATAAAGAATGATTAGTTCTCAAAAGTCTAGTTAAAAAATAATGGCTTTGCCCATTGCATTTTTGCCATGATCATTTACCACTGAAGATGCAGGTTAGGGCTAATGAGAGTTGTAGTCCAAGCAAATCGATGGGCCCAAATGGAGTACAATGTAGATGATAGCATTACAGTCAGGAGTGCCGCGTGCCCATCATTACATATTTCTTGTCAGAATCATTGCAGCCAGCTGCAAAGTCACGTCGTTGAGAATGTTGCCATGTAAGCAACTTAATCTTAATACATTTGCATTACTGGCGTGTTTAACAAAGTTAGGGTTTTCATTTAGAGAGTGGATCCATGCCAATGCCCCCCCCTCCTCATTTTCAAAGTCAAACAATCATAATTGGATGTTGTAGCCGAGAGAGGATGGACCAAAAGTACGACATCCAACGCTGTTTGGCTGATTGCAGTAAAGGGAGGAAACAGCAATTACCTGATTGCATGGCACACAACAACTAATTCAAAACATGCATAAATACATCACATAAAGTGGAAGTATGCACACTTGGAAGGAAGAAACGCCAGCTGGTTGGATATATGTGCACCAGAGAGAAACCAGCAAACTGGGAGAAATGTACACAAATGTGATGCATGGCTAAAAGGAAGTAAACAGCACACCCAGATTCTGTATGTTTACACGAATCCCAAAGGCCCACACTACAGGTGGCTGTGCCACATTTCAGCGAAAACTAAAAATGAGTGCCTTTGTCTGGAGCTTTCCCCAGATCCCTAAAACGTTTAAGGGTACTCGTCTTACCACTTTCTTGAAGTAGTAAGGAACCTTTCTTCCTTGCAAAGTCTCGAGCTTCCCTAAAGCAGGTAAGTGTAGCCCCCCATCCCAAATCAGTAGGTATATTCCCTCTAGCCTGGTCCTGAGACAACGAGGATCTCCCAATTCCCAGAATCTCCCGGATAGCTAGCTCAGGACCTGACAGCCTTCACCAGCCACCAAAAACTTGAGTTTTCCCTTCAGCACCATCATGGGGGAGCCTGGGGTGTCTAGCCTTCCCCACCCATTCTTCCACCTCCAACTTCCTAACAAGGAGCCATAGATCCTTTTTATGAACACCAGAAATGACCCTGCGACCAAGATATTTACCTAAAATGTCATAAGCAAGGAGAATGTCTACATCAATGGCCTTCTCCATTTCCTGGGTGTGGATGCTGGCAGATAGTGAACGTGGAAGACGTGGTTGACCCTTGGAATCCATGCTGACTACTCGGTCCTCAAACTCAATTTGATAACGATAGGTTTCCTGGTGCTTGTTCAGTAGGTCACGGATGTCAGAGAGGACTTTGCCACGCACCTTCCGCTGATCTCCTAAAGTCTCAAAGCAGTCTAGGAAGACCACTATATCGGCATCAGATGCATCTTTCATGGATGTGCCCTTTCCTGAGGATCCACCCTAGATCATTGTAAAGGAAAGATGTGATTATTTTTATTTTTATTAGGATAATTTAGTTAAAGAATTACTTTTTTATCACATTACAACACAATTATACCAGGTAAGAAACAAAAAGAAATGAAAATGATGAGGGTAGCTTCACAAAATTTCAATTGTGCTTCGGGTCCCCTAAATCAGAACCAATTAGGCACTTTCAATTTAGAGCCTAGAAGCCTGTAAGGTCCTTTTAAAGTGTCCCGAATAAATATAAACATTTTGTAAAATAGTATGTCATGTTGGTATCATTTCCAGACATAAAGGAATCCCAGTTTAAGTTCTCATTGCCACTAAGCAGTTCTACATTGCCGGAAGCCTTGTAAGCAGGGTCAGACTGGGGCATACAATTGTCTCGGGCACCAATGAAAAAGTGGCCCACAGTTGCAAATGGCAATTCATTCCTTTTGTGACAGACTGTTTGAGTAGTACCCAAGGGGGAGGTTTTTGATCAAATATGATGCAAATTGTACATTTCAAAGAAAATTTATTCAGTCAAATTGGTCAAAACTACTAACCACATGGTGAAGTAAATTATAAAACTAGCCCATAGGGGGCAAAAAAGTGGCCCACTTTGACCAAAAAAACGGACTTACACTAGCATTTTGTTTTTTTGGTTCGGGCATTGCCCTATTGCCCTAAAGGCCAGTTAGAGCCTGCTTGTAAGTTTTTACACAAGCGTCTGACGGGCTGCTACAATGGAACAAAAGATGTTTGGTAGTATCCAGAGAGTTTTCCCCCACACAGTCTGCAATTTCGTGCCATTTTAGGAATGTTAATCGAGCTCCAATATTTTCGTAAGTGTTAACTGAGTTGAATTTTACTCTCATGTATCTCCAGGTAATGTTATTTATTTTATTTTATCATTAATATAGCACCAGAAACGAACAAGCCTGGGGGCATCGGGGCACTCACAGGACATACAACATGTGACAAAAAAATGTGATAATACTCATCAGGAAACCATATAACCGGAGATCAGCAAGAAGATGTGCATAAGATAATCTTTAAATAAATAGGTATCTCTTCAGAATCTGTTGGAATCTTTTTAGGGAGCTGCAACCCCTCAAGTCAGGGGGAAGAGAGCTCCACAGTTTTGGTATGGCGTTAAAGAAAGCTCAGTGACTCACAACTGACAGTTTAGTGCGCAGAACCGACAACAGGTGGGCATTATTCAAGCGCAGCGTCCTGCGTAGAGATAGCCAGGAAATGCTGTTGGAAAGCTAGCTTGGGTTTCTGCCGAATAGGCACTTATGTGCTATTGTCAAAACTCTGAAAGAAATACAAGCTTCGATAGGCAACCAATGTAACCCGCTTCTGGTTTCAGAAACATGTTCCCTTCTTCCAAGCCCTTCAATTATTCACACTGTGCTGTTTTGGATAACGTGAGTTTCCCAATTCCTCCCTTGCTGATTCCAAGAAGCAGACTACTACAATAGTCTAACTCGGCCCCAATTATGGATTTGGCCACCAGCGTGTAACTCTTTTTAGTCAGAAAAGGACTCAGTATGTCTCAGCAGTTTTAGGTGATACGTAGCTGAGGAGATGGTGTCATTATCAGTGCTTTCATAGTGAGCTTCGAATCAAGGACCATGCAGATTGTTTTAACTTTTTTTGTGCCTTTATAGTGCAGTCAGCTATAGTAAAGTTCTTATATTGAGGGCGTCATTCAATGCCATCCCGTTCATCACTATCCAATGTTGAATGAGAGAGTATACCTCATTCACAGCAATGATGTCCCTCTCAAAATCCCTTGAAATTGGGATGAGGTACTGTGTGTCGTCCGCATAGTTGGTATAAAGTATACCTTTCTCATCCAAGAGCTTGAATAAGAGCATGGTGTATATATTGTAAAGGGTGGGGGACAGGCAAGACCGTGGTACACCATATGGCAGTTTAAACACATCTGCAGCTGCCGTGCCACTGAATACCCTAGCGGATCAGTCTGATAGGAAATACTTTATCCATATCACTGGACCATTCTTGGGATCATGTAAAAAGGTGTGAATATCAACATCTCTCCTGATAAGGGCAGGTAGGATTGAACCAACAACACAAAAATAGCAACAACGAGACTGTTTATATTAGTGCCAACAGGTATCATGTACCTTATTAATTAAAATAGATATCCTCCACGAAATGAATCTGGATATTGAGCTATTTTCCAAATTCGAATTAAAAACAGACGTTTAGGCATAGTATTGATGTATTATTCGTTTCTTCAATATATTTCTAAAAGTTTATTTTAGAATCTGGAATTCTTCCGCAAGCCTTTGCACTCCCTGCTAAAATGTATAAAGAGTGTCCATTGAATTCCAGTCCAATAAAAGAATGTGCTAACCTCTTCTGCAGAAGGGGAAACTTCTTCAACTGTGAAGGAGCCGTTGAACCTAGGTTCATGTCACGGTTGAGTGAAGTTCTTTATTAAAATTAAATCTCCAACATATAACTTTGGTGGTGGCAATAGTTAATTTGGATTAGTCACTGGATCGTCCTCTTCTGTGTTCTTAGACTTCTCCCCTCGATGCTGGACTGATCTGAAATGAAAGAAATACTGGCAGTCATACATGTCAAATAATCATGCATTTCATCACCTTGGGCCTCATTGCGAGTCCAGCGGTAACCGAGGCGGTAAAACCGCCTGGTTACCGTCAGACTCGTATTACCATTCCGCCTCCGTGACTCCTGGAAATACCAGGGCATTATAACCCTGGTGTCCCGGGAATGCCGGAGGCGGAATTCGGTAAATCCCCATTCCCATTGAGTCCTATACGACTCAATGGGAATGGGGAAGTGGAAACACCGGCACCATCTCGTGATGGTGCTGGTGTTTCCACGTCCGCCTGCAGGCGGGCAGTGTTAAATCCGCCAGGTCAGACCTGGTGGGAACATCACCTCCCGCCTGCAGGACTCAGGATCGGGCGGTCCGGAATTAACAGTGGCGGCGGGTTTACCGCCACTGTTAATTTTGGACCGCCCGACCTGTAATGAGGCCTCTAGAGTCTTCGCTAGACTCTGGGCATCATTCCTAATCCTAGATGAAGGTGTAAGAGGCATTCTCATACGGACCTGTGTCACTAATTTGTGCGGGGTGAGGTGGTGGTCAGAACATAGCTAATTCCAAAGGACATATCAGGTTAGGGGTAGGCAATATAGCCATCCCTTCTTTAAAGTCAATTTTATCTTGGCAATCCTTTCCTTGAGGAGGCTGTTGAGTCTCTCACATAGTCCGTTTGCTTGCGGGTGATAAGAAGAAGAAAACATTTACTTAATAGAAGCCCTATCTGTTCAAATAACTCATTGACAAAATGCGGCCCATTATCGGATCTTAGTACTTCGCACACACCCCATCTTGGGAAAACTTTGCACACTAAAAACTTTGCTGCACGAGTGGAATCAGGGTGTGCACATGGACCAGCTTCGATCCACCTGGAGAAGGGACACACCACCACTAATAGGTACCTATAGCCATTACATGTCTGTAGCATATCGACATAGTCAATATGTAAATGTTGGAATGGACCATTCTGTCGAGGTATTACTCCTGTAATTGTTCTCAGTGTATGCCCAGCAGTAAACTTTTGACACATGATGCAATTCACCATGAGCTGTGCAACGTGTTCCAACAAATTGGAAACAAACCAGTCTTCTGCAATAGTGGCAACAAGACTTTCTCTGGTTATTTGTGCGGGGTAATGTAGTTGCTCAAGTGTGACTTTCACTAATGCTGTTGGTATTACTGGCTTTCTAGTGCTTTCCTGACACCATAAAGCTTCCGTGCGGGATAAAGAACACACCCTTCTCTTCCACAGCTCTTGCTCCTCCTGTGGCTCTCTTCCCTGAATCTCTTGGGTAATTGACAGCATATTAAACCCTTCTCATACTAACATGGTTCTAGTTAACCCTTCCTTAATATTTTCAGTATCGAAACCTGAAATATCTGGGGAATATGCAACTCTTTTGGCTTCTATTTCTGCGCCTTTGTTTCCACAAGATATAAAGGGCCTCATTACACAGTAGGTGGTAAGGGTTTACCGGTACCGGTAAGGGCACCGGTACTGGTAAACCCTTACCACCTTACTACGAGGTCCCTTTGCGGGACCCGACCTTAACGGCTGGTGTAGTCCAGCCGTTACAGTTGGGACCAGCAAAGGGACCTTGTTGCTAATTACGGTACCGCAATTTGCGGTACCGTAATTAGCTACTTCCCCATTCCCATTGAGCCCTATGGGGCAGAAATGGGAATGGGGAAGGGCCATGGAGGAAGGGGGAATTACCGCCCCGCCAACCTTGGAATGGGGTGGTAATTCCCCTTTCCTCTATGGTGGTACCGGTATGGTACCAGCGGCAACCATGGTGCTAAGAGCACCATGGTTTACCGTCTACCGTGTAATGAGGCCCAAAGTCTGTTTGTTTAGTATGTGCTGCACATTTTACAACTGCTATGGCCTCTAGGAGTTGTAGTGCCTTGATGAGTCTGTCCAATAAGGATGCATGTTGTACTGGAGAGCCGTCTGCACGAAGATAGCCCCTCGTTTTCCAACGGGACATCCCTGCATGTACGGTTGATGTCACATAGGCGGAGTCACTGTACACCATCACTTCCTGTCCTTCATGCTTCTCGAGCGCGACAATAAGTGCTACTAATTCTGTTGCTTCCGCTGAAAAGTGAGACAGTAGTCTTGGACTTGCCACTACTTCAAATTCACCATTTAATCTGTGTCTTAACACTGCGGAACCTGAATGCCTCTCCCCACTAGTCTGATCAATTTTCAAAGAGCCGTCAATAAAAAGAATCTGCCCTCCCACCAAAGCATTCTCTTTTACACAGGGTATGTCATCATAATATTCAACATAATGTGCACAGTCATGCACATGATCACCTTCTTCTATGGGTTCAGCTACAAACGAGGCTGGGTTCACTATTTTACATCTTACAATTTTAATTGTTGGATTAGAAATCATTTGCGATGTTAATGTGCCCTTGGGTTTCTCTAGTATGGCAAATAGAGCATGCTCCACGTAAAGGGTCATAGAACAGCCCATGACAATACTTGTGGACTTCTCAATTGCAAATGCGGCAGCCGCCAAAGACTGTTCGCAAGAGAAATGTCGTCTCATAACTGGGTCTAAGATCTTGTTATAATATGCCAAAGGGTTGTACCCAATGTCCTTTGTGTAAGCACTGCTGTCCTGACTGCCCCATTGTTGTGTGAAATTAGATAAAATTCCTCAGCATAATCAGAAATCCCTAAAACTGAAGCTGCACACATTGCTCTTTTGAACTCCTCAAATCCTTCCTTCATTTCTTCAGTCCATTCAATCTCTTCCTTGCCAACTTGTGCTTTCTTTAGTGCTTGCAAATGTGGCTTAGTATATGTACGGTAGTCAAACACCCAGGCGCTGCAACAAATGCACAAGCCTAAGAACTGTTGCATTTGTCTCACTGTGTTTGGTTTTGGTGTTTTCATAATTGCCTCAGCCCTTTCGGGTGTCACTTTCTTCCCCTCATGTGAGATCAACTGACCTATGTACAACACCTCTTCCTGGCAATACTGAAATTTCTCTTTGTCCACCTTATATCCTTTGCCTGCTAAAATAGTCATTAGTTGGATAGAGTCCTGCCTACACTCATCCTATGTGGTGCTGCAAATCAGTATGTGATCTATGTACTGTATCACCGCACTCTTAAGATCTTATTGCCTAGATCCATCTGTAGGACCCTGTTAAAGATCGATGGGGACCCACAATACCCTTGAGGCAAACAAGTATGTTTTAGTCTCTTTTGTATAAACGTAAAAGAAGTCAGGTCTTGTGAGTCCTTCTGCAGCTGGAACAAGAAAAACGCATTTTGCAAATCGATCACGTGTAATACTGAGTCTCAACTGGGATGCTGCACAATATTGTCGCAGGATTAGGAACTAAAGGAATCTCTGTCTCTATAATCTGGTTAAGAGGTCACAAATCCTGGATAAATCTCCACAACCCCCCTTTAGATTTTTTAATCGGGTACACTGCGGTATTGCACGATGATTTCGATGGTACCAGGATCCCCTGATTCATCAGTGCCAAAATAGTTTGGAATATAACTTCATCAGTTTCTCGGGACATGGGGTACTGCTTTGCTCTAGGTAAAATTGCTCCTGGTTTGAGTTTTATTTTAACCTCTCCTATTCCCTTCAAGAAACCTACGTCATAGGGGCCTGTGGTCCATAGGACAATTGGTACCTTTTCTAGATCTTCCTGAAAAAATGCTAGTTGGTGCCTTACTATCACCATTCGCTGTGGGATCTCTCTCTTCTCAATCCTTATCCAGTAAGTAATGCTCATAAAGAAAACCACTTCATCATCGATACGTTCGTTTCTGAACATATCTTCATCTGTTATGTCAGTCAATCTGTACACTTCCTCAAGAGCTATCACTGTTCTCCATGATCTACCTTCGTCATCTACCCCTTCAAACATGGCTATCTCACCTCCAACTAAAGCTGCTTCGAACTCTATAGGGATAGTCTGTCCATCTTCCTCATCCATAGGTATTGGTGGTCTAAACAAAAATTCATCAGGTATCCTCACAATCTTCCCTACAAGACCAGGTAGCCATTTTAGCAAAATGCTTACTCCATATAAAAGATTTCTGGATCTACCGGGACGCCTCGCAGAGGTACTTGCCCTGGGAACGCCAGTCGGTACTCTCCCACATTTAAATAGTGTATTCCTGGAGTGGAGCACACTATTCCTTGATCAGTAAATGAAATCGTCATGTTAAGTTTTGTCATTAAATCGCTTCCCAAAATGTTAACTGGTGTCTGACGTGAATATAACAAGGGAACGGACATGTCACATTCCCATATGGAGACCGGTAATTTATCAGTAAAAATAACTAAATTTGTAGCTCCAGAGAATCCTTGAGCATTCATGGCAATACCTGACACTGGGTATTTTCCCTCCCGTATACACAAACGGGTTGCCCCAGTGTCTACAAGAAAAGAAAAGGATTTGCCCCCATCGTCACATCGACCATTGGTTCCTCTTGGGGGTCTGGTGTCACAGATAGTACTGAACACATCAAGTCACTCTGTGAGCTGTCCTATTGAAGGTACAAACTCATCCCTGTCCCTGTGAAAGGGTTTCCTCCTACCACAGTGACACCTCCTATTGTAGGCGTCAGTACTTGTCTTGTATTCGTATATTGTTGTGTCTGCATAGATGCGTGTTGCGATTGCCCTTGTGGTGGGTGCATTTGCACTTGTCCCTGCTGTTGCGCTTGCTGTATGTGCGGTGCCTGATAGGATGTGTGATCCTGGGCAAAGCCCTCTCTTGTTTGGGTGCTATATGGATGTGTATAAGCTGTCCCCCCTCTTGAAAACCTGACTGTTTTGCCCATTCCCTCGACTCCTACACACACGTGCAATATGTCCTGTCATTCCGCAAGTCCAACACACTGGGGGTGGCCCTCTGGCAAACCCTCCTTGGTTATATCCTCCCTGAGTACTCTGGTTCTCATTCTGAGTGTTTTTAAATCCACGTTTAATATTCTTAAATCCGCCTCCTCTTCCCCTGAGACCCATACCCGCCTTGTTCCATCAGATGTGAATTATTCACCTGCGATGTACCTATTGCTTCCTGCATTCCCAATCCTTCTCTACTTGTCAACACTGCCCTTTCCGTGTCAAATTTTGCATTTTTTTTCAGAACTAATTTGGCTTCCTCAATTTTTCTATTTTCATCCCTCTTTTTATTCTTCTCTTGTAATAATCGGCAGTGATGTACTATGGTCAGCTGTATCTCAGCCCATGGCTTCGCTCCCATCCCCACTTGTTTTTTCATCTGTCTTTGTACTAGTTCTGGTAACCCTTGACATAAAATATGATAATATAGTGCCATTGTCTTTTCCCGCAGCTCGCGAGTTTCAAGCTGCCATTTCTTCTGAATGTCCTGAATGTAAGCAATGGGGTCTTCATCTTCCTTAATGTTTCATGTCATAATCACACCCATATCTGATGTGTCAAGATACTGTACCCTGAGAGCCCGCCAAACATCTGCCCTACAATTATTCAATGGTGCTCCATCGTGCGCTGTGTTTTGTGCAGTCACACTTGAATGCCCTGCTCTCCTCCATATGTCATCAGCCATCTTCCCAAGAATGGCTGCCAAGAGACCCTTTGTCTCCTATGGCCAGCGTATTTCCTCCTGTCATTTTCTCTAACCCATATATCCATTTCCCAGCCCCCGAAGTCAAACTAGGGAGCTTATAATTCAGATTCTCCTTATCCATCTGCAGCCATGGAATGTATTGTGGTCTTGCTCCCCCTTTTCTAGCAAGGGGAACTGTGTGAACCCCATCCCATAGTCAGATCCCACTGTTAGTCTATCTATGGTGGGGGTAATCATCCCTATCAGCCTTCTTGCTGGTAGCAACCTTAACCTACTTACATATGGTGGAGAATCTCCCTTCTCACTATATGATCGTCCTCGGGACGCTCAGGATATGCTATTGGATCTGGCATTCTTTTTTTAGGATGTTCCAGATCTGACCATCTTACTTCTTTATCCATCCGTTGGCTTCTCAGGGGGCGCAAACATTCTCTCTATCTGCCTCACGACCTGACTCTTTGTCCTCGTCTGACATTTCCAGACCCCAACTAGCATGACTATCATCCTCCTCTCAGTCTAAATCTAGCCTACTTATGGACAATGCTTGGTGTTCACTACTGAGCATATTTTCTTCTTCAATTCATGGTCGCGGTATGGGGGATCGATTACCGCTCCCTTGAGTTCCATACTCGCTCTCTCGTCTTACTTGTTGATAGGCCTTAACGATTCTTTCTACAATGCCTTAGGCATCATACCTTTCTTCTAGCGCTATTCTAGATGCTGCTGGTGTTACTTCCTTTATCGGGAGAATCTCTTCCACTCGTATTTCTGGGCTTGGCTTCATTTGTTCCTTTAGAATGAGACTGGCATCCAAACCTCGCTGCCTCCTCTTTCGCTCTATTTCTTCATCTATTTCCCTTCGCTTTCTCACATCTCTTCTAACTTTTTCTTCCTCCTGCCTTCGTTCTTCCCTCCTTTCTCCTTCTCTTTGTTCTTCTTCTTCTCTGTAACCTTTTATCCCTTAATTTGTGTGTTTCTTCCTCCTCTCTCTTTCTTTCCTTCCTATCCCTTTCTTCTATCACCCTTTGTCTAGTGCCATACTTCCTTTGTTGAGCTGCCTGTTTTTCATCTTTCTCTTATTCCTCCCTTTATATATGTTCCCGTTGCTCCCTGCTTTTCCTTCCTTGTTCATCGTCTATGAATCTCGTTTCTCATTCTCTGTCCTTCCTTTCTTGCACGTCCTTATCCTCTCTCTGCCTAACTTCCTTGATGCTTTTCCCGTCTAACTTGAGTAGTATCTGTCCTCCCATCCATTCGTTCTGCACAAGCGTTACCTCGTCAGCCCTGTCTTTTTCTCCCTTACACCGCTTGATTTCTTAATCTATGTCTGTCAATAAGTTCGACCTGTCACCTCTTTCTTCCTTATCTCGTATAAACTTACAAGCATCTTCCTTTCTTTTACTCTCTACTGGACTGTCGTCACTACTGTAAGCGGGGGGTTCATATGTCGGATTACTATACCCTGCCGCTGCCTTGAACTCCTATCTCTTCTAGATTTACGCTTTTGCTTTCGGGCAAGGTAAGAGGAGTGGAGGGCTTGACGCCATCTCCCTTATGCTGATTAAGCATCCACTCCTCCGGTGGCAGATCCACTTTTTCTTCTTGATACATCTTCCAAAGTTCTAAAATTGCCAGTCTTTTCTCTAATTTCTTTCCTTTGTAAGTAGCGTGCACATATGTGGTCATGTGTTGCAATACCGGTTTTGACAATGATCCCTTTGCGGCCATGGCATGAACATTTTATCCGCTGTGCCCTTTCTGCGTTGTACTGTTTGAGCTTGGGCGCATGTTTCGGCATTGTCTTACAAAGGTGCATGAGAGGAGTGTCCTCCATAATGACAAGTCTCAATTGACTGTCAATACTTACCAGATCGTTAAAATAAACCTTTTATTTTAACTCACATCACCACTTTCTAATGTTTTAAAACAACACATATGAGCATGCACCATAAATCACCACTCAATCTCCTTTATTTCACTAACCTATCTATCTTTTGATTGGCGCCAATCAAAAACTGCACCTTAACTTCAAAGACTGTTATTTTTCACTCTTTCACAGTTCTATTACTCTTTAATACTTTACACAAAAAACAATATTTAAACTAATCACACACAACACATTAATAACCCCCATGATCATCTTCCCCTATTATTGATTATCTATAATAACGGTTACCCTTCTCCCGCCTTTACTTATTTTACCCTGTACAGCGTTTAAGACATCACCTTTCATGGTCCTGACCGCGCGTATTCTTTATTTATCCCTACTCCCGTTGGAGTTTGAAATCTCTTCTTCCAATTCCCTTGAGCTAGGATTTCAAGGCACTATCTTTGTCTACACAACATTTCCTGTTACTCAAAATATCACAATCCCGCCCCTTTATATTGCCATTTCCTTTAGTCTACTTACGTTTGTTAATGGACTCGAGGCCTTCGGTATCAACTCCTCCGTCAATCCGACCACTTCGAAACCGAACAGGGATTTCTTCAAAGGGGGGACCTGCCCACCATCTTGATTTTTCTTGCAAGTTTATTTCTATCGGCTGCTCTCCACAGGAAACTCTGCGATCTTTCAGCTAATAGCAAAGGATGCCTGATCGTCCGAAATACTGGAGTAAATCTAGTTTGGATCTTTAAACCATCCGCACTGCTACCATGTGAGCTTATGGCCCTTTAGGAATGTGCATATGCAATTTCTGAATCCAAATAACAGAACCAACTCATGAAGATGGCAAAGTACTGTTATATTAACAATTATCTAAAACAGGGAGGAGGTTACAAAGAATATCAACGGACGTACGCTCAGTCTCTCAATGATCTCCACAAAAATTACAATTCTTATAGTGATAATGCGTCACAGAGACATCATACTACGCAGCAATAGTGAGAAAACCTATCAAGGGTTGGGATTGGTTAAGGTAAACATCTACATCCAACTTTCTATAGGAGCTAGGACTGTTATTTTTTTTTTACTCTTTATTTCAAATTTTTTCATTAAATCATTAAATCCAATTAACAACCAAATACTGAGTTTGAACTATGTATAGATACAATAATAAATCATATGCAAGTAAGATAGTCACAAAATCAGTTGAATATCCAATACCCAAAAACCAAACCCAGATTCTCTAAAACACAATTGAACAGACCATAACATGACAAGACAAGACGAAAGACAACAAACACCCATTTCCCAGCCCTCCCCCCTCTCTTTTTAATAAAAATACACAACACACCCCAATAATCATTTATCAAATTCCATAAAATTCATTGAAAGGTCCCCAAAGGCCTTCATATACTGCTTCTTTGTGCTGCTTACATAATGAACATTTCTCAAATTTTGAAAGAATCCTCATATCATAAAGCCATTCATCAACCAGAGGCTTTTTTCTCGTTTTCCATAGCTTTAACTCTTGCTTAATCGCTAGGATTGTTATTGACTGTCCGTTGTCAGGTGGACAACTTTGCCTACCTCTAAAAAACATGTTATTTCAGAAACATCATATACACAGTTTCTCATTGGTCTTCAAACTATAAGGTCCTTCGTTATATGGACTAATATAATTGGTTGGCACGCTGGTGCTATGTCTTGAACATCTGGTTCATTTTAGCAGCACGTAAGCCAAGACCCAGGTGCAGGGAGGTAGGTCATGAAGCTAACTCACCACCCAATTAGCCCACCATCTCTCATCGCCCATGCCTTCTGCCATGAAATTGTCTTTGTAGTTGGCCTTGCAGAATATCCTTGTCTTTGTGAATGCATGGGAGTGAGGGCATTCGCTATCGTGTCTGGGACTTCAAGTTCATGTGACGGGAGACCACGATTTGGTCCATTTTGCAACTTTTAAATGCTCTAAATTAATTAAAGTTTGCCATCCTTTGTGTTCTATCTTGCACCTTAATGCGAGAAGGTTCATCTGTGCATACTCATTCTTCTTCGGACCAGATAGCGGACCATGGTTCTTGAATCGTGACTCTATGCCAGGCAGCCTTGCTCTTCAGCTTCACAAGTCGATTATTCTTGCTGCGACACAGTTTTCTTTTCCAACTTCATGGGTTCTGGCCTGCTAAATTTGTGATACCAATGTCCAGTTTCCATACAATGGTGGCTTTGCCTGCATTCTATTCACTACTCACAGCCAGCTTCCATGATGATTTAATCTATCTTGCGTTTCAGCAACTGTACATTTATTAAACAGTTGTTTTTCTGCAGCACTTCGTGCACATGCAATATTCCTTTTCTATATTGGAAAACTCACTCAATTCTTTACTTCGTCATTAGTTTCTTCAGGGTCTATACCTCATCTTTAGCCAGCATCTCGAGACGTTGTGCACACTTCTTATGACGTCATTACTTCATTGGTTAGCTTCTTTTCACACTTCTTCAGGATTTTCCTCCTGCAGATTATCATCACTTCGAGGGTACATTCGGTAGGGTTGTCTGAATGGGGATCTTCTTTCAAACACTTGCTGCGATATTGGTATTATGGCGGGTGTTGGGCATGGCACGATTTCATGTCTCCAATATACGGGTGGTAGGGGGGCAGGATCTCCTGCAGAGGCACACAGCTGCTCCTCTATAGCTCAGTGACCGGTTTCTCCGAACTGAAGCTGCCAATGGCACATCAAAGCTCTCTTACTCTTTGCCCTTTCAACCCCACTAACAAACTCCTAACTCCATCCCATTGCAGATCCACCAGAGCGCCAAGAGACCATGTAAGTGGTGACAGTGTGTGGAACAAGACCCATTAACATAACATAACATAACATAACATAACATAACTTCCCAGCACTGCAACACTATACACATGCTTGAAATTAAATCAATCCAAAATTAACTAAAGAGCTTCCCTGACTAGCTCTAATCAATATGTTCCTCTATTCTGCTATTCTACAACAAAGGACAATTCAATTAGTTCATATAATTCAAAAAAGCACACAACGTGCGTCTCCATTGCACTTGTAAAAATCCAAAGTGTCAAAGAGGATAAAAGCAGGCTTAAATAGCCAGCACAAACCGTCTCAATAATGTGCCAGCGCTAATGCATCGGCAAGGATAAGAAGTAAGGGCTGGGACAGTTGGGAAATGTAATTCCTAATCACTGTTATGGGCTGGACCTGTGGTCACACAGGCCAGCAGGATCAGTGCTGGTGGTGCCGTACTCCTGCACGTGCCCGCAAGAGGCTCCCTTTATTAAGGGTACGTCATGAGATAGTCATGACTGGCGAGTTTAAGGAGGACACCACCACACCTCCTTTTCCATAACAAATAAACATAACAATAACTATATACATAGAACATGTGAACTAACATTACGATTGCGCATGCATTCCAGTCTGTGCACCCCTTCCGACGTCTGGGACAACAGTCCTTTCATTAAATGGCGATCTTAGATCCTTGGGCCAAACTTCTCACTCAGCTCACGCAATGCAGTCTTCCCCCATTCTCCTGATGGAGCTTTCCCCTTGGATTGATGGTAAAACTCCTGCTCATCCTCCCGGGCACTAAGCAGAAAGAAAACATCCACATCTTCTTCTTCTTCTTTCCAGATGGACCCTCTTTCTTCTGTTGGGACAAGCTGAGCCACAGATGCCCTGGTCTGTGGTCCTCTAACTCCAACCTTTCTCCCTGGCTCATTAACACCTATCTTGCTCTGCTTGCATACCTCATTTCCGCCTTCTCCCCCAACTTCCAGTGTTATGCTGATGACAAACAACTCTTCTTCAAACTTCCCTCTGACCCTCTCCTTACTTCCTACATCATTCCTCTATCATTCCTGACTGCCTAGCTGCCACCCGGTCCTGGTGTACTTCCCATGATCTCTGCCTCAATGCCAGCAAAACTGAGATCCTTCCTATTGAGATTCCTGCTCCCTCTTTCTTCCCCTCACTCTGGCCATCTTCTATGGGCTCTCCCCCTTCTCCTTCATCTGAAGCCAGAAACATTGGAGCCATCTTCAACTCCTCTCTTTCCTTCATCCCTCACATTCAAGACCTTGCCAAAAAGGCCCACTTTCAACTCCACCTCCTCCAAGGAAGTCTGCCTTTCCTCACTTTCCCCCAGAAGCTCAATGTCTCTAGAGCTCTGGTTCTCTCTAGGCTAGACTACTGCAATAGACTTTTCCTTACTCTACCCTCTTCTTCTATATGACCCCTCGAGCTAATCCAGAATAGGGCTGAAAGACCTATCCTTGGCCTTAAGCCCAGGGACCGCATCCCTCCAGCCCTAAAATCTCTCCACTGGCTCCCGGTTGCTGCAAGGATCGAATTAAAATCACTCTGCATCATCCACAAGGCTGTCTGGGGCAGAGGACCACGCTATCTACAACTGATTCTCACTAAATACTCTCCCTCCAGATCTTTACGTTCCTCTGGCACCAACTCTCTGTCTGTCATGCGCTTCGCTAAACAGCAAGCTTGTAACTGATTTCCTTCCTCAGCAGGCTCCCTCCTATGGAACAGCCTGCCCCTTCCTCTTCACCGGATCTGCTCAAATTCCGGAAGCTCTTCAATACCTTCCTTTTCACCTCCTCCTTCCCTTCCTCCCTCCTCTGCTAAACCCCACAGATGCTGAAATTGGTGGCCAGGGCCCTTATGTGTCCTCCTGGGTCCTGGCCTCCCACACCCAATCACCTGCAGCCTCTGCCCCCTCCTAGCACTTGCCTTGGCACCCACTGGCCTATGAACCACAGGCCTGCACTTACCTATTTATTGGTAGCTGACCACTCTCACATAGACACTTAACTGCTCACTCCCTTGCACTTCACTCTTTGGGTATACCTAGCACTTACCCCCCACTCCCTTATCCCTTCGCTCTCTCTGCACTTGCATGTTCTGAATGCTCACAAGACCTAGTAGGTCTGCCTCTATCTTTCATTGGTATATTTGCTTTTCATTCCCATGTTCCCTCCCAGTTACCATGTGGGCGCTTTGAAACACAATTTACTTGATATATAAGCGCCTTACAAATGCACAATAAATAAATACAATAGATAAATATACTCCCTTGAGGGATGGGGCTCGACAGACCCTTGCAAAATGGTCCGCCTTTCCACAAATCCCACATCTGTGTCCTTTGGCCAGACACTCATGTGTGTGCGGTAGGTCCGATCCACACTGGGGGTAGGATGTGGCACCTCCTGTGCCGACGTCCTTCTTGTGCAATTAACCTTTCCTGAAGGCCCTGCTTCCCTGTGCCTTCCCCACCACACAATCCTCCTCCTGCTTCACCCTCTGCATTGACACAATCATAGCAGACACTCCCACCTCTGTAGGTTCATGAGATCGCCCCGTCTTCAGGCTCCTCGCCAGTGTAATGCCGGGCTCTCTGAGGACCTGCCTCCTCAATTTGGCAGAGCTACAGGCAAGGATGACCTGCTGCCTGATCTCATCATCCTCAATGTTTCCTAATGCACATGATAGTGCAAGGTGCCTCAGCCTTCCGTGGAATGCGTCCAGGCTCTCACCCTCGTTCTTCCTTGCTGACCTCAGCCTGAACCACTCCTAATCGAGGTTAATCATGGGCATAAATTACTCATTTAGTAACTTGATGACAGCTGCACCGGAGGGATCTCTAGGCCGATGTGTCTTAAACAGTTTTTGGACGGCTGGACCCTATGCCGTTTTGTCCGATCACTGACCTCGACCGCCTCAAAGTATAGCTCATGCCTTTTGACCCATGAAGTCCACTGGGGCTCAAGGCTGGATGGGGCCACAGATATGTCAAATTCACTTAAAGGTGCCAGTTGTCCCTGTTGACGGTGCGCTCCGCCAGCCACTCGTGCTCCATCGCCGTCATCTCTCATGGCGTTAGCAGGGGTTTGTTCCCCAGGGCCGTTGTTCCTTGAGCATATTATCTGGGGGTAATATGGCCTGTGCTGATACAATTGTGGTGTGCCACAGTGTTTCCGTGGGCTTTTCATGGATTGCCACACCACCTACTCTCACAGATACTTCTAGGCGCACCTTACTGGCAAGCACATGACACTCGCCATCTGCGTGGCTGCCCTCCTTTCCAGTGGATGGAACTGTATGCAGCACCTTCAGTTATACCCTCTTGGTGTTATTATTGTTCTTTTGTTTTAGCTCCTCCTCAGGGAGCATTCAGGAATCACCTTTTCCTAATACATGTTGGCCCCCAAATACGGGGCGGGCACAGCCACTTTCCTCTTTTTTCTTTTTTTTTTGGGGGGAATGAACAAAAAATAGACATCCTTTCCCGAGGCGCACAAGCCCTCCCCAATGGAGCCGCAACATCAGTGAGGGAAACAGTTCCTTTCTTTTCTTGTTTTGTGAAGCTCCTAACACGGAGCGCACAGCAGGCACCTTCTTTTTATTTCAGCTTTGTAGCTCCACGCACAGAGCACACGCATATACTGCTTTCTTTTTTCCATTTCCTTTGGCACATGGCCAGCCCGGGACCAAACCGGGAAGAGTGTTGTCAAGGCAAAGCGCAGGCCTGCCGTGCAGCCAGCAGCCACTGGATTCAGGGCTGCGATGACAATGCACGCGGGGTCACGAGACTACACCTTTCTTTTTTTTCTTAGCTCTGACTACAGAGCACAACAAAGTCACTGCCTTCTTGACCCGGGCACCCAGGGCCTTTTACCAGCTCTGTACAGAGTGTATGAAACCTAGTCGCGCCCCAACCACAGAGTTACACAATTCACTGCCCCATGGACCGGGAACACCAAGAGAGGCGCGCTCGCCTTCCGTGCCCCTCTTTCTGTTTTTTTCTTTTTTTTAAGAGCTCCAATCACAGAGCGCGATGATCACAGAGGATTTTCTCCTGCTCCCACCTCAGCGCCTCGAGGCCACCTCTCTTTTCCTTTTTTATCTGGAAATAGCTCAGATCACGGAGCCAACACTCTCCGGGTTACATACACAGATCTGGGATCACTCAGATCAGCAGGGGGCTGCAGCAACATGGTCACATGGTGTCCGCCTGCAGGCTACAAGAGGCACAGAGACTAAAGTGCCAATCATGGAGTCTGCTGCCGTACTCCCGCACATGCCGGTGTTGTGTGCTATCCTGCATCCCATGGTAGCTTGTGGGAGGCAGTGTTCGTCAATCTTCGGAGTCAGGAGCGTCCGTGCAGGATAGCATACAACACCGCCCTCAGAGCTACCAGGTGGGCGTGAGCTACCAGGTGGGCGTTGTTGTGGGCGTTGTTTCAGGGCCTTCACTCTGTCATGGGAAGCCGAATATCATACTGTATGGTATAATATATGGCTTCCAATGTTGGTGTTTTTTGAATACTGTGCAAAGCCTGGGAGCCTAGCATTCGCTCAGTTGTACATTTGCGCACATGTTATTATTTTAAATGGTATAATCAAAAGAAAGGTTGTACTGTGACAGCAGATGGGGCGCACATGTTATTATTTTAAATGGTATAATCATAAGAAAGGTTGTACTGTTACAGTAGATGGGGCGCTTAAACATTTTTTTATGGCATAATTAACCTATGGGGCGCTTCCACATTTTTTATGGCATAATTAACCTTTCTATATTTTATTCCAACATCACACTACAGTCAAAATAAGAAAGGTTGTACTGTGACAGCAGATGGGGTGCTTAAACATTTTTTATGGCATAATTAACCTTTCTATATTGATTCCAACATCAAAACACGAGCAATCACTGCAGGAGCCTCTCTTAAGGATAAAGGGGAAGGTGGGCTGTAGCATCGTTGTATGTCACGGGGCTCAGTTAGTCACACAACTCTGTCATAATGCAGGGGGGGCACGGTAGGGTCTCCCTTCAGCATGTGTTATTGGGAAGGGCAGTCAACAGTATTTTACGTAATTTTTGTTAAGCTCCCTGTTCACCCCCGGCTTGGTAAACTGTGCACACTATCACACACTGCTGCAAGTGACTGGTATGGGCTGCACTATGTCATGGATACAACACCATTGGGTTAATGAGGCTCCAGCCCCCTACCTGACATTTTGGGCTGTTTGTATGGGGATGAAATGCAGACTAGTGAGAGTCTGTGTAATTCCTTTCCTTTTGTCCTCAGCAGTGCTGTTCTTCGGCATGCATTCAGCTATCACACACTACAATGGGGCATTTCCAACCAAAAGATCCCCTTCCCCTTACAGCTACAACTATCAATTCTGTGTCTGCTTCCAAGACGGATCTATGTGATTACTGTGCCCCAATTACTATGACCCCCTAAATGTTGACTTTTTTATTTGACCCCATTTTCACCCCATATATATGCAGGGAGAGACACCAGCAGTCCCCCTACATGTATTATGGTAATTCGCATCCCCTGTCTCCCTGGGATTAACTCACAATGACACAAGTGGTCATCCTGTTTTACGTTTAATCTGGTCCCTACCAATGTATCGGCACCACCTAACTCCTCCCTTGACACCCCCATGACTTTTCATTGAGGGGGTGCATGATATCATTGCCTGAACGCACGTATGGTAATTCACATACCCTGTTTTTCTGGGGTTAACGCACACTGACACAGGTGGTCATCCTGTTTTATGTTTACTCTGGTCCCAAATGATGTAGAGGCACCACCTGGCCGTTACCTGGATACCTGGATACCTCCATACCCTTTGATTGTGGGGGTGCAAGATATCATGGCCTGATTGCACCTATGGTAATTTGCATCCCCTATTTCTCTTGGGGTAATTCACACTAACACAATTGGTCATCCTGTTTTATGTATAATCTGGTCCCAACCAATGTAGATGCACCATCCTGGACACCCCCATACATTTTGATTGTGGGGGGTGCAAGATGTCATGGCCTGAATGCACCTATGGTAATTCGCATCCCCTATCTCCCTGGGGTAAACTCACACTGACGCAAGTGGTCATCCTGTTTTATGTTTAATCTGGTCGCAACCAATGTAAAGGCACCATCTACCCCCTCCTGGAAAACCCCCATACCTTTTGATTGTGGGGGTTGCAAGATATCATGGCCTGAATGCACCTATGGTAATTCGCATCCCCTACCTCCCTGGGGTTAACTCACACATGCGCACGTGGTCATCCTGTTTTATGTTTAATCTGGTCCCAACCAATGTAGATGCACCATCTAACTCCTCCCTGGACATCCCCATACCTTTTGATTGTGGGGGGTGCAAGATATCATGGCCTGGACACACCTGTGGTAATTCGCATCCCCTACCTCAGTGGGGTTAACTCACACTAGCGCAAGTGGTCATCCTGTTTTATGTTTAATCTGGTCCCAACCAATGTAGATGCACCATCGAACCCCTCCCTGGACGCCCCCATACCTTTTGATAGTGGGGGTGCAAGATAGCATGGCCTGAACACACCTAAGGTAATTCTCATCCCCTGCCTTCCTGTGGTTAATTTACACTGACACAAGTGGTCATCCTGTTTTATGTTTAATCTGGTCCCAACCAATGTAGATGCACCATCTAATCCCTCCCTGGACACCCCCATGTCATTTGATTGTGGGGGTTCAAGATATCATGGTCTGAGCACACCTATGGTAATTTGCATCCCCTGCCTTCCTGTGGTTAATTTACACTGACACAAGTGGTCATCCTGTTTTGTGTTTACTCTGGTGCTAACCAATGTAGATGCACCATCTAATCCCTCCCTGGACACCCCCATGTCTTTTGATTGTGGGGGTTCAAGATATCATGGCCTGAACACAACTATGGTAATTCGCATCCCCTACCTCCGTGGGGTTAACTCACACTATCACAAGTGGTCATCCTTTTTGGTGTTTAATCTGGTCTCAATCAATGTAGATGCACCATCTAACCCCTCCCTGGACACCCCCTACCTTTTGATTGTGGGGGGTGCAAGATATCATGGCCTGAATGCACCTATGGTAATTTGCATCCCCTATTTCTCTTGGGGTAATTCACACTAGTGCAAGTGGTCATCCTGTTTTATGTTTACTCTGGTCCTAACCAATGTAGACCTAGCCCCTCCCGGAACACCCCCATACCTTTTGATTGTGGGGGTGCAAGATATCATGGCCTGAATGCACCTATGGTAATTTGCATCCCCTATTTCTCTTGGGGTAATTCACACTAGCGCAAGTGGTCATCCTGTTTTGTGTTTAATCTGGTCCCAATCAATGTAGTTGCACCATCTAACCCCTTCCTGGAGACCCCCATGCCTTTTGATTGTGGGGGGGTGCAAGATATCATGGCCTGAATGCACCTATGGTAATTTGCATCCCCTATTTCTCTTGGGGTAATTCACACTAGCGCAAGTGGTCATCCTGTTTTATGTTTACTCTGGTCCTAACCAATGTAGAGTTATCACCTTGCCCCTCCCGGAACACCCCCATACCTTTTGATTGTGGGGGTGCAAGATATCATGGCCTGAATGCACCTATGGTAATTTGCATCCCCTATTTCTCTTGGGGTTATTCACACTAGTGTAAGTGGTCATCCTGTTTTGTGTTTAATCTGGTCCCAATCAATGTAGATGCACCATCTAACCCCTCCCTGGACACCCCCTACCTTTTGATTGTGGGGGGGTGCAAGATATCATGGCCTGAACACACCTATGGTAATTCGCATCCCCTACCTCCGTGGGGTTAACTCACACTAGCGCAAGTGGTAATCCTGTTTTATGTTTACTCTGGTCCCAATCAATGTAGATGCACCATTTAACCCCTCCCTGGAGACCCCCATGCCTTTTGATTGTGGGGGGTGCAAGATATCATGGCCTGAATGCACCTATGGTAATTTGCATCCCCTATTTCTCTTGGGGTAATTCACACTAGCGCAAGTGGTCATCCTGTTTTATGTTTACTCTGGTCCTAACCAATGTAGAGGCATCACCTAGCCGACACCCACCAAATCCATGGGGCAGCTGAGCTACCGCTGCCAAGCAGCTAGCTCACTCTTTGGGGGCTCCCTCATGTGACATCTGGTGCTTCACAGTCTCTGTGCCTTGGGGGACTGCTCGAGGCCACAGCTCCTCAGGTAGTTATTTTCTTTTTGTGCTTTTTTCTTCTGCTTTCTTTTTCAATTATCTTTTTTTTAATCCTCACTTGATTCTTTTCTCCCTTGCCCAGTCCATTTTTGGGCAGGGGATTTTTGTTTCATTGTTCTCGGCTTGCTTTACTTTTTTCTGAACATTCGATCCAGCCTCATGGTGGCTGGATGGTTTAACCCAAAGCATATTACAGGCACAGAAAAAAAGAAACACACACACACAACATTTAATAAAATACATTTATTAACCCTGGTGTCTGTGTCTTCATTTCTAGGGTCCCTTAGGGGACAAGTATGTAGCCCCTAGTACACAGGTCTCTTGGGGCCCAGGGCTACATCAGTCTTCTCATAGTCACACCTTGTACTCCCTTTTCTACCCACGTATCTCACACACATGAATACTAACTCTAGGGAGTCACTAACAACCTAAGCCAATGCCTCACCTGCTCCAAAACCCTTCTCTACAATCCACTGCTCCCTCCTTTCTTCTGCTGGCCTTTTGATCGCCGTCCACCTCCTCCTCGGACCTCATCCGATTCACCAACATTTCCCATTTCCTGTCCCCTACTTATGTATCCCTGCCTTGCTATGGGTTGGTCATCTGTCCCTATCGAAATCATATCGCTTCCTTCCCCTCTAGGGCGTGTCTGTGAGAGAAAAGGCTTTAAAACGGCTATTATCCCGCCGACATTCTCTGCATGTACTTGCCACCGGGAGATCTGGCGGCGCTGGAAGATGGAGTGCAACGTTCATTTTCAGGGACCCTACCATTAAGTCTGGGGACCTTTGCCCTTACAAGTCCATGGGGGTCTAGTGGATCGGGACAACGAGAGAGCTCAAGCCACTGCAAGGCTGAGCTGTGTTTCTGCTCTGCGTCTCTGCAGGGTGGGAGCTGGAGTTTCTCTGTCTCTCTCCGCTCCACTGCAGTGAGCAGGTCTCAGTGGCACTGGAGCGTTGGAATTGTAGGTAGTCGCCTCTGATCTTCCTGCCTTTTCTCCACATGTCTCTATGTTCACTGGCTGTTCTTCTCTTACTGTGGACTCTGCATCTGAAATGGAACGAGAAGACTAGCAAGCATATGTATGCAGAGGCACAGCCTGAAACATGGCTCTGCAGAGACACAAGTGTGCACAAGAAGGAGGGGAAGGAATTGGGTCCCTCTCTGCTGCCACCATCCACCTAAGGGGTAGGACTGGTTCTGGCGACAACCCTGGTATTTGTATTTTATTAGATTTTTAAAGTGCCTTACACCAAAGCGCTGCGAAAGGAGCCAAAACGGTACAATAAATGATAAATGCATGAAATCTGGCAAAGGTAATCAGGATCAAAGAAGACGCTCCTCGAGTCGAACTTTAAACTGAGGAAAGTTAGAGATAGAACGGAGAGAGAAGAAGAACAGAGAGAGAAGAAGAGCATTCCAAAACATTGGAGCAAGTAAGGAAAAGGAACGGAATCTGGAGGGCGCACATGGGGGGCAAAGATTTGACAAGAGAAATTTAGACTAAAATTTAAGTGTGCGAGTAGGAGCATATAGTGAGATTAAAGAAGATAAGGAGGCCCAAGATCATTGAGGCATTTAAAAAGTATACAGAGGAAACGATATAGTAGCCAAGAGTTGAAGGAGACCCAGTGTAGGGACAGAAAAGTGGGACAAATGTAGTCCCGGGGAGAAAGAGAGAAGATGTATAGAATAATTAAAGATTGAGCAAAGAGGGGCAAGTTTGATGCAGGAAGTCCGAAGAGAAAAGATGAGCAAAAGAAAAGTCAAGGGAATACCAGAGAAGAAAGCAGGATCTTAGTAGCATGAGTTGTGAGAAAAGGGCGAGACTTGCAGATGTTGTACAGTTGATAATGGCAGGAGCGAGATACATGTGTGGGGAAAAAGATAGATGAGAGTAAAAAATTACACCCAAGTCCTGGCAGTAGGACATAGAGCAACAGAAGGGGGGCGGGAAATAGAAGAGGGGGTGGTTGAAGCAGGGAAGAAGATAACCTCGATTTTAGAAGGATTCAGATGAAGATAATGGGATGCCATCCAAGATTGGATGGCAAGAAGACAGACAGAGAGATTGAACTGTAGGTCTGAAGAAAAGGAAAGGAAGATTTGAGAGTCATCTACATAGAGATGGTGGGAGACTCCAAAGGAGTAAATAATGGAAACTAGAGGACTCGTATATAAGGAGAAAAGAAAAAAGGGCCTAGGGCGGAACACCGTAAATAAATGGAAAGGAAGGGGAGAATTAGTGAGGCAGGAAACAGAGAAGGTACCTGCTGAAAGATAAGGAAACCATTGTAAGACAGAACCACAGAAGCCAAGATTGTGGTGACAGTAAAGACGAATAGAAGTGTTCCGCAGTGTTTAAAGCAACAGAGAGATCGAGGAGGACAAGACGAATAGAAAGCTTAGAGTAACACGCAGTATCGAGAGAGTTGGAGACAGCAAGAAGAGCTGTTTCCATGGAATGCATAGGTCGTAAGCCTGATTGATGAGGGGAGAGAAGTGCATTAGAAATGATCTGAGGAGAGATCTGGGGGTAAACTATGCGCTCCAGGTGTTTAGAGAGAAAAGGCAGAAGTGAGATAGGACAGATGTTAGCTGGAGAGGAAGGGTGCAAGGAAGGAGGATAACTAAGATAGAAGATTAAAGGAAGAAGGAAATAAAGCATTTGAGAGGGAAGAGTTGAAAAGAGACGTATGAAACGGAATGAGAAGGGGATCAACTGAAGGAACAAGAGAGGAAAGTAAAGGGCTGGTAGAGTGGTTCCTGACCGCCTTTTGATAAGGCCCAATTATTGGCCTTGTCACACTAGTTACACTCTAGGAAACATTTAATGAGTACACAATGGGTATTATACAGTGCTGTTGAAGGAAGAATTCTGAAAATGGTCAAGCATGAATTGTCCTCCTTTTGGACCCTTGATAATGAGCATGCCAGAACAGAGACCCTGCTCTCGTACATTCTCTAAAACCAAACCTGGACTATATCTGGTCTGTGGCAGATCAAAAGGATAAAATTCCTTTGTTAACTCAGTTTGGCAAGGAGATTTTGTGAGGACTCCGATTGGTCCATCCGAGAAGATTCCCCTCCATTACCAGTTCCCCTAGGGCAGCCCTCTGCCCGGCAGCCCATCGGCTAAGGACCTGAGGCAAAGGACGACTCCTTCAGAGACGACTCCAGATCGTATCGGCAGGTATCCGCAGGAGAAGCAAGAAGCCGACAATAAGTAAGTGTGGCAAGGGCAGGGTCAGAAGCAATTACTTCCCACCATACTACCCTACCACTCAACCTAGAAACTAAACCATTGTAAAATCTTCATATTGTGGTAGCATTACATCTAGGAGTGTGCATTTACAAACGTGCCTGTGACATAGTTGCATGCATAAAACATGAAAACAACCGTTAAAGCTAGAAGTGTGCCCAATAGCTTCTATCTGAAAGTTGAAAGTTGAAAGTTGGTTCTAGATGTGTGCCCAATATCCTCTCTGTGAAAGTTAAATTCAGAAGTGTACCTAATAGCTTCTATGTGAAAGTTGAATTTAGAAGTGCACCCAATAGCCTCTCTGTGAAAGTTGAATTTTGAAGTGTGCCCAATATCCTCTGTGAAAAATTGAAGTTAAGAAGTGTGTCCAATAGCTGCTATGTGAAAGTTGAACTTAGAAGTGCGCCCAATAGCCCCTCTGTGAAAGTTGAATTTAAGATGTGTGCCCAATAGCTGCTATGTGAAAGTTGAATTCAGAAGTGTGCCCAACATCCTCTCTGTGAATGTTGAATTTAGAAGTGCGCCCAACACCCTCTCTGTAAAAGTTGAATTTAGAAATGTGCCCAATCGCTTCCAGGTGAAAATTGAATTTAGAAGTGTGCCCAATAGCTTCTATGTGAAAGTTGAACTTAGAAGTGTGCCCAATAACTTCTATGTGAAAGTTGGTTCTAGAAGTGTGCTCAATATCCTCTCTCTGAAAAGTTGAAATTAGGAGTGTGCCCAATATCCTCTGTGAAAAGTTAAATTTAGAAGTGCGCCCAATAGCCTCTCTTTGAAAATTGAACTTAGAAGTGTGCCCAACATCCTCTCTGTGAAAGCTGAATTGAGAAGTGCGGCCAATAGCCTCTCTGTGAAAGTTGAATCTAGAAATGTGCCCAATAGCTTCTATGTGAAAGTTGAATCTAGAAGTGTGCCCAATAGCTTCTATGTGAAAGTTGAATTTAGAAGTGTGCCCAAATAGCATCTCTGTGCAAGACTTGATTCTAAGGTGCGCCTAAATATCCCGGTTGTGCAAAGTTGAATTGAGAAGTGTGCCTAATAGTGTTCCCTAGTCGAACTGACTTGTGCCCCTAATAGTCTACCTGTTCAAAGTTGAAATTAGAAATGTGCCTAAAAGCGTGCCCTGATTGAAATTAGAAGGGCGCGCAATAGTCCACCCTGGTTGAATTCGGAACAGTGCCCAATTTCCGATCTCTGTAAAGTTGAAACTAAAGATGTACCTAATAGCCGCACTGTGAAAACTTAGTTAGAAGCGTGTGTAAAATATCCCTTCTGTGCAAAGTCTAACTTACAAGTATGCCTAATATCATCTCAGTGTAATGTATGATTTAGAAGTCTGCCTAATAGTCTTATTCCCCTCTGTACAAAACTGAATTTAGAAGTAGGCCTAATATCATCTCTCTGTACAGTTGAATTTAGAAGTGCACCTAATAGCCTAAAAGCAATACCTGTGGTGTTGCTACAATCAATTTGTCCTTAATAGCTTACCTGTATTCCAGCTTACTAGAAGAAACCCTACCCAACAGCGTAACTGTGCTGTAGTTGCAACTAAATAGGCCCCCTAATCAACATATCCTAAGGTCTAGCTACACTTCAAAACGGCCTAATATCTGTAGCCTAGTACAACTAATACACTAAAACCTAGAATAAGTGAATAATAACACCCTGCTTAGTGGAACCCTGAAACCAAGACTAATCTCACCCAGTGATATAGCCGAACTTATAAAGTCCAATAAAGTGTAAATTGCACCTGAAACTACACCTAATAGCTCGTACTAACCATGAGTGCACCCACTCCACCAGGGTTTGCCGGAAACGGCCACCGTGGACCGCCCCTACTCTCCGGCCTGCCTCGCCTCCTGTCCCCCCAAATCATCCCACCCTCCTTCACATCCCCTACCCTTCCCCTTTCCAAACACCAAGCCAGAGGGGCACGATAGCGAGCCAACCACCCTAAGACCACTGCTTCCCCGAACCCCACCACCGACCAGCCCTCACTATCATACCGGGCACTGCAACCAGTCACCCTCCGCCTCTCCCACAAACCCCCACCATCTTTCCCCCAGACCACATCCTTTCCCCTCCCTAAAAACTGCACGCCTAGCAAGAACAGAAGCCTCATCCCTCTCCCCTCTGACCCCCCCTACCCTCTCTCACACACCAATCACAAACAAAGACACTAAAGAGGAAACGTATCTGGTCCCCCTCAATCTCTCAGCACTCTTCGCCTCCCCTGTCTCGACCCACCACCTCTTTCCCCCAATCACCACCTTCTCCCCCCTTCACCCTTCCTGAAACCCCTCTCCCTCGATTTCTCAACAACTGCAACTGAAACTCCTAACCGCCCACACCCCACCTCCAAGTCCCCCGAGCCAAACCCAATCATCCGAACACACACATCCACCCACTCCCAGCCACTCCCACCCACGAAACCCCCCAACTTTTCTGATCGCCCACTTTTCCCATCGATCACCAACCACCCTACCCCTCATCCTCTCCAGTTTCCAATCTCCCCCCCACCACCTTCCGCTCCAGCTCCGACACCAACCTCACCTACCGAAGTGAACTGCATCCTATTTAACGCCCGATCCGTAGCAAAAAACAGACACTGCATCTTTGACCTCCTCGCATCTGACAAACCGTACCTGGTCTCCATCACAGAAACTTGGTTCTCTGACGACTTTGCCCCAATCGCCAATGAAGCCTTCCCCCCTGACTACTCCCTCATCCCACTGAACCGTCCCTCTAGAGGTGGGGGAATAGCATTTGTCTTCAAGTCTCACTTCCACGCCTCAATTATCGACAACCAGCCTTCCATTCCTTCCTGCGAATCACTCCTCATTAAACTATCCCTCTCCCCGTCGTCCTCACACAGCTTCCTAATAATCTACAGACCCCCTGGCTACGATAGACAATTCTCAGACAACCTCTGTGACTCTATTGCCACCCTTCAACTAAACCATCCCAACCTCACCCTCCTTGGAGACTTCAACATATGGCTCGACATCCCCACCAACCCTATGACACACTCTCTGGTGGACGGTCTAGACGCAATAAACCTCCAACCCCACATAAACGGCCCGACTCACTATAAAGGACACACTCTTGATGCCATCTTTAGCTCACACAACCGGATACATCTAAAACCCCCACCCCTATCATCTGGTCCGATCACTTCATTGTTTCTTTCGCCATCCGCTCACCCGACCCCTCTCCTGCACTCGAACGTGAAACTCCAAAGCTACGCAAATGCTGGAAAAAACTAATAATCGTTCCTGACCTAGCTGACGCACTCCTCCAGTCCACACCACCAACCTGGCAACTAAATAACCAACTAACCCCCGACGCCTTTGACTCATGGCACAACACCTCACTAATGCGGATCACACCCTCTTGCAAACCATCAGCCTCCCGTGGCCTGTTCCCTAGATGGTTCACACCTGAGTTGAAGACCACTAAACAACTATATAAATACCTAGAACGCAAATGGCAGAAAGACAAAACCCAGGAGAGCAGAGCCACCTTGGCTCGACGCCTTCATCAATACAAGGCCGAAATCCTGAAAGCAAAAAAAGCCCACTACAACTCCCGAATCCTAAACTGCAAAAACCCCAGCAAAGAGCTTCACAAAATCATCTCCGAATTCACCAAACCGGCATGCACTACGACCGTCCCGACCCCCTCACAATCGCTGTGCGACTCTCTCTCTCTCTCTCTCTCCACTTTTACGCCACGGCTCTCGAAAGAACAAATGCTCTAACCACCAAACTGGCTCTCTTACATCCACCAGGCAACACTCCCCCCATACCGGCCAGCCCACTGCCTGTGACCACTACGCAACCAACATTCGAATCCTTTAGTCCAATATCACCTGACTAATTTCTCAAACTTCTATCTGCCCGCAAACCTTCCGGCTCTCTGCTAGACCCTTGCCCGGCCACAACCCACAAAGACATTTTCGCTTCCACCTGCGCAGGAGAAAACGCAAGATCCATCATAAATGACTCCCTTTCCTCGGGTATCTTTCCGGACGCATTCAAAACGGTTCATGTCAAACCTCTAATAAAAAAATCTTCCCTCACCCTCTCGAGCCCAAAAACTACCACCCCATCTCAAACACCAGGTTCCTTGCCAAACTCATTGACCGAACCGCCTACTCCCAACTAAATGCCTTTGTCGAAGCCAACAATCTCCTAGACCCCGCACAATCAGGTTTCAGAGCCCGTCACGGAACTGAAACCACCCTAACCTCAATCTGGGATGACCTTAAAATGACGGCAGACTCCGTGGGATACGCCGCATTAATCCTTCTTGACCTATCCGCGCCGCCGCCTTAGACAGAATCAATCGCTCAATCCTCCTTGACCGCCTCCACTCCCTAGGAATTCGTGAAACCGCTCTTAAATGGATAGCTTCATTCCTCAAAGATAGGTACCAAATAACGGTACTCTCCACCTATTCTCCCAAGCCTGACCAGTTGACACAGGAGTCCCACAAGGAGCATGCCTATCTGCCCTCCTGGTCAATCTCTACTTGATCACCCTCCCACAATTAATAATTCGTTCATACAACATCCTGTGTTACAACTACGCTGATGACACTCAACTAATTCTAAAACTCCTGAACTCAAAACCCAACTGCCGACCTGACCTCACCTCCTGCCTCCTTGACATAGAGATCTGGATGACCCGAAGCCACCTCTTGTTAAACCCCTCCAAAACTGAAATCATGGTATGTGGCAACTCCGAACTACGTCCACACCCACTACCCTGGCCATCCGCCATGGGCAACTCACTGACCCCCTCTAACTCAGTGAAAAACTTTGGATGCACCCTTGACTCTGGCCTAACACTCTTGCACCAAGTCAACACCGTCTCAAAGTCCTGCCACTACCACCTTAAAACCCTTAGGCGCATCTTTCCATATCTCTCCTTTCCCAACAGACTCTCCGCGGTCCAATCAATTGTTATATCAAGACTGGACTATGCAAACCCCCTCTACCTCGGAGTCCACGCCTACCAACTAAATAAACTTCAAAGGGCACAAAACACTGCAGCCAAACTGCTACTTGCACTCGGCCCAAGAGACCACATCTCCCCAGCCCTTAAGACTCTGCACTGGCTTCCAGTGGCCCGAAGGGTGACTTTCAAAACCGTATGCATCTCCCATCGAGCATTGCATAAAACCGGACCTCAATATCTTCAAGACAAGCTAAAACCCTACCACCCTTCACGCACTCTAAGATCAAGCTCAGCCGGCCTCCTTGTCATACCTAAGACAAACTCAGTCAGGTTAGGCGGATCATCATTCTCAGCCTTGGCCCCCACGCTGTGGAGCACACTCCCACCTCACATCCGCCTAACCGAAGATCTAATGTCTTTCTGCAAACTACTGAAAACCTGGCTCTTCCCCTAAAACCAACCCGTACGCAAACTAACCCAAAAGAATAACACCATCTCAAATGACACCAATCCAACAAACTACTAGATGCGAGAAATTAACATCCAATAACCACTAATATAAAATAAAAGGACAAACAGAATAGAACAAGTAAAGTAGATCAAAGCAGTGAAGTTGATAATAAGAATAAATCGTACAAAAACAGTAACAGGATTTAAATTAATGAAATGGATGAAATGCATGATGAATGAACGAAGTGAATGGAGAGGATGAAATCGTTAGAATGGATGAAACGTGTGGAACGGATGAATGCACTGAGCGGATGAATGCGTTGAGCATATGAGTATGTAGATCGGATGAATGTGTAGATCGGATGAGTGTATAGAACGGACGAGTATGTTGAGCGGATGAATGTGTAGAGCGGACGAGTGTGTAGAGCGGATGAGTGCGTAAGTACAGAGAAGTGTGTAGAACGCAGGAGTGCGTAGAGCAAATGAATGTGCGGAACGGATAAGTGTAGAACGAATGAGTATGTAGAGCGGATGAGGGTGTAGGGCGGATGAGTGCGGAAGTCCGTAAAAATGTGTAGAACGCTGGTCCAGATGAATGTGCAGACTGGATGAGTGTATAGAGCGGATGAGTGTATAGAGCGGATGAGTGTATAGAGCGGATGAGTGAACAGAGCGGATGAGTGTACAGAGCGGATGACTGCGTATGAGCGAACGACTATGTGGAGCAGATGAGTGGATATAGCAGATGAACGAGTGCGTAGACCGGGTGAGTGCGTAGAGCGCGCGAGTGCATAAAGCGGACGAGTGCCTAGAGCGGACGAGTGCCTAGAGCGGACAAATACCTAGAGCGGACAAGTGTGTAGAGCGTACGAGTTGCGTAGAGCGTACGAGTTTCGTAGAGCGTACAAGTTGCGTAGAGCGGAAGAGTGCTTAGAACGGAGGAGTGCGGAGTGCATGTATAGCGGATGAGTGCCTAGAGCGAAGGAATGCGTAGATCGGATGAATACGGAGAGCCGCCGAATGCATAGAGCGGACGGAACGGATGACGTATGTGGATCAAACGGGTGACGTATGTGGATGAAATGGGCGACGTATGTGGATGGAACAGGCATTGTATGTGGATGGAACGGACGACTTATGTAGATGGAACGGGCGATGTATATGGATGAAACGGGTGACATATGTGGATGTAACATGTGAAAATATGGATGGAACGAATGAAGTATGTAGATGGTACGGGTGAACTATCTGGATGAAGTGCATAAAACAACTTAGAATACACGGAACGGATCGGAGTAAATAGAACAGATTGGAGTTCGTGGAATGGATTGGAGTGCGTGGAACAGATTGGAGTGTGTGGAACGGATTGGAGGGCGTGTAACGGATTGGAGTGTGTTCGAACAGATTGGAATGTGTATAGCAAATTGGAGTGCGTGGAGCAGACTGGAGTGCGTGGAGCCGACTGGAGTGCGTGGAGCGGACTGAGTGAGTGGAGCGGACTGAGTGAGTGGAGCGGACTGAGTGCGTGCAGCCGACTGAGTGCGTGGAGCAGACTAGAGTGTGTGGGGTGGACTGGAGTGCGTGGGGTGGACTGGAGTGAGTGGGGTGGACTGGAGTGCATAGAATTGCATGACTTACATCGAACGTTTTGGAGTGCATGGAACGTTTGAAAAAGCATGTAACCCATCATATCACGTCACCACACTTGCTCTCTTCTTTACACCAGCATTCAACTAGAACACAGAGATACTATGACACCATTCGGTATAACTGTTCTCATACTAACATCTGCTGCATACTCCCCATCACTCTAAGTAAACACTGTTGGTCACACACCCCCCAGCCAGGCGTTCTCCTCAGGCCTAACGCAGCCACATTCGGTCTGGATAAATCCTGCCAGAACGAGCACATACTCCTGATCTCTCAACCACCACACCTACCGCTAAGAAGCAGCTATTACACGAATGCCACACCAGCTGCACACATATCCGGTGCTCACACGCACCTTTGACTCTCTCTACTCTCTCTACTGACCTGAACTTTGGTTCCCAAGGGCGTTCAACCTACCAGCGCCTTCAGACCATACCACTGGTACATACGGCGCTATATAAATGCAAAGTAACATAACATAACATGGATTCTTCATGAAGACCAAGGGTTCTCCTATCATGGATATCCACAACATGCAGAGTATGCTGCGTATATAACTGATAAAGAGATCAACAGGGTGTTTAAGTCCTTTCATAGAGAGCTGTACGCGGACAGTGATTTGGTATCTGGTGATATTATTATCTCATACAGTATACCCTGAAAGTCTCTCAGTTTGCCATTTCGTGAAGAGCTGAATACTCCTTTCACTGTGCATTGACATCATTCCAAGAGCCAAGATTTACTGGTGCAATGTTGGTCTCTAAGATGTGCACCCCATGCTATCTCTGTACCTCCTGTGGTTGTGGGGGAGGTGACACAGTTTTGAGTACTTCCTGATGGCTTGAGTGAGACGATAATCGTACTGCTAGTAAAGTTGAACTGTGACCCCCCTCCCCCAAGGCATGTGGTCCTTAGAGACCCTGATTGATGATCAATGTAGATGCTAACGTTTCTCCCAATATTCTTGTGGGCAGGCTGCTGAAATATGCTGCCATTCCTGCACACCGAGACCAGGTAAAGGTTTATACCTGGCAGATCCAGCACCATAAATTTACCCTGTCTGTTCTACATCCTCATAGACCAAGTGAGGGTTTATACCTCGCAGATCCAGCACCATGAATATTCCTGTCTGTTCTACATCCTCATAGACCAAGTAATGGTTTAAACCTGGCAGATCCAGCACCATGAATTTTCCCTGTCTGTTCTACATCCTCATAGACTAAGTAAGGGTTTATATCTGGCAGATCCAGCACCATGAATATTCCCCGTCTGATCTACATCCTCATTCAAACCCATCCTGCAGGGTTTGCTGCATTTGTTGACTCAGAGAAAGCATTTGATTCTGTGTCCTGAGGGTACATGCTCACTGTCATGGGTAAAATGTGGAACTGAGGGTTACTTCTCAGACTCCATGTTCTTTTTTACTACTGCCCTAGACAAAGGGTATTTGGTGCTGAGCATTCTTGTGCACGTTTCCCATTGCGATCAGTACCAAGCAGGGAACCCCACCTCTGGCTGCTCCTCCCTCACATATAGGATTGACGCTAGTAGGTCACAAAGAAATCATTTCATTTTATACAGATGATATCTTACCATAGATGAAGAACGCCCTCTCCTAACCTAGCCCCAATTACACAGGTGATGGCAAGATTTGGGGACTATTTCAGCCTGCAAATGAACTGCTCCAAATCACATTTAATTCCCTTGACCAGCTCCATAGATGCCCTGCTGAGTTGGAGCCTTACAGGTAGACTGGGCCTCTATTACCTGCTTAGGGATTTTGGTTTGTACTGGAGCCATCGCGCATCAGCGCGGGAACCACGGGGCCATGCCTGGTGCCCGCCTCTCCCCTACAATCGGCTGGCGAGCTGGGGGTGGCTATGATAGACATAGTGGTTAACCTTACTAGTACTACCCCACTCCGCTCATTTCTTTGAAGTCGAGATCCATCAAGAGGTTTCTCTGGAGATATATGGTTGTGCAGGTGAGATTCAGGAGAGAGGGAAGGTGGATGGTATCTAACAGTTACGCTCCAAATGGTTGAAAACTAGCAGGTGAATCTAGGTTTGGTTTACTTTGAGGATCCTGTGCGAGTCAGAAGGAGTGAGACTTAATTCAGGCATTTTAATGACTTATTTTTAAATTAAAAGGAAAATAAAAGAACTCCTCGCTAGACCAAAGCTAGGTGTTGTGTCAGGTGTTATGTCTACCTAACAGAAACTAACTGAGGTGTTCGTCTGTTGTTGTTGAGTCGCCAAAAATAATCACTGTCGAATTCTAATCTGCTCTGTCCCTATCACTATTCCAATCTGATGAGGGTACAGGAGAATGATTCCCTTATCCTGTACTATGCTCTTAGCAAAAGTCACTTCAATAGTTAATCTGTAAGTAGTTTCTAGTCACTACTTTGATCAGGTCATAAAGTTTGACTTTAGCACTGACTTTAGCAGTGGGCTTTTCATTCCTGAAATGCCTTTCCTCTTCCTCTTCATTCAATATATTCTTTATGCCCTGGGATATAGTGCCCAATTCCTTTCCTGGCTGGGCCACCCAGTAACACTCTTGACCACCTTCTCAGTATCTTGCCACTCACTCTTATCACAAAGTCTGTTTCTTCCAAGACATATAATCACTTGGTTTATACTTCCTGCCGTCACTATGACGAGTATGATTATTCCAATGATGATCTTACTCAATTCTTCTCCTTTAAGTTTACTGAGACAAGTATGCTTGGTCCTGTAATCATTCACCTTTATTTTCCAGTTCTCTTTATTACTGGGACGGGTTGGACTGTACCAGTAATATTACACACTTGACCTTCTCACCTCAATATTACTGGGACAAGTATGGTTGCGCCAGTAATGATCCACACTTGGCTTCTCACATCAAAATTACTGGGACGAGTAGGAATCTGGTGCTCGTCATCTTCGAAATCCCTCCCGAGTTTCCCACTGTCCCCGTTACTTGCTCTCCAGGGGTTTGACGTCACCAGACCTCCTCGCAGGATGGGAACTCCTCTTCTGGTCAGGACGGCTTCCCTGTTCTCTTCGACTCTCTCGGTTCCTTGGCATGGCTCAGCAGTGCCCAAGTCTCAGCGGCCTCAGTGCAGATAGCAGAATGCACAGTCAACCATTCTAGGATCACACCACCTCTGACGACTGGCTCTCTTGGTGGGGGTTTCTTCCCCTTGCTTCTCCTGCTCCCAGCTCTCTCAGCGCATCCCTCGCACACCAGCTGGTTGCCTTGATCAGCTGTGACTGCAACGCAGGTTTGAAGCTCCCATGTTTCTCCTTCCCGGCGATGACTCTCCAATAAAAGTCCTTCATCTCTTTTTATGTCACTTGGCTCGGCGCTTCTCAGCGGAGGATTATAGTCCTGTTTCTCTTTCTACTGAGTGATCAGCATCCCTCACTCATTCACTCATTTTTTTAAAAATTGTTTATTTGTTTTAGTCAAGAAAAAAACATCAAGACCTTTACAAATATTTCATGCTTAACTCATAGTATTTTGTTATTTTAACAAATTACACTTCATAGATAAAAAAGAACAAACACAATCACCTATAACAAACGATAACAGAATTAAAATCAACATAACCATACAACAATGAAAATCACAAAAGCAAAGATACCCAGACCTACAGTATCATGCTTAAACAGATGAATAAGCCATTTTCCCAAGACTGACATCTACATACACACAAGTGCAGACTTCGTCGAAATTACTTTTTCATCTGTCAGATATTACACTGAGCAATCTCTGTCGATTTCAGCCGCGATGAACTTTACCAATCTTGTCGTCCTAATTAGTGAAGCGTTTGTCGCACCCCACATGCATTTAATCCAAATCCATTCTCTACTTGAGATCGTGTTTGCGTCTACAAAAGACTCTAACATTCTGCAACGATCATTTTCAAAATAAATGCAGTATAAAAAAAGATGTTTAAGAGTCTCATGTGTCTGCTCGCAGAAACGGCATATTACACAAGTATCGTCTACAGCTTGTTTATGCCAGTGCTTTTGTCTAACACGTGTATGTAACAAATCAAGTCTAAACAACATGAAGGTTTGACGGGCCTTAGGACAAGGGCATAGAGTTAAGTACGCCATACGCGGTACTTGTTTGTGTGCAAATTTATAATATTCTGCAAAAGAAGTGTAACTAGCCATCTTCGTGCAAGTGTCGACCCAATCACATTGGAACAATTTTTTTTTAATCGTTTACTGAAAGAGCTCCAAATCTTCAATTGGAAGGTTAATCTTTTCCATAATCTCTAACATACGTTTTTTAAATTGAGACATGGAGGGTGGATTATTGTTCTACATCATAGTGTGTAATTCTATGTATAGTGAATTTCGGGGAGGAAATAATATTTTAGCAAAATTCACCAGTAGTCGCCAGTTGTATTTGGCGGATAATGAATTCAATCCCAACTCATGTCTAACAATAGCATTTGGCATGGATGATGGTAAGCCAAGGGTGTATTTCCACATCTGCCCATGCAATTGGTCTAATAATGGGCCCAAATCACATAGATATAACTCCACACCGTACAGCATTATAGCCTCTACTTTTTCTTAGGTAGAATTCTAGCAGAGGTGTTAATGAAAATTTACAGATCTTATATTGTAATACCTTCATTTGACATTTTAACGTCACTGCCTTGATAGTAAGAACTTCCTTGATTCTTTTAAATGACATATTTTTAGATAGTATAAGACCTAGGTAGGGGAGTTCAACTGCAGTCACAATCGGAGCTTCGTCAATTCTCCATATGAAATGCTGAACCTTTTTTTTGTTTGCAAAAATGATAATGTTGGATTTTTGGGGATTCACCAACAAGTTGTTACTCATACAATAATGCGTGAACCTTTTTAGTTTATATTGAAGCCCAGCCTGAGTGCGTTCGAAAAGCAATATGTCGTCCGCATATGCAAGCCATGACAAGGAAAGCGATCCAATTCGAATCGCAAATGAATTCGCCCCGTCCCAAATCTCTTCAATCTCCGCAATATACAAGTTGAAGAGAATCGCTGCGAGATTGCAGCCTTGTTTCACCCCTTTCAGAGATGGTATAGCTTGGCTAAGAGAACCTAGCCGATCAATTCTTACTTTAAAGTTTGTATGGTGGTGTAGCATTTCTATAAGTGTAATGAGATATTGTGGTATCTTGGCTATTTACCTCTAATCACGCAATCAAAAGCTGCTTTTAGATCCAATGAAGCCACAAAGACCGGTGTATTATCAGGGCTTGTGGCGTGGGCAATGATATGGGCCAAGATACTTGCATTGAGCGGAGTTCCCATCCCTTTACGGAATACAACTTGCAAAGCACACAATATTATTGGTACAAATAAAACTTTCAAGCTCTTGAAGGATCAGTGCAGCAAATACCTTGGCTGCCACATCAATAATTGCTACCGGTCTAAAGTTATTGGGATCGGATATTATACCTTTTTTGTGGATAGGAATAATAATTGATGTTAGCCAAGAGGATGGGATCTTTTTAGAACGAAATATTTCTTGATAGATACTGTGAAACATAGCAGACCAGAAAAGTGGATCATCCTTGATTAAGCATGGTGGAAGGCCATCCGGCCCCGCACATTTAGAACTTTTTAGCTTATAAATCGCAGCACATATGTCATTCTTGTCCCATGGACAGCAATCAGCAATTAAATAAGAATCTGGCGGGTGTTCATGCATGGAGAATTCCACGGGCAACGCAAATTTTTCAAGAAAGAAAGAGTACCATGTTGCACTGTCGATACAAGACTCAAAGTCGCGAGGACCATCTTTGTCTAAAGATCTTATTGTTTTCCAAATTTCTTTGTTTTTCCGATTGCATAAAAGATTAACAATTCTTTGATTTTGTTGGATTTTCTTTGAAATACGTAAATCTTTTAGAGCATTTTTATATTCCAACGTTATTTTTTTTTCTGTAATCTGTATTCACTCTGGGACAAACTAGGCTTGGCTTTTGTAATAATGCGCAGCGCTCGACTTTTCTTTCTTTTGAGTAATGCAACGACAGGACAAAATGATCTACTCTCATCTTCACTCTCATTCTTCGTGAGTCTGGTCAGAGACATCTTTGCTAGGTGTGAAGTAATCATCCTACAGTTCCACTTTAAAATTATTCCATTCTCGGCAGTGTTATCTCCAATGGTTTTTTCAGCAATCTCTATTTACCAGGGAAGTTAACTTCCTACATGTTGACAAAGACCAATTAATCAAGAGCACTGGTCTATCACATTGGATGAGCGCCAATTGGGCTAAAGGCAAACAACAAGTAAAATACTTTGCTATTGATGATGTAATGATGGCATGATCCCCAAATGCAATTTTGCCGGAATTGACTGGTGCAAGTCTGCCCGATAACTCTTTGGAGGCAAACATGTGGTCAATCCATCACTGCGTATTACCCCTTTTCCATGTAAACTTATCATGAGTCTTTGATACCAAAACTAGGAAGATGTTCCAAGTTTTGAAGAACTTACTCCACGTCTCTCCTTTGATAAGTGAGGCCTGAAAATAAGTAGAATTGACCTTCCGGTTGGTATCATTGGAAGCACATAATGCGTTGAAATCACCTCCAATAAATATCTCAGCATGAGGTGCTTTCGAGATAGCATCAGTGAGGGTCTCACCTAAAAGCTCACATGCTTCTTCAATGCTATAGTGGTAGGGGTTCCAGTAAATTGAAATCAATAGTAACTGACCATGTAACTTCACATCAAAACAAATATCACATATTATAAATAGGTCGGTATGATATACCTTGTTGATGGTAAAATTTAACCTAGTATTGATAAGAATCATGAGCCCCCCTGACGGTCTCCCTTCTGATCCTTTCTTTGCCTGGTGAGAACATACCACAAAGCCCTCAATTTCCACCTTCTTTAGCGCCATTGTTTCCTGAACAAGCAAAATATTTGGTACATGTTCTGAGTGAACACATTCTCTCCATTTTAAGAAGTTACCTATGCCACAACAGTTCCATGACATGATAACTAAGTCATAAGACATATTTAAAGGAGGGATTGTATTCACAACTGTTTTCACAAAGGGTTCTAGCCATTTCAGCCCATTTAGGGCATTTGTGAGGGCAGTGAGCTGTTCCATCATGTTTTTTGGTGAATTTTTCTGGCCTATATTGGAATCATTTGATTCAGAAACCACTACGGGCGGTGGCTGTTGGAATTCCAAAAAATCCATAGCTGTTTTTATAAAATCAAACCCCACCATTTCCAGCCCAAGAAACAAGAGATCACTACGGTGCTCCCAGATCAGTTTAGCGACAATGGGCAATATCATATTCGAGAGCATTCTGTTTTTATTCACCGCTGGAAGTCTAATCCACTCTATATCATTTGTCACTAAACTTCTCAACGATGGAATTTTATAAAGTGAGTTCATTAGAAATGATCGATCAATGCGAACCGCGCCATTAATCTTGGGATCACTTCTCCAGCCGATTATATTTTTCATTTCTCCTGGTATGTTGTGAAATTGCAGGATAATCTGAGAGACTTGATCTTCGCTAGATAACTCTTGTGTTTTGTGTCCATCCTCGATCCGATCTTTTAGTTTGAAATTACATCCTTCCGCTTGTTGCTGACCTATCGAGGGCGTACATGGTTCGGGATTGTTGTTCACCTTGCATGGATTTTGTAGTGGCTGCTTCTCATCAACTGGCATTGAGGCACTTGGGGTGTGATGAGGCTGCTTTTGGACAATTTGTGAATCTAGTTTGTTTCCTCCATTGTTGTTGATTGATTCCACTATTACCTTAATTTTTTCCGTCGTGTCAGAGACAAATGTGACCATTTTCTTTGATTCCTCACCTCTCACCTTGGACTCTGGTTATTCTGCGCAATCTAAATTGCTTTTGTTTTTAGTATTTCGCACCAGGGAGTCAGATTTTTTCGAGTACATATCTTTAAAGAACGCTGTTACATGTGATTGAATCTTATTTTCAATGCTAGGCTGTAGGCCCTCTTCCTTCATGTTTGCTTCATCTTCCGCGACGCTCTCTTCAATAGAAGAGACCCGCTTGCTCATTTGTTTGTCATTTGGATTAGGCTTTGCCAACAAGCTAGATTCTTGAGGCTTTCTAGGTCTCACTTGCAGCGCGGTCTTGCTTTCATCGTTTAATTCATTTAAGTTCAGGTTTTGTTCCGCCGGATCAGAAAATGCTGTTGCCTTGATAATTGCCAATTTTGCCACATTGTAGTTTGCGAGTGTCCCTTATTTTTATGTCTTCTTTTTAATGCTTTCAGATGGTTTTTCTTGGCTCGTCGAGAGACAAAATAGAGTTTATCTTGAGCGTTTATGTGATCCTGGGATGTTTCGTTGAGGTTTTCTTTCTCAATAAGCTTTATCAAAATCGATGGACTATCCTGCGAACTTACAGGCAAACTTGCATTCAATGCAGCTTCTCCCTGTTCAGGAAGCATTTTTGCACTGTTATCATTGGATTTGACTTGCAGAAGAATTGATTCTATTTGACTAAGTCTGTCATGCTGAAATTTAGCTATTTCCAGATAGTCAATATTCTCACCATTTTGAAGACTAGCTTTTTGGGTTCCAATGATATCTTTTCGCTGAATTATTTGTGCGAAAGTTACAGGAATTCCATTGGATAGAAACTGTTCCTCTGACGTTTGCGAGGTAACATTTTTTTTTTCCGACTTGATGAGTCGAGTGTAGTAGGTCAGATTTTACGATTGAGGCAGCTCTCATGTGACATTCTGAGTGGTATATGTGACATGCTTCTTGGGCTAACATGTAGCCTTCAATTTTTGATAGTTGTGCCTTATTGTCTGCAAGCTCCTTTTTCAACTCTTGTAATAGCAGGTGTGAGTATTCATGGCCACGATCGAGCAAATTTAGTACTCATGTAAAAATGGGTAAATCGCTAAGCTTCTGCTCTATAACTTCTTCGTCAATTACGTTTTGAGATAAGGGCAGATCGGGCACATTTGAAAAATTAAATATTGGTACAGACGTATTAAAGGCTCTCTGCTCCACTGTAATTTTCTGCAAGTTATCAATTCCAGCTTCATCCCTAGCCGGAGAGCTGGTTACAGGAGTTTGTCGACCGTGATTTGCAATATTTCCCCTATCAGGGCTAGTTAGTCTAGCAGATGTATCACTAGGTTTATGGAAGTGTACATGCTCCCTCCATGGCCCATGAGTAGACACCGGTGTTGAGGGTCCCAGGGAAAGCCGTACTCTTTTATCTAGATCGGAAATGATCACCGGAGCCAGCATAGAAATATCCGAAATAGGCTGATATTTGTTATCATGTATGTCTGCAGTTATTTTTTGTACATTACTAGTGTGTTCATTCACCGCGAATTGGTCATGAGTGATGTTCTCATTTGCTTTTTTTATAGAACAAACTTCTTTGGGGTCCGATACACCTAACTGGATTAATGGTACCCGTTTTACTTCAACAGTGCCTTTCATTTCGTCCGACTGGAGAGACATCGATAGAAATGATGTCCTCCCATTCAATGAATTAACCGGACTGTTATCATTTATTTTCTTCTTTTTTGCATTTTTTGGAGATTCTATCGAGGGAAGCATTTTTGAAGGACACTCCTTTCTCTTTTTCCCATTTCTCAATGTAGAATCCATTGTTAGTGTGCAGTACAACAACAACACCCAGTTAACAAAACCCTATGGGCCGCGTTAGCGTCACTACCCTCTTTCCCTCCGAGGGTTAAGCAATTCGGTTCACAAGACTGAACACAGTCGCTACAAATTAGGCTAGAAAAAGTGTCCCTCCACTCACAAGCGTTTAAGCCCACCGCTCACCGCGACACTGCGCACCCGCACGCTCACCGCGAACAGCAAACAGCACTTCGCTGTACTTCCCGGTGCACGCGCTGGTGCGCAGGTGCCACAGATATTAAAGGCACAGATCCCGCGTCACGGTGACGGGGGGTTGGGCCGCCTGCAAATGATTATGCCCTACGGGAAAGAAAGCAGAAACAATCAATGGGGGCAATACAACTATCTTTGTAGTCAGTTGAACAATCCTACACTACAACTTTAGCGTGTGCGTGGCCGTTCACAGTACAGCCCTATACGCCTGCAAAATGCCGACGTCTGCAAAAGAAACACAACGTGCTTAACGCGTACCATACAGGGCGTGACTTAAGTCCATACAGTCTTTCAAGGTGCTCGCGCACACGTGTAAATGCAGAGTCACCTCGGTTTCAACCTCCGAGTCAGGCAGGGAGTGCAACGTGTTGATACGTCCTCCAGGCGCAACGTAGAGCAAAATTCTCCTTGGCAACCGCGAACAGGAAAACCCACGGCTCCAGCAGAGTGATCCTCCAGCAAACAGCACTTCGCTGTACTTCCCGGTGCCGCGAAATATCATTTATTTCTTAAGGTTGATTCATAAACCTTAGGTCACAATAACAAACAGTGGTTTGTTCTTCTTAGCCCTTTTTGAGCCGTGAGGCTGTTGATGATCCCAGAGTGAGTAACGCAGGGAGTTCCTTGGCGGAACGGGAGTCTTTGTCCCCAAGGGACGTGAAGTCCTGCTTGCCTCTACCCATAGGCAGGGTATTGCGTAGCGGGGTGACCTCCCTAGCCTCCCAGGGAAAGGCTCCCCCTTTGGGAGAAGTTCTCGTGATTCGTCACAATCCCTTCTAAGCAATCAACCTCCAGTTGGGGTGCCACACCACCACCAGAACTGCTCCCAGCCCCTGCTTTCAACTAGTTAGTTCCAACATCTCACCACTATACGCAAAGTGGTTGGGATTGTTGTGCATGAGTGGTCCCATTTAGAATGCTCCTGCCCTAAAGGTAACACACCGGAAGAGCTCAACAGAGCTTAACACCGTTTAGGTCATTGGAGCCACCGGGCCTAGTCTTTCACATGCCAAGGGCAACAAGAGACAATCTAAATTGTCCTTTTCAAATAAAGGCCTCCCTGCTGCACCCAGACAGAAGGCTCACCCCTCCAAGATGACTTCAGCAGGAGAATGTAATGGTCAGTGGTGGCCTTGGAATCCTCCATGCCTGAGGCTCCGGCCAATGCACATCAAGAGGACCAGTCCGAATTGTCCATCATCCTTACCAAATGAAATTGTGTTTGACCCAGTTAACAGAAAATTCAACAAAGGATTGAGAAGTAAAGCGGACGTATATCCGAGGTAGAGCATCGAGTAGGAATCCTGAAAGACAGCAGTTCAGAGGTGAGCCACGTCATAAGAGCACTGCAACAGGAGGTGAATGGGATCCAAGCCAAGAATCAATAATCTATGGGTGGTCATTATACCCGAATCTATTGCCGCGAGTAACATGGAAATCCTTATGGAGACGTTCATTAGGGAAGTGCTCTGTGACCCCCGACTATCTACACAGTTCTTGGTGGCGAGGGCACATTGAGTAGCCGGTCCAAATCCTCCACCTGGTCAAAATGCCTGCCCAATGATTGTCAGACTGTTGAAGTAAAGGAAATGGAGATCTGATTCTACGGGGAGCCTGCGAATTAGGCGAACTAAACTATCAAGAGGCTAGAATCTCCTTTTACCAAAGACTATACATCATCTATTCAAAAGGCCTGAATATCATTCACCTCTGTAAAGCACAAATTATGGGACAAAGGCTTAAAGTATGAGATATTGTACCAGTCCAATCTTATCATTCACAACAATAAAACACACTTGTTTACCGGCCCAAAAGGACGCACCCCCTTATCTGGACTCCCTCCCAGCCTTTTAAAATACCAGAGCCCCTGAGTTTAGCAGGATCTGGGAGTTGTGAGGCAGGCATGGTACCAAGAGTTAGACACAGACACAAAGATACAAGTTTCAACACCATAATTAAGTTCTGAATGGGGTTGGAGACTTCCTAACTGGCCCTATATCTATAATGGGAGTAGTCTCGACCATCAAAGGAAAAATAACATATTCAATGTCAATCAGTCAAAATAAGAAAAGTCTATGTCGGAAACCTATGCTTGCCTTCGCGCATTTACAATAACTAAGTGTAGGGAAATGTATCAAAACAAAAGAGTGTATCAAAAGAAAGTCAGAATGGCAATGGAGTTGGTTAACAACTCCTTTCCCCAAGTTCAAGCCTCTGGGGTTCTTCAAGAATTCCTTTCGTGAGGCCAGTTCGAACAGTTCAAATAGTTCACATAAGTCATTCAGGATTCCTTCGCCTGATTCAGTTTCAGCTCAACACAACACAGTTCTCTCAGGCTTCCCTCGCCTGATTCACCATCAGATCAGTATAACACAGTCTTCTCAGGCTTCCCTCGTCTGATTCACCATCAGCTCAATATAACACAGTTCTGGTATAACGATATTTCAGGGTGACTCTTTCACCATAGGTCTTTCAGGTTTCCCGTACCCGAGTCTGGACCTTTCTTTACTTTAGACAACGATTCACAACAGTCCGGATCTCTCTGGGTTTTATCTTCTTCCCATTTGTCAATTATTATTTCACTTCCATTCCCCAACCTTCTTGGTTGTCCTTTCACTTTCAGGGTAACTCTTTTCACCATAGGACCCTCGGGTTTCCCTTACCAGAGTGTGGACCTTTCTTTGCTTCAAGCAGATTCACAACAGTTTTTTCAACAGGTCCCTCGGGCTTCCCTCACCAGAGTTCAGACCTCTCTGGGCTTTAACATCTTTGAATTCATATTTCAAATCAAAGGATTCCCTTCCCCAAACTTCTTGGTTGGCGGTTCACTTTCACTTCGAAGACTTTCGAAACTGCATAGATTTACTCAGGCCTATGCATGACCACTTCGACACAATGCATCTTGGTTATCATACACATAACCTTGCTTGCAACTTTGTTATCATTCACGTCTTCACAAATCGGGCTCGCCCTTCATCCAAGAACACATTAGTGGGACAGGGCCATTGCATCTTACTAGCGATGATCTTCCTAATCCCAGTCTTCTTCTTCCTCGTCTCAGTAGTCAGGTTGTCAGAGAGAGAATGGGATTTGTGGGAGTTGTCGTATCCCATAAATGCAGAGGGAATATTGGGTAGATAGCTGTCAGGAAATGGGGGATACCATGCCTCACCTTCGGGTGTCTCTTCCCCACTTCCCGAGGACCCCCTACCCAGGTGATCCTCCCTCGCTTGTCCACTCATAGGGTCGGGATCCAATAGTGTTGCCCCTCCCCTGGCCAGCTGAGTAAGGGACCCCGGGGACTGGGCAGTGAAACACCCATTGATCTTTCACAGAGTAGAATATGGGAATGCACCCTCGACACCTCGACAGAAGGGTATAATTGAATGATGCAAGTTGAATAAACAGTGTCCCAGATGTCCACACAATATAAAGGTTGAACTCTTCTCTTTCATTAAACCTTTGACTCTATCACAAGGATGCATAATGGGGTATCGTCCCCCAGCATATGCTTAACGATATAACACCCAAGTCCATTTTTGTCAAAAATTGATGTTTCTGGAGCTCGCCCCTCCCCAAAGTAGGGGCAAATGGATGAGCGACTCGACATTGCTCTTGGGCAGTTGCTCAAGGTTTGATGTTTGGGTTGGTTTGATGGCATGGGTTGGTATTATCACTGCATGTTGTGGTCTGGCAATGGGGTTGGGGGAGGGAACAGCTCGGCTCCTGGCGAGCAAGGCGAAACTTAAAATTACTTCATATCACAGCACAGGGTTATCCACAACATACAGCCTCTTTAGTGCAACTAACTTCACATCGTGGCCGTCACTAAACCACCTCTAACGAGATACCCCAATTACCCCCTCCCGGATGTATGTATGTTATTAAGCTGGAATGTTAGGGGTCTCAAGCCTATAAAGGCCCACAGGGTACAATCCTACTGTGCATGGCACGGGGCGAAAACAATCCTACTCCAATAAATGCAGCGCTCAGGCCAGGACACTGAGTCCTTTTCTAAGCTCTAGGGCTCCTCCAGATTTTTACATCCTTTTCTTCTGATTCACGTGGAGTCTTCACCTGAATTCATAGGTCCCTTCGGTTCAAAGTACATAGTCATGAGCAAGATCTGGAGGGCCGCGTATTGATAGTTATAGGCACACTTGCCCACACTAACTTGACTATTGTCAATAGATACTCCCTGATTATTGAGTATCCTACATTTCATAATCTCCTGCTTGGTAAATGTGTTAAACATCTTCATACCCAGTTTAAATAGGCTGGAGATTTCAACACCATTTTAAGCACCTCCCTAGGTAGATCCAGCAGGGCACCTGGAGCTCTTTCGTTGTCTGCACAGGAGATTCAAAAGGGCATGGATGATTTTGAGCTTTTAGACATGTGGAGGACACTCCATCCAAGTGATGGGGAATATTCATATTGCTCTTCAGTCCATGATATGCAGTCATGGACTGAATGTATCTTAATCGGGACGGGTATGTTATATAGGTCTTGAGTGTGTACTCTCCTCCCTAGGACTCTATCAGAACATCCCCCCTTATTGTGGAAATTTCTTCTTGAGGAGAATGTAATTGAGCAACTTCTCTGGTGTTTTAAATTGCATGCACTGTCGGATGTAGAATTTAAAAGTGACATCAACGTGGTGATTAACACCTTTTTTAAACTAATATCGGCTTGGTCCCCCTGAATGTCTACTATCTGGGAGACATTCAAGGGTTATCTTTGAAAAGTACAGCGAGCAAAAAGCGATGGATGCAGACTCTCAAAGTGGGAAAAACCCACAGAACAGGTTATGATGCCATGTTCTTTCTAACGAGGGGCGCCTGCTACCTTTTTTGTACCTTTTTTGAGTTGGCAGTTCGTTGACAAGTTGTCCCACTGAGCTTGATCATAACCCTGGGCAGTGGCTTCCTCCGAGTGTTTGACAGCTGAGAACTAGGTCTGCCTCCTGTCACAGTCTTCAGCTACAACCCAAACAGACTAGTTTTGGGACACTGAGAATGCTAGGATTCTTCGCTGATTATTTAAATGTCTCCCTCTTCAGCATACGAGCGAAGCTGTTGCATCCCCCATGCACAGCCCCCACTCACTCGCACAAATACTAGAGCAGTGTCTTATGATTCTGGAACAGGTCTCTAAAGTAGAGGCAAGTCCCAGTGCGGTCCTGAACCTTGCAACGTGCCACCTCAGCAATCTCTATCCCATGAGGCAGACGGGCGGCTATAAGCCTGGTCTGCCGCCGGGCGTCCTTCTGTATCTGGTGGGTGATAGGCCACTGCTGCCACACCAGCTCAGGGAAGCCTTTCATAAGCTACCCCATTCTGGTGTAGCAGCAGCGCCCTATTTAAATGAAAAAAGTCCTGCTCCTGTGCTGGAGCACCCAGTGTCAGCACGAGAGCGGGTGTTTTTCATTTAAATGGGGCGCCTTAACCATGCCAGCTTGGGGGAGCCCTTGAAAGACTCCCCAGAGCTGGTGTGGCCTTTGAAAGGCTACTCTGCCACGCTGGGAAGCAGCAGCGCCCAACTTAAGTGAAAAGTCCTCCCAGCTGGGAGGACTTTTCACTTAAGTTGGACGCTGCTGCCGCCCAGCACAGTGGAGCCTTTTATTTTACATAAGTTGCATCGGCCTCTGCCACACCAGCACAAAGAGCTTTTTAAAGGTCCCTCCATGCTGGTGCGGCAGAGGCTAGGGTGCCCCATGTAAATGATGTTAATGTGGCATCCCGGGCAACCGCCGAGGTCGCCTATGCCTAAGGCCAGCACTTCCTTAATACTCGGAGGTACAGACACATAAAAATTATCCGATTTTGTTACCTGTTAACAGTGAAATTGTTTCATCAGAGTCCTGCTAGACAGAACCAACTTTTTTGTTGAAACGAGCAACCCGCCTTTCTAAGAAGGGACGTTTGTTTTTATGAGGAGCAAATCGTAATATATTTTTCTGTTTTTCGGGGGTGGCTTGCAAGGGTCACAGCTCTTCCGTTGTTTAGAATGGTAGGTATGTGCAGTGCATGTAACAGACAAATCCGAGCAGGCCTATTAACCCTTTGTGCAATCTAAGTGGGAATGGGAAATTCTGACCGTAGGATACTAGTATATCTCTGCAACAGGGACATTAACACCCTTGGCTATATTACAGGGACTCAAATTTACTTTTATCTCTTATTTGATTCATTTTTTATTTAACTTTTTATTTTATTAGAATTATTTGAGTACTGATTAGATGTTGAATTTTTATGTTTTGGCTCCAAGTGTTGGTGGTTTAGTTCCCCTCTGCATGTGAGCCAAAATGAATGCCCTGAATGATGACATAAGGGTTGGCAGAGGCAGATAAAGAGTCTGGCTTTTGTTTGGCTGAACTGTCTTTTGTCTTGTTATCTGCAGTGAAAAGGTTTTGCATTTGGCATTTTTAATATTAGCAAAAGTTATTTTAGGATCAGACAGCAGGCGACCATTGCCAAACACAGTCAGCCATTGCTGACTTTCGCCAATGTCCAAACCAACCACGGTTGCCTATCCCCAAGCCAATCATTGCCAACCATGGCCCACCATCTGCAATCATAGCCAACCATTGCCAAGCATCCCCAATCATGGTCAAGTCTTGCCGATCATGGACGGCGATTGTGGACCATGGCCGACTATAGCCATGTGTTGAGCCAGTAAGGTTGCTCCGTGGGTTGAGTCCCCACCAGAGAGATTTGAGGATCACCTCTAGACTGAGCCTTTTATACTTTCAGGGTCTATCAAAGACCTTGAAATTATATGAGGTTAATGGTCAAGGTGTATTATTGAAGTGGCAAGAGTATATTTAGTTTATGGAGGGTGTTTTGTCAAAGATGTGAGAGAGACAGGTAGAGAGAGATAAAGACAAACACTTACCATTCCAGCACCCAATGTGGCATCCTGAAAATCATCAGGTATCGGGTAATATTGTCCTTGTATATAAAGTGGCCATACATATAGTCGCCGGGAAACGGCATAGGTGACATTATATACAGGGCCAATATATGTATATGTATGTATGTATGTATTTTGGTTTTGTATAGCGCCGGTAGCCCGAGGGCATCAGGACGCTTTAAGACAAACACACACAGAAACATAACACAACCGCGGCCTAGCCTAACCATGTGTAGGAGGCGCCCTTTGCATACTTACACGCTGTACAAGAGGAGGTCCGAGAATTCCTACTGAAAAATAAGTGTCTTAAGGCCTTTCCTAAAGGCCAAGTGATTTTCCTCCATTCTCAAGGTCTCTGGAAGTCTGTTCCACATTTGAGGAGCCAGAACCACGAAGGCTCTGCCCAGACCTGATTTTCTTCTATGTTTGGGGATGACAAGCAATCCTGTACCCAATGATCTCAGACTTCTTTGTGGTGCGTATGGAACTATGCAGTTATTTAAATAGCCTGGGGCCTTACCATATATGCACTTGTGAACGAGTGTAAGAGATTTGAAACTTATCAGCTCGTCCATTTTTAGCCAATGCAGTGACCTTCTCTGGTCTGTAACATGGTCCCCTCTTTTCAAATTTTTGATCAGTCTAACCGCGTCATTCTGAAGCACTTGGCATCTCGCCAGATCTTTTGCGGTAGCACCAATCATCAATGCATTCCCGTAGTGCAGCCTGGACAGAATGATGGCTCTGGCTATAGTGGCCAGGTTTGTTTCATTCAGGAATGGTTTTACTGCTCTTATTAACTTAAGGTAGTAGGTATGTTTTTTATGAGATAGTTGGTCTGTGCTTCAGAATTAACCTCTGCATTGACCATCATTCCCAAAGTTTTGACCTGTGCCGAAACTTTTATAATGGCGTCCTTTATCTTAAAAAACTTGTATTTGCCTCCGAGATTGGATAGCTGCCGATTTGAGCCGAATGTCATCAATTCAGTTTTTGCGTTATTCAGGCACATCCAATTGGATTGCATCCATTCATCAATCATGCCATATATTTTCTCTATTGATGCACTATCTACCTCATGGTTTTCACTTATCTCAACAATGAGCTGTGTGTCGTCCGTGTAATTTGAAAAAAACACCCCGGCCTTGACCAGGATGCTACACAATGCCCGCATGTATATATTGAAGAGCATGGGAGACAAGCTTGCCCCTGTGGAACCCCGAAAAGTATAGGGCAGGGGTCTGGGAACGTATTACCCCAGTGAATCCGTGCCTGGCGGTCTGAGAGAAACGAAATCAGCCACCTTATTGCTTCTTCTGAGCAACCAACGTTTTCTTTAAGGGCTTTGATGAGCAGCTGGTGATCCACTAGATCAAATGCTGCGCTCAAGTCGAGCAGCATCAGCATCCCTATTTTTTTGCCGTCGACCAGACCCAGTATGTGGTTTTGGAGATCTAACATCGCCGTTTCGGTGCTGTGTGATGCTCTGAAACCCGATTGCTGTTGATGAAGAGCATTTTGTTCTTCCACATACAATTGCAGTTGTTGTGTGGCTAATTTATCTAGAACTTTGAGTACAAAGTTTGAGTTGGTTATAGGGCGAAGATTGGCCGGGTCAAAGTGTAGAACCTATGGGGTAAATGGGAGCGGGTGTTGAGGGTGTGTCCCCTGCTCGCTTAGAAAAAAAAAATGTCAGGGGTTGCAGGGGTGTCCTCCGCATGTTCCTTATGATAATGTCTCCGCAAAAAAAGGCGTCATTCTTGCATGGTGAAAATTTTGCGCTGACATTATTACATGGAACCAATCATCATGGAAGGGATAAACACATGATATAAGTATAATCCCCTCCTCTGGAACACCACCAATCACTGGGGCACCTTTGAACTGCATTAATATGCATGCCAATTAATCTGTTTTTACATACTGCCTGCTGCATGCATCTCCTTCTTAACAAATGTATGATATACACAGCCTATAAACTAGCTAGACTGGTAATATTGATGTGGAGCGGATTAATATGCTTGCTACAGTGATCTGCATTTGAGCAGGAGTAGGTAACATTTTTATTTTATTTATTTAAAATATTTTCATGGTGAAACATATTCTAATGAGGCCTCACAGCGTTGAAAACATTGACAGCTTCCACGGCCGAAATAGGAACTGTTCCATTTTTTCAGAGTATCATTTGGTATGGCAGCTTTGCTAAACCAGAGGATTACACCAAGAACTGCACTAGAAGCAGCTAACATGATTTAACAAACTTGTGGCAGTGGGGCTTCGAAGGGAAGGCTGTATCAATCCTACTCACTGACAAATAATCCGGCAAGGCTTCTGTATTGAGCTGCACAAAAGAATAATACATCAGTACAGTACTCAACTCATGCACATCTTCTGAACTAAGGACGTGAGACCAAAGGACATGCAGGAGAGAAGAGGTGGCACTTTACAGCAGCACAACATCTCACTTATCTCCCGACTCAGGGTCTGTGAGCCTAGGCCATTGTAAAAGGGAGGCAACATAATGCGTGTCTGCTGCACCCATGCACCATAGCAGTATCCCACTCATGTTCTGAATTGAGGGCTTCTTACCTAAAGATGTTGTAATCGGTGAGAAGAACAACACGTATGCCTGCTGTGTCCATGTTTCTTCAGAGCATACTGTAGTGCTGCGCTCTGTGTTGCCTGCATCGCTCCGTCCCACGCCACAAGGGCACGCCGCTTGTGGTGTGGGGAGGAGTGTGGTGGTGTTGCAGGGCGCTGCACAGAAAAGCGTGGAGCGGCATGCAGAGAGGTTGCTCCCATGGGGCTCTCCTGCTTGGGGAGCAAACTACACTATTCACACCAGCTGGGTGTCTTAGCACCATAGATACTTTATGAAGAATAATACAGTATCTTGTTAACAATAACAAGACTATGTGCTTTCTTTAAGGAAGTCAACTATATGTGTAGAAATGCTCATTTCTATACATATCTCTCAGGCACATTACCTCCATGTTCCTCTTCCTTGTCCCAGTACCTACTTTTAAGGTATCAGCCTCTTTGACAGAAACCCTTTAAGTGTTGGCATATGAGGAGGGCCACACAGCTTGTAGACTTAATTGGTGCTGTAAACACGCTACTTGTGTAATAAAAATGCTGAAGCCAGGCTTGCTTTCAGCCATTTGATTTATAAGCATTCTGCGTTTCTTTCATTGAAGTTATGTTAAGAACAAGCATTGGCAAAGCCAACAGTTTGGCTTGTGTACAATATTAGGCACTTGCCGGGCACTGCTTAGATGCCCAAGTACTCGCACCATTTTGCACCTGCAACTATCTATGGCCAATTAAATACAATATGACTGTGCCTGGCAAGTGCCTTTCCCATGCCTACACAAAAGCCCAAACTGTTGACATTGCTAATGCTTGTTGTATCAGTGTGCTCTATCTTGTCGATGTTCCTGTTGCGGTCTGTCACAGAACCACCCTGTACCCACCGACTTTCCTTAAGTATGTAGGTGTTTCTATTTGTGCCTCTTTGATGAAAAACTGTATTTGAAAGGTTGCATTTCTTGATTTATGTAAGGAATCTGTGGCTGTATATGACGAGGATGTATCACTTTGTTGACATTACTGTTCACGCTCTTTCTTAAATATAGCATTTTGACAAAAAAGTGTAAAACCTAATGGTGGACGTCTTATGTGTAGTGTTAAAGCCCCTCAATCAGGAAGATGGGAGAAATGCACAAGTGTGGTTCATAAACTCATAGATGTGGCACCAGGGAATGTGAAGCTTCATACCTTGACCTGCTGGAGAACAAATAGACACAGTGGCATACCGAGCAGGAGTGCTGGGGGCAAGCTGCCCCAGGCTCTTTTGAGAGCCTGACTGGGACTTTTGTCAGTGGGCCCCCTCTCCCGTTCGGCACCTCAATGAGGGGGTCCAACGGGAAAGGTGTCCCGCTGGCAGGACAATGTGTGCTGAGCAATTCCTGGTCAGCACGGTCATTGTCCTGGCAGCAGGACACCTTACCCTTTCCGAAACAGCAGAGGGGCTCTCAAGTTGCTCTTTGTGAACAGAGCATTTAAATGTGAGCCATTAGGCACTGATGGGAGGGAGGGGGGAACTATTATCAGGGAGTTTTGTCCCTTTAGAAATGTGAATGGCCTTGACCTGCTGGAGAACAAATAGACACAGTGGCATACCGAGCAGGGGTGCTGGGGGCAAGCTGCCCCAGGCTCTTTTGAGAGCCTGACTGGGACTTTTGTCAGTGGGCCCCCTCTCCCGTTCGGCACCTCAATGAGGGGGTCCAACGGGAAAGGTGTCCTGCTGGCAGGACAATGTGTGCTGAGCAATTCCTGGTCAGCACGGTCATTGTCCTGGCAGCAGGACACCTTACCCTTTCCGAAACAGCAGAGGGGCTCTCAAGTTGCTCTTTGTGAACAGAGCATTTAAATGTGAGCCATTAGGCACTGATGGGAGGGAGGGGGGAACTATTATCAGGGAGTTTTGTCCCTTTAGAAATGTGAATGGAGGGAGTGATCAGCAGTGGGAAGGGTGCATAATGCTGCAGGCTTTATGAAATAATTACTATGGCTTTACCCAAGGGGGATTTGTTAGGCTCACATTCATCTGCATGATGCTATTGTGACTTAGCATGCAGGATGGAGAGAATAAAACTAAAGCCATCCTCTTATTGCTCAACATATTTCTATGATGATGTATATAGTGTAAAGTTAATTATGAAAGGGTAGTTTATTATGTAATGTGCTTTGCTTCCAAGGCATTGCTATAAATAGAGTATAATTTAAGCACATGAAATGCAAAGGGAAACCTTAATAAATATCTATATAAACTAAAACTGTGAAGATGTGCTCAGTTGCTTAAATTGTCAACATCCCGGTTTCACCATTTAACCCAAGTGTGTGATCCTGGGCAGATCACCACACTTTGTCTCATCTGCAGGTCTGTGATTCACTTCAAAGCGTATGTGTTACTATATCATGTTGTTATTTTTTTTAAAAAAAGCCTGACTAGAGTTGCTCCATATATAACAATAGTGCAATTTAGGTATTTTGCACCACAAAATTATTTGGCATTTGCCGTACTTATGGCAACTTATTCTAAAGTCACTTACATGGTGTATCTTAGTATCAAAGACCGATGATGCTCCTGTCCATGTTGTTTTCTATGAAGTAATTTCTGTTGGTGCAATCCATATGCAAATTAGGAAGTATGTATGTATGTTGCCCCAGAGCGCCTGGACAGAGCTCTAATAGATGAGTTCCCTGAATTTGCAAAGATTCTGCAGTCTTATTTTTTTGTTGTTTTAAAATGCCATCTGCCAAAATAGATTGCGGCAGGCGGTTTGTGGGCACGAATGAGACCATATGGAATTGCGCGCACTGAATCTGGGGTGAAACTAAGTAGCATGACTTTTTATTGTGGATCCCCCATCGCCCCGGCCCCCACCAACATTCTTGCAATGCTGGATACTCCCCTGAATGGAGAATAGGATATTCTTCATCACTAGGAGGGAATAGGAGAGAATCTATTGCGAGCCTTAAGCATTTCTTAAGTTGTAACTTGTCATCACGACAGAGCGCAGCTCGACATTTCATGAACTGTAACGAGCCATTAATGGCTTCCTCAGTCGAAGCTTCGTATTTGAATGACAAGTTAAAGTTTATGAAATGCCGAGCATCGTTCCGTTGTGGGTATGAATTAAAATCGGTTTATTATTCTGAGAGAGCGCAATACATCAATGGCTTCCTCAGAAGTAGCCTCATTTTAATGCAAAGCTTTCTCTCAGAATAAACAGTGTTTAGCACAACAACGGGAGCAGGCCGCTCGGTGCTCTGCTGCTTTTGTCTGCGACAGCTCCGAAGAGGGGCCGCTGCTCAGGCTTAATCCCATGCGCCCACAACAACGCCCACCTGGTAGCTCACGCCCACCTGGTAGCTCTGAGGGCGGTGTTGTATGCTATCCTGCACGGACGCTCCTGACTCCGAAGATTGACGAACACTGCTTCCTACAAGCTACCATGGGATGCAGGATAGCATACAACACCAGTAAGCGGGTCCCTTTATTAAGGGGACGTCATGACGTAGTCATGACTGGAGAGCTTAAAGGGGACACCACCACATCCCAGCACTGCAACACTCCACACACGCTCGAAATGAAATCAGTCAGAAATGAACTGAAGAGTTTCCCTGACCCGCTCTAATTCATATGTTCCTCTCTTCTGCTATTCATCTATTCTACAACAAAGGACAATTCAATTAGTTCAGATAATTCAAAACAGCATTCAACGTGTGCCTCGATTGCACTTGTGAAAATCTAGGGATATCTGGGTAGGAGATAACGTAAGCAGGAGACGATGAGTCTTTCATTACATACAAATAAGCCAGAAGTACATTTAGTAGCATAATATACAATATTTTGTTCCCTGTTTTACAGCCCAAAAATGGCAGGCCTTAGTTGCTTATGCTGCGTTTAGCTCATACGTCACAGGAAGATGTGGAGCCCAAGTATTCATCAATTGATGGATTTGGTCTAGTGTGCAATTTTGTAACAGCTCCTTTCAATTGGTATAATCCGTGACAGTATCTCTTAATATGGAAAGGTGAATAGCCTGGTGACATTTCCACAGAAATTAAGCCACCTGGCTTTGAATAGGGTACTAATACCAAATTCCAGATAAAGATACCCTATAGATCTACTTAAAGGTAGCTTAAGCATTGTTTTCAGAGATCTGCTTTCGTTTAGATCCAGGTCTTTATCATGCTTCACTGCCCACATTTCTGCTGAATAAGTTATCGGTGGTAGTATTTTTGTTTGATAAACTTTGAGAATGGAGTTAACGGAATAGCCACCATGTTTACATGAGAAATGGCTAAGTGCTACAACCGCTTGCCTTGCCTTCATCTTAACATGATCTAGTTAAGCAGACCAATAAAGGGGTGATGCCAAGGGTCCATTTAAAGCCTTTTCGTTTAGAGCCAGACGATTGAAAGACCATGACCTTCGATTTTCTGTTATTAATCATCAGCCCGTTCTGAACAGTGTACCTATTCAGAGAATTTTGTTGGGACTGCAAGCCGTGCGGAGTAAGGTCCTTAATGATTAAGCCATCAGCGTACCCTAACCAGCTCAAGAGCTCACCCCCAACCTTAGGTGGATAGGTTCTACCTCCAGTCAATGCTCTAGTAAGGTCAGCCAAGTACATATTGAAAAGAACAAGGTCTAAAATACACTCCTGTTTTAGGCCTGTGGTAGTATGCACCCAATCAGTGGTGACCCCCTGCTGATTTAGGCACATTTTAACCCTAGTGTTAGTATGCAGGACAAATATCATTGCTAAGAAAGCCTTTAGGGATGTTCCACTCAATTTAGCCCAAAATTCAGATTTTCAACACATTCGTTACTGAAAGTCATAATTCTATTAAAGACACGGAGGCGAAGGATTATGCTTTCCCCAAACTTTACTGTTCAGCAGCAAAGAAAAACACCAACATGAAAAAGACACAAAAAACTATAAAAAACTACAATAACCATGAAGTTTTTGAGTTTTGTAGTTCATGCCCATAGGTCCTTCAACTGACCATGTGATTCCAGTAACCAATAAAAGTCAAGTCCTCATATAAAACCTCTTGTCCTCTTTCTACTCCTCCTCTTTCTTTGATCCTGAGAGGCTGTGTTCAGTACTTCGTTGAACTTCCCTCTGCATCTTAATTCAGATCCCGGAATGCTTGTTGTCCGTCGTCCCCCCTATAGAAAAACATAAATTAGAAAAGGTGACTATAGACCGAATAAAAAATTGGGTGGGACAATCGTATACATAGGTACAGTAATTATATCTTCAATAAAGCATACAAGTATTTCTTATAAGCAGTATGCATAACACATAAACATGATATATCACTTTCTACATTCATACGATTGATAGGGTGGGATAATCCTTCGCCTCCGTGTCTTTAATAGAATTATGACTTTCAGTAACGAATGTGTTGAAAATCTGAATTCTATGTCAAGGCCCGGAGGCTCGGATTATGCTTGTTCAAAGCTTACTTACCACTACCGATGTCACACTTTCCATGGGCTTAAAATAGAAGGTTTTAAAAGTCGATTCCTTCGACCATTCTGCAGCCCTCATAATATCTTCTACTCTAGCTCCTATATTATATGCTTTAGTAGCCATCGCTCCTCTAGAGGAGTGGGCTCCATATTTCTCAACATCTATGCCCGCTTGTACCATCACCCATCTAAGCCATCTAGCTATAGTGGCCGGTGTAACCGCTCTATAAGGTCTACAAATTGCTATCAACAGTTGAGACTCTCCTGGGGGTCTAACCTCCCCTGTCATCTCTTCATATGCCGCTAAGCATCTAACCGGACATAATTTTGGTTGAGTCGGGAACGGTTCATAGGAAATAGAACTCAAACCTGTTTTAGTCCTCTTTGCTATAAGAAAAGTCACTCCGTTCGGACCTATACTCTTCCTGTTAACCTCCAGAGCCCTAACATCAGAGGATCTTTTGAATGCTAAAAGACATAAGAGCATAGCCAATTTGCCTGAAATCGCTTTCCGTGACAACTCTTGATTATCCGGCCAAGATAAAAATAGTAGGGGGTCTTAACATCCTTACTCCCTTTAACAATCTACAGATCAAAGGATGTTCACCAATCGCTGTGCCCTCTACTCTAGGGAGTCTGGAAGATATCGCAGACCTGGCTGTGTTGATAGTCTGTAAGCCTTCCCCTGCACTGCCATCTGAGCTAAAAAATTAACCACGTGTACTACATCCGCTCTATCGGGATGAATGTTCCTTTCCACACACCAGCTATTCCATCTATCCCAAGCTGATCTATAAGCCTTGTGAGTCCCTGGGGCCCAGGATTCGTTAATGATGTTCTCAGCCTCATTCGATAGTCCTGGCCTAGCCCAAGCTCTCCTGAAATCGCCCACGCTATTAGTCTGAGTCCCCCTGACCTCACTAGTGGATGACTGTGATCTCTGGGATCTCGAATAATAAACTCTGTGTCGGGTAGAACTACTGGGTTGTGATATGTCAGCTCCAGTAGACTGGGAAACCACGCCTGCCCCTTCCAGTCCGGCGTAATTATAATTATGGATGCTTTTTGACGTCTCACCTGTGCCAGCGTCCTCGCTATCATTGAAAAAGGAGGAAACGCGTAATTCTTCTGGTGTTCTCAGGATTGAAGGAAGGCATCTGTCGCCTCTGCTTCCGGACCCGGTCTCCAGCTGAAGAACCGAGGAAGCTGTTTGTTTAACCTCGATGCAAACAGATCTACCTGACAAGGACCCCATCATGTCATAATTTCCTGGAACACTACCTCGTCCAGCTTCCAATCGCTGACGTCTCTGAGGTATCTCGAGTTCCAATCGGCCACTTGGTTCATCTGGCCCGGCAGATATTCCGCTGTCACCGAAACTCTTCTCTCTAGACAGAGTTCCCAAAATTCCTTCGCCAGATCCACCAATAATCTGGACCTCGTCCCCCCAGTCTGTTGATGTACCTGACTGCGGAGACACTGTCCATCTTTTACAGAACGCAACACTGCGCTTTCTCTTGGTTCCAACATCTCACTGCAAAAGACCCCGCTAGCAACTCCAGGCAGTTTATGTGTAGTCTGGTCTCCTGGTCCGACCACCTGCCTCCTGTGGACAGGTTCCCGCATCGGGCTCCTCAGCCCCATCTGCTGGCGTCGGATTCGATAATAAGGTCCGGGGATGAACCAAATATGGCTCTCCCGTTCCAGGCATCCATATGGATGAGCCACCATTCTAACTCCTCTCTTACCTCCTGTGAAATATTCACTTTTGATTCGTAAGAAACGCCCCTCCTGAGGTGAGATATCTTCAACCTCTGGAGTGCCCTGTAATGCAGAGGTCCTGGAAAAATCGCTTGGGTATGTCTCAACTGTTTCTTTATATCGTTTACCTTGTGAATAGGTAAACTGAGAGTTCCCTGAATCGAGTCCACTATGAAACCCAGAAACTCTATTGACTGAACCGGTACTATACTGGATTTCTCCCAATTTATCAGGAATCCCAAACTCTCTAACACCTCTATAGTAATCTGAATTTGTTCTATCAACATCTCCTTCTCCTGACACATCAGACATATGTCGTCTAGATAAATTATCAGCCTTATCCCCTGAGATAAGATATTACGGGTTTCATCATTTTTGTGAAACATCAAGGTGCCGATGCCAGGCCGAAAGGCAGACATCGAAATTCCCAAATCGTTCTCTCCCATGTGAACCTCAGAAATCTGCATTGTTCCTCTGCTATGGGAATAGTCAGATATGCATCTTTCAAATCTATTCTGGCTAACCAATCCCCCTGAATGAGGGTATCCCTCAACAGATGTATTCCTTCCATTTTGAAATGTCTGTACACTACGTAACTGTTTAGACCTCTCAGATTTATGATTGGTCTCGTCTTGTGTCTTCCTTTCACTATAAACATATTGCTTATGTAATCTCCTACCTGACCTGCCGCTGGTCGAATAGCTCTTTTGTTTTCCAAACCCTGTAATTCTTTTTCCAGTAAAACCTTGTCTTCTCTGCTCATTTCTAAACATTTCGGCGGTTCTTTCTTATATGGAGTTTCTATAAAATCTATATAAAAACCTTGAGCCGTCTGAAGTACCCAGGGGTCCCCTGAAATGTTCAACCAGTTTTTCAAAAATTGTGGGGTCCTCCCCCCTACCTCTGGGGTTATAGGGAGTAGGCATGCTATTCTCACCTGAGTTATTCTGCTGACGCTCCCCTCGCCAGATCCTGCCTCTTCCCCTACTCCTCGATGGGAAGAACGGTGTATTTCTGCGCTCTTCTTGTTCGCGCCAACTCGCTCTGTCTTGGAAGGATCGGTTGTATTGGAACCGGCCAGCCGAGTGACCCCTACCTCTGCTGGCCCGTCCAAAAATGTGCCTCCCGAAAACCCTCTTAAGAGAGGCTTGCGCCTTATCCAAGGCTGCGTAAGAATTCACAAACTTGGTGAGTTCCTTGATAAAGGAATCTCCAAATAACTTTCCCTTCGCCGAAGAGGCTGATTCCGAGGAGGCTAATTCACTCAATTTTGGGTCGATTTTAACCAACAAGGATCTCCTCCTTTCGGTGGTTATGGCATGGTTAGCATTGCCCAACATGCATATGGCCCTTTGGGCCCATCCTATAAGAATAGCCGGATCTATAGGCTCCCATTTCACTTTTGCCTCTTCTCCCATCTGGAGGATCTTTGTGAGGGGTTCGGTCATGTCAAGCATCTTATCCTGACATGATCGCCAGGATCTATCAAGGCCCTTTCTCACATCTTTTGTGAATTTGCTCATGAAAGTTATCATTTTATCATCAATTACAGGTGTATCGGCCGCACCTTCAGGGAGGAGTGGTCTGGGGCATTCCGCCCTCATCTTGCTTCTAGCCTCTTTGGCTAGGGGCGCCCTCAGGCGTTTCTTTAAATATGCCGCAATTCTCTTGGGTGGTTCCCATTCTGATGATCTGGGATGGATCAGTGCTTCTGGATCGAAATCCTCATCTGCACCGTCCTCTTCCACCTCCTCATTCTTCCTTTTCTTTAACGCCTCGTGGCCTTCATCCTCTGATGAGGATATCGATAAAACTTCCTCCTCTTCAGGATACTCCTCCTCCCACTCATTCTCACCCTCATCTGAGGAATTAGACGATTCTCTTCCCCTGCTAGGCACCGCTTTACCTTTTCTCTTCCTTTTCCCACCTTTCTTCACTGGTGGAGTGCCCGGGGGGGTGTGGGCTTCTTCCGCCCTACGGGCTGATTTACTGCCCCCTTTGGATTTCATCCGAGCCTTAAGGCCCTTGACCTCCTCCAGGCCCTGAGAGAATCGGAGCAAATCCTCCATCAGCGCTCTCTGCTGAGGATCATGTCCTAGTGAAGCCCCCAGGGCTTTGTGGAGGACATCAGTCATGGCTGTGTGGCTCCTCTTTTGGCTAACACTAGCCTTCCCCTCATCACTGGAGGAACTCATGTTTCTCAGGTCCTGGGGAAATGTCAATGGAATGGAAAAAAATAATATATATATATATATATATATACCAGGGATTAGTCAACTCTCTCAGTACAGAGAGCTAAAACTTCCAGAATATAATATCTTCCCTGGTTCTGGATATATAGAAAGATATAAAATATATATCAAATGACAGGTTTTACCTGGGACTGTGCCCGTATAACTGCGGTATCTCTGGTAGCCTGCAGGGGCGCTGTTGGCCTCTTGAAAACAGAACGCTACGTTCGTTCGAACGATGCGTGTTGTTTTATGCAATCAGTAAAGAAAAAAAAGGATTCCTTTAATCACCCCGAACAGCTCCCGTAACACTCTTGATCCTTTAAGAACTCGGAACGGAAGAAGAGAGCGCCGGAACTACGCGGTCCCGTCGCGCTCCTTCTTCCGTGCCGCAGTGCCCTCTACGACGGATCCGAGAAGCTGCGGCGCCGGTGCACCAGCCCCGTCGCAGCCGTAGCCTCGGGAGCCGCCTGTGTTGTAGCGGATATGCTCCGCCTGAAAAAACACGCGCGCGTGCACCAACTAAGTAAACCAAGTATATCTCAATACACTCACACAAAGCATTCACCAGTAATAAAGAAAAGTAGTTAACTCGCTGCCGAGCAGCAAAGAAAGAGAGGAGTAGAAAGAGGACAAGAGGTTTTATATGAGGACTTGACTTTTATTGGTTACTGGAATCACATGGTCAGTTGAAGGACCTATGGACATGGACTACAAAACTCAAAAGCTTCATGGTTATTGTAGTTTTTTTTATAGTTTTTTGTGTCTTTTTCATGTTGGTGTTTTTCTTTGCTGCTGAACAGTAAAGTTTGGGGAAAGCATAATCCGAGCCTCCGGTCTTGACATAGAATTTGTTTCTCACAACTAGGTTAAAGGTCATGCTGAAATCTTTATAGGTGACGTAAGCTGATTGTTGGTGGATGCGCCAGGCTGATTCAACGACTGAAACAAGGGTGATGATGTTATCCAATGTGATGTGTCCCTTCTGAAAACCAGTTTGATTATTTGGTAAAATGCCAGCAAGGTCTATCCAAGCATTAAGTTCTGACAATAGGACACAAACAAATATTTTAGCTGCTGCATCCAGCATCGCCAGAATATGATAATTGGCGGGATTATATCATGTGTGCCTTTTTTATAGACAGGTACAATGATACTATCTGTCTATGTATGTGGCAGCTGGCCGGTGTTGTTAATCTTCTGAAGCAGTGTGTGTAAGGCAGCAGCCCAGACGGGAGTGTTCATTTTAAGCAAAATATTACACATTCCATTTACATTTGCTTTGTATTTGCACTTGACCCTAATGTGATTGTGCATGCACAGTGTCCGCACATGTACAAACAACTCTAACATTGTTCGCTGAGTTTCCGCCGTTTTAGAAAGGGATGAAATAAATAGCTTTTGTGTTACTACTCACTTAAAATATATGGCCATATTTTGAGGCAACGTTAGTTTACCGCACTTCATTTTTTGCATGACAAGCAGACACTGAACTCGGGAAACACACTACGAACTGGAACCCACAGATGGACAAACCCTTTCTGCACACATCTAGCAAAGCACGTTGGCCGTTTTACTTCATACAATTGTATTTATTGAACAAGGAGAGCCGTTTAAACCACATGACTTGACTTTCAGGAAAAAGCTCGAGACTTGGCTTTTCAACCAACCACCCTGAAAGAAATGAAAGATAATAGCAACCGACAAAATACTGTGCACCAGAAACTTGGGATGCTTTACAATCAGCAACTTTAATATTCTTTGCCCTACCATATGTGCAAAAACCAATTTGATTTATGGTCCTCTGCTGCATGATATTGGTCTGCACCTGAATCTCAATGAAATCTATAACAAAGATCCAGGAAGCAACATCACCCTAATTCCCCTGCACCCCCCGCCCGACTCATCCCTCAACTAACTTCTCACCACTAAAATCTTGCATTCTTTCACTTCCCACACTCCTTCAGATGACTGACCAGGTGTAGTGTACTGAACAGATTCAGAACCTACCCATCTATCAACAACCATGCTGTTAATGTTTGCACTCCACAATTCGGGGGCTGGCCATATGGCTAACTTACCCAATCCATACCAAACAACATAGAGATTTTCATATCAGCACACAGGTAACGGGTACTTCTGACCTGCATCCATCAACACAAAAGGTTTCTGCATCTGCCTTCCCGCTATCCGACTAAGACACCCTGCACTCCTTTCTTACAGAGCCATGCACAGCCAACATTATTGGCAGAAGGGATCTATATAAGACCACTTTACATTAAATCACACTTCAAATAGAAATGCAGTACATGGGCATTGAAACAGAGAGCAGAACAGTCCCTTTAAAGCGTGCCTTATAACAAGTAAAGGTGACAACTGAGCAGCGATTGATCCTGGTGGGTTGAAAGCTACTAGTGAGGACATTGACAGGGCACAGCACAGACAGACATGTACCATTGTTTAAGCAGGGCACAAAGTCTGTATTGATAACATGAGATATTTATTTGCATACTAGTCCTAGGCACCTAGAGAATACATATCATGCAACAACCAATTCGATAGTTTTACAATCGTGCACAGGTTCAGGGTGTGGGGGTAGACAACTGGAGTAACTCGCCATAAACGTAAAGGAATAACCAGGCACTATGCCGGGATATGCCACAAGGTGTGATAACCTCGTTCTGTTTATGTGTGAAAGCCACTGGGGAAGGATAAGGAGGAGTTAAGAGAGAGGTTAAATACCCTCAATCCAAGCTCCAATATCACCCCATAATGTACCTTTAACTATGTAGACCCAGACTCCTAGAGGTATTTTTGGCTTTCCTTTTGTGGTCTCCTCTGAGACATCCCTTGGGTAACACTGACATAAAAATACATGAACCACACAAGCACAATACAAACAATTAAGACAAAAAAGATATAAAAATAGGAATAAGAAGCTTTGTCATGGATGAAAGAGATTGACAACACGGAAAGGCCTCAGGATCCCTTTTTAATCCTGTTTAGCTTGACTAGAGCAGAGGACCACTATGAGGTCTTGCCTCCAGTGGCCGGGAACCTAGGTTGCATGGTCTGCATCACGATACATTGGAAAAGGTGATTCCTCCCAGCCTAGAAAGAATGGTTGCGTAAAGCCCGTCATATATACGCAATGGAGTGTTTGACTGCATTGTTAACAGAGACACATAACCATGTCGACGCATGGTGGATGCCATTCCTGACATACTTTGGTGGAATAATAAAATAAATAATAGATTACACTAGCTACACAAACAGTAAGGGTACCGGAACGGGGGATAACAGGCAGCATAAGGGAAAGTACATGCCAGTAGGAGCCCGTTGCGTTTACCAGCTAGATGTCTGCTTAGAATTCATATGCAACGTTAATTATCTTTTTTCTCGCTTACAGTTTTTAGTGTTGTGCCCAGTTGATATTTCACAAACGTTATCGTCAGGTAACAATTAGGGGAGGGAGGGCCGGTGGGGAAGGGCGCAGGGTGGCAAAGAGGTGACTAAACATTAAAGTTTAGTATAATGAATATGGAAGTTCTGGGACTCATGCAATGTCAACTTCTTGTTGAAGCCCCATGTGATCAAATTGAGTTATGGTTTAGTGTTGTGTTCATTGAAAAAACTTGCAATAAAGATTTAATTGGAAAATAGGAATAAATGTTACCTTAGTTAGAGTAAAAGGAATGGGAACAAATTGGAGTAAAAGAAATGTAATTAGGTTTAACCAGTTAGTAAAAAAGTCGATAGGGCTTTTATTATAATGTGACTTAGTGGATAGGTGACTGTGTGTATGACTGTGATGAAGGATCAGACAGGGTCGCAAATGGGCATGGACTGGCTTAAGTTGCATTTTGTACTACTTGGAAAATTGACCTTCTCAATTATAAGAATTCTAACACCATATTACACAGCCTTGGAACAGGTCAGTGGGAGCTCTCGGCAAAACACACTTGTTTTGGGGTGTGAGAAGACAATACCAGAGGCTGATGCCACCATGGCAACTAAAATGAGTCTTGTAGGGGTTTGGACTATATAGAGAAAAGGTTCTCCCTAGCCAGAGTAGGTTGCAGATATTGTGTGCATGGATTGCCACAAACTCAGATATGCTCAGCAGTTCCTCACAATTAGTAGTTTACATTGGGATAAAAATAAAATGTATGAGTAGGAAAAGGTACTAGCAGAGGCTAAAGCTGGATATACTGTTGGTGAACTAATACGTTTTCCTGTTTGGTTCTTTTGAAGTAGTTGGCCTCTGGACGCGGTGTGGCTGTATTGAATGGATTGAATGGACAGGTTGATCTCGGCCATCAATTTTAAGACTCTTCATAGACAGTGTTGCCAAAATGACAACCTTAAACTTCTCCCAACCTTAACGGGGTCGGTGTGAACTTCCAGATCCCACTCTGTGCTTGGCACAATGCTTAGGAGCAGTGAATTTTTACTTTAAGGAGCTCTTCTGCTGATCGTTGCTGGCCACTGCTAGTAACCAGTACGTTGCTGGCCACTGCTAGTAACCAGTACCCTTTAGTGCTTAAGCGCACTTGGCCTTCTATAACAGGCCAGGGTCAGTAACCAATTAAGATTGAACTGTCGGTGCTACTCGGAATGACAGCAGGCAGTTCTATTCTGGAATCGGTTTTCAGTCACACATGGTAGCAGCTCTTAGCTGGGCAAGGAGTTTGAGACTTTAAAGATGTAAAAAATAGTTGTTCCAAAACGTAGTTATACAGGAGAAAACCTGCTTCTGATTTAAGTGTTTGCAATCCAACAAAAGTACCAATTTGGATCTCCTTTAAATGGAGGCACTAACCCATTTTATTGAACTGGGCTCCTTTTGATGAGATTTGCCTTACACCTACTCTCAGGCAACACTTTATCCTACAGGAATATGGCTACCTGCAGAGTAACTGTCCCTAACCTGGGGTGCACCAAATCAGTGGTGTGTCCAGGGAGTGGCCTGGGGTGGCACGTGCTATCCCTGGAATCTGATTGGCCACCGCAGGTGCCACCCCATTATCCTAAACTATGATCATTATGTGTGTGTGTGCACTCATACTTCATGCCACCCCTGCATAAACCAGTGCCCCACTTTGGCCACCCAAGTCAAAAGAGTCTGGACACGCCACTGGCACCGATGGAACTGTAGCACAGTGGCCAGAGTGGAATTTCACTAATGTGGCTCTCCAGAAGACAACACATGTGAAACGTTCAGTTGCCTGTCTAAACTAAAGAGGGTTCTTCTTGCCTTCATGTGCTGGCTGCCGGCTGTAACCAGTGAAACTCTCAATCATAATCTTTAACCTGACAAGGTTTATGGTTACATGTCTTGTCATCACTGGGCCCACACGCACTCTTCATTTTTCTTCCCTTCTGATTTCCCTACCGACTTTTCCAATCTGCTAGTTTGTGTTATGTTCTTCTTTAAATTGACCCCAGATGGAAAGACACAGATACGCCCGTAAATTCTCAACGATAGAAAGACATATTACCAAGGCCTAAATGTGGAAATATGCCAGGCTCACTCTTAATCTGACTAGTGACGAAATCACACCAGCCTTGAAGGCCTTGCACTACCTTCCATTGGGGAAAAGGTAAGTCCTCGTACTTCACCCACAAGGATCTGAATGGTAGGGCGCCAGAGTATCACTGTGCCAGAATCGAATTATAACACCCCTCACAAACCTCGTTTACAAAAAGAAAAACGGACAACCACCACTTTAAGGAAAGAGCTTCCGGCTCAAGGCCGCCTGCCTGTGGAATTGCCTTGAACCCGACAGCAAGATGGGGGAGTCTGGCAAGATTCAGGAAGAAACTGAAAATTCACGTTTTGAAACAAGCTTTCACACCCGAGGGACTCTCCAATGTGGCAGAATTGTTTCCTCCTCCTTGTGCTGCATAGATTGCAGGGCTCTCTTAGATCAAGTAATCTACCAATCCCAGGCCTTCTGACTTTTTCTGGCCACACTTTCTGTTGTCTTGCCATGTTTGCAAAGCACGATCAACTTTCTTTACAATTATTTAACTCACTTGCTCTTGCTTCCACCTGCCCCTTGTCCCCTGACCCCTTTGCTCTTATACTGATCTGAATGTACCAGAGCTGTGAATGATCAAATACATATTATGTGACATGCCTCATTCACTAACTTCTATCCTCCATGTCACACGTGCAGGGGACACGTACTTATGGAAATTAAGGTAGTCACTCGGCTTAGCAGGATTTGGGCAAAACAAAATACACACACCGCTACAGTCTTGAGAATCAGCCAGGCGTTTTTCTTTCAGAAAGCACATGTTTGGGGATCAGCAGAGTGTGGGTGGGTGTTCTACATTACAGTTCATTGCCACATGGAGTGGGGTTAACCCCAGTTGGAACATGAGGAAAGAATGTTTGGTTTGTTTTGAAGAGGAAGGGGAGTACGAAGCTGAGAGGAGGAAGTAACTGGGGCTGCTGGAGTTAAGCCTTAAATAAATAAGATGACTGTTGGGTTGTTTAACCATTAGATATATGTTATTAACTAGGAAATATTATAATAGAATGTTATACATGTTTTCCCTTATAGAGTACTGTGTTGTAGTGCGTAGTGTATTATGACATCACACTGTTCTGTTTTAGAGTGTTTTTCTTTCATGTCAAGTTCTTAAGAGTCAGTTGGAGCTTGCCTCTGAGGGCAGCGCCTGCTGTCGTGATTCCTGCTACTTAATAAACGCTGAAACGTGCTCTTGCTATCCGAGCCTTATTCCTAACATTGGCGATGAGGATTCATGCTGCAGACCCACCTCAAGGTCTTTTCACGGACATTTGTTTGCTGCCCGGCCCTGCGGTGTCCCCGGGTCACTGTGTCCCTACTCATTCCTGTGTGCACGACAGCAGGCGGAGGTGCAGGAGGAGAGGGAGTGCGGCGAACCTTCCCGGCGCGTTCAGGCAAGTCGGGAGAGATATTCGGGCAGAGGGAGGCGGTGCGCGCGACAGTGCTGACTTTGTTTACCCGTAACGGAGCGCAGCTGTTCTCGGCGCGGGCCGTGCATGAGCGGAGTCTCGTGGAGCCCTGACTCTGTCTCACGCACTGGCGTCCATGACGCGCACATCTTGGAGGTGTGTCTGCCTCCTATGAGCCCCGGTCCTCCCTATTGTGACGTCGGTTGCTAGGCAACCAAATCCACACGCCGGAGAGTTACAGAGGAGAGAATCCTGCCTTCAGTTTTGTTCCCTTGCTACGCCGAACAAACAATGTAACACAGCAGCTTTATATTGTTGCTCACTCGGCCCCACGTGGATTGGAAGGCCTTTTGTTTCGTTCCTTTTCACAGCTTTAAGAAGGATATTGAGTGTGTGCACAATGGACTATTGATTTTTTTTTCTATATAGACTTTGACTCCATCAACTCTTGTTTTGAGTGCTGTCTTACTTACACGAGTTGTTTTCTGCAAGCACCCACTGTACAGAAGACTTAATCGTATACCACTCCTGTCATGGCTGCCTTCATCCCTCCTCCTCTTTCCTTTCTTAATGAACCAGGTCGCCCCTCCATCAGGTGGGACAAGTGGAAGGATGTTTTTGAGAATTACCTCATGGCCATGGGGGTGCCAGATTTAGTTCTGCACGCAAGAAAGCTCTTTAACTCCACAATTTGGGTGTGGAAGGGCGCAGAATCTTTGATGGTTTGGCTAGGAACCAAGTGCCTGAGGCCGGCGATGCGGATGAGTATGCCTTGGCTCTCAAGCAATTACAAGACCATTTTGAACCACGGAAAAATATGAGTTTTGAAAGGCACAAGTTCTTCCAGCGAGTCCAGGAACAGTCGGACTCAGTGGAGTCTTATGTTGCCTGTTTGAGATCCTTTAGTTACCCCTGCGAATATGAGCATCTGACTGACTCACTGATCAGGGATCAGTTGGTCAGATGCACCAACAACATCAGCATTCAGGAGAAGCTTCTCATTAAGGATATGATGTTGGATGAGGCTGTTGAGTTAGCCAGAAGCATTGAGCGTACATCCCAGTACGTCAAGGAACTCAGGATTGATAAACAAGCCTCTTCAACCACGTCAGAGTGTGCTATTGATCAGAGAAAGAGAACAGGCGTTCTGACGGGGAGGAAGGGAAATTGGAATGCAAGGAATTTGTGTTCCCGGTGTGGGAATCCCAGACATGGCGCCAATTTTCCCTCTTGTCCTGCCAGGTTCGCAGAGTGCTTCAAATGCAAGGGCAGAGGGCATTTTGCGAATGTTTGCAAAGCTACATCCATAAACCTTGTAGAGCCCAGTATAGAAAGCAGAACCAGCAGTGAAGAGTGTGTTCGGAGAAATTACAATATACAAGAAGTTTCAAGCACACAAGAATCCGGTCCCAGACATATATTTGAAATTTCGGCCACATCTGGGGAGACGAAAGGACCGGCAGACATTTTCCACATTGATGGATGCAAACTAGTAATGAAGGTCGACACTTGGTCTCCGTGGACCATAATATCACAGGACACTTTGGTGAACACTTTGAAGAAGAGTGACACTGTAATTCGCCCCACTGACATTAAAGCTTTTGGCTATGGTGAATCTGCAATAGAGATCTTGGGGGAGTTTCCGGTAAAGGTGCTTTACAAAGAGAGAGAGAGTGCCTAGCCAACATCCTATTAGCTAAAAAAGTGCTTCTCTGTTAGGATGGGAGGAACAGAGGAGTTTGGGCGTGAGAGTACAGGCAAGTGCGCCCAACCCAGTGACTATTGCAGAAGTTGAAGATGTCTGGACCAAAGAATTTCCTGAGGTATTCTCCGGAAAATTAGGAAGACTTAAGGATTTTGAACATCACATAAGACTCAAGAATGGTGGACAACCTATAGTACATAAAGTGAGGCAAGTGCCACTGAACATGAGGAGCCAGCTTTATGATGAGTTGGACGATCTCATTGGCAAGGGGGTGATCGAACCAGTGGCAGCCACTGAATGGCTATCACCTATTGTATTGGTGGCCAAGGCCATTGGGAAATTGAGACTATGTGTTGACTTGCGCAGCCTAAATCAGAATATAATTGTTGAGAGGCATCCACTCCCGAATATTTCAGAGACCCTTTCCACACTAGGTGAACCGAAAATATTTTCTGTCATCGACTTATCAGCGGCCTATCATCAGGTTCCATTGTCCAGAGGGTCTCAGCATCTTACCGCCTTCATCACCCCTGAGAGCATCTTTAAGTACAGTCGTATGCCATTTGGTCTAGCTTCGGCTGCGTCTGTATTTCAGAGGGTGATGGAGGAGGTACTTAAGGGTTTAGGAAAAGTCACGGTTTTCCAGGATGACATTTTGGTATTTGCTGATAATGAGAGTGAACACAATGAAATACTAAGGGCTGTTCTGATTAGACTCAAGAAAGCTGGATTAACTGTTCAGAGGAATAAGTGTAAAACTGCTGTACGAGAAGTAGAGTACTTAGGCCACAAAATATCTGGTGATGGTATTTCTCCAAAGAGGTCCCTTGTTGAAAGCATTAGTAGTGCTCCCCAGCCACAGGACAAGGAACAATTGCGTTCATTTATGGGGCTGGCGGAGTACTACCATAAGATTTTTAGTGGTTTTGCTACTATTTCCTCTCCCCTGAGAGACTTACTAAAAAAAGGTGTAAAGTATGAGTGGTCGAGTGGGTGCCAGGAGGCTTTCCAGAAGATTAAGGAGTATATTACACAAGCACCTTCTTTGGGGGGGTTTGTTACAGGTAAGAAAACAGTATTTGCTGTAGATGCAAGTACCCTGGGTCTTGGTGCTGCATTGTCCCAGTATGATAATGGAAAAGTTGAACATATCATTGCTTTTGCATCTAGACCATTGAGGGGGGCAGAGGAAAATTACTCTGTAATAGAAAAAGAAGTGTTGGCAGTTTCGTGGGCAGTTGCACATTTCAAATTTTACCTCTGGGGTCAAACATTTACAGTAAGAACGGATCACAAACCTCTAGTCCAGTTATTGGGCAGTGTGGAATGGACCAAAGGGTCTCCCAGGATTTCAAGATGGATGATAGAACTGTTGGCCTATGATTTCAAAGTTGTGTATATTCCGGGCAAGGACAATGTTGTAGCGGACTGCTTGTCTAGGGTACCTGTGGGTGGCAAAGATATCAGGGAGACGTTTGTAGAGCAAGGTCTGAGCATTTCAGAAATTGAATATGAGGCCATAAGTAAGGTGGTTGCTGATAGTGAAGATGTTGAGTTAACACAGGTCAAAATGTGGACTAGAACAGGGTGGCCTCATAGTAATCTTATTGAGAAGAAATGTGATTGTTATTATGGGATTAAGGATGAGTTAAATCTGTCAGGGGATGGTCTCAAGCTCAGGAAAGGCAGTAAAATAGTTCCTCCCAATAACATCAGGTTCAAATTAGTGGGTATAACACATCAAGGACATTTGGGCATGGGAGGCACAAAGAGATATATTAGACAATCCTTTTGGTGGCCAGGAGTTGACAGTGATGTAGAGAGGTGTGTGAAGAACTGTAGGGAGTGTGAGAGCAGTGACAAGAGCAAGGTGGTTAGAGAAGCACCCATAAGACCTGTAACTGTTCCTGATGAACCCTGGAAGAAGGTTGCTGTAGATCTAGTGGGCCCACTACAGAATTTGTACGATGATTTAAGGTTTCTGGTTGTCCTAGTTGATTACCACTCAAAGTGGATTGAGTGGAAGGCGATTCGTGAAGCTACCACCTCTCAAATGATTTCATTTTGTGAGGAAGTATTCTACAGAGAGGGTTTCCCCACAGAATTAATTTCGGATAATGGTGTCCAGTTCTGTTCTGATCGGATGTTGACTTTTCTTAAGAAATTCGGTATAAAACATTTAAGGACGGCTCTCTATCAACCCAGGGCTAATGGGTTGGTGGAGAGGGCAAATAGGTTTGTTTACAGCTGGTGATGGCAGCGGGTTTGAACTGGCAGAAATTATTGAGGGAGATGATTTGGAGCTACTGCACGACTCCACATTCAGTTACTAAGGTTTCTCCTTTCATGTCTCTCAAGGGTAGGCAGCCGGGTAGGAAACTCTGCCCGGGTTGGCTAAATTTAGCAAGGAGTATGAATGTGGATAGAGCTAAGATCATGACGCTGATCAAGGAAGCCCAAAATGAATATAAGGAGAGGTTTGATATGGAAAGAAAATCCAAGGAGATAACCTGGAAGGAGGGAGACTTGGTCTATGTCAAGAATCCCAGATTGTCTCCCAAATGCATTGAGAGTAAGTTCATTGGTCCAAAGAAGATTGCAGTGGTGAGAGGGAATGTAGCTATTATGGAAGGGGGAGAGTGCTGGTCCATGTCTAGATTAGTAAAGTGCAACAATGATGGTGAGGCAGTGGATCTTGAAACAAGTGAAAATAGCAATGACAATGAGTTATTGTGTGAATCAGGAGTGAGCAATGGAGTACAAAAAGATAACCAAGATAACCACATGAATACAAATTCAGAGAGGATAAGAAACAAACCTCTTTGGTTGAAAGATTATTATATTGAGTAATGCTCAACATTGTAAGGGAGGAGATGTGTTGGGTTGTTTAACCATTAGATATATGTTATTAACTAGGAAATATTATAATAGAATGTTATACATGTTTTCCCTTATAGAGTACTGTGTTGTAGTGCTTAGTGTATTATGACATCACACTGTTCTGTTTTAGAGTGTTTTTCTTTCATGTCAAGTTCTTAAGAGTCAGTTGGAGCTTGCCTCTGAGGGCAGCGCCTGCTGTCGTGATTCCTGTTACTTAATAAACGCTGAAACGTGCTCTCGCTATCCGAGCCTTATTCCTAACAATGACCATAAAAAACTAACTGATATCAGTGTGATCCTTCAAGGTACGGACACAATACTGGCAATGAGGATGCTTTAACAGCAACCCCAGCAGTCCTCAGCAGTCATTCGCCAGCGGAGCGCTTCTCGCACTGGGCCAAGCGAAGCCTTGCCTGCTGATCACCAGTTGCGAGCCCCTTCTGCCCTTTTGCGAGGCCCGGAATTGCCTGCCTCCCTCCCACGTTGTGTGCAACGGAAGCTCTGGCGTCCTGACGCATGGCGCCCTCAGAGAGACGTCAAACGTCATGAAGGGACGTGTATTGCCAGGCAACAGGGAAGCATCCTAGCTGAGCGTCCTGGCAACAGAGATGTCGCATTGGGACCGCTGCCGGCGAACAAGGTGAGTGCTGGGAGAGCTGCTCTCTGTGTGGCACTTACGCGCCCACAAAGAGGGTGGACCAAGAGAGGGCAACAATACTGGGCAAGGTGAGCGCTGTGAGAAATACTGTAGACACCCTGTGACGTGCTGACACACAGGGAATGGATGGTACATTGGTGAATCAAAGGACGGTCGAGGAAGGGGCACGAGGAATAACAAAAGGCTAGTTATACTGGTGATTGTGCATAAGTGCAAAGGGACACTGAGTTCAGATGGCAAATATCCCTGGGCCCCCCTTCTTCCTGTCCTGAGGCGAACCTCCAATTAAGTGGCAGGATTGGACGGAAGGGTTTCTTATATACTTGCATGGTGTGTATGGCTCCAACTTTGCTGCCGACAGAAAATACTTTTTTTTCTTCTTTTTTTTTTCAATAAGTTTTTATTTGCATTTTTAACAATAACATTTCCAACATGGGGGATATCCTCCCCCTCCTCTTCCCTCCCCTCTCTGATCTGGGAACCGTCCTTGGCGCTGCCCCTCTCCTCGGAGAGGCCCTGATGTAGAGTTGGGGATCTCCTCTGGGTCTACCAGCGTGTTGGTTCGCTGATCTAAGGCGTTCACAGTTCGTCTTCACCTGGAGGGTCCGTAATACCCAAGAGGCTCATGGTTCTGGGACACCACGCTCGGTGAGCACCGTCTCTTAAGTATCTCAGTAGAGATGACCAGTCTGTGCTGAATCTGCTGCTGTGTTCCCCTTATATCGAGTAAGTGAGCCATTCTATGGCTTGGAATGACCATACTTTCGCTATCCATTCTTAGTCCAGTGGGGGATCCCTTGTCTTCCATTTGCGGGCCAACACGAGCGCGGCCACCATCATCATGATGACATAGAGTTTGCGGTTAGGCTTCGATGTGATGTTCTCCAGTACCCCGTCAAGCCCTACAATTGCTAGCCCCCTGTTCCCTCCACTCTTGACCCCTATGACCTGCTCAGTTGCCTCCTGAATCCCACTCCAGTAGGTGTCTAATTTTGGGCACTCCCACCATATGTGACTCTATGTTCCCTCTCCTCCAGATTCCCTCCAGCATAGTTGTGAGGTCCCTGGGTAAATTCTATGCAGTTTGACCAGCGTTAGGTGCCACTGGAGTATTAGTTTCAGCCATATCTCTCTAATTTGTAGGGATCTCGATAGTTTCGGGACCTGCCTCCACAGATTTGCCCATTCCGATTCCTCTATTGTGCATCCTGTTGCCTCTTCCCACTTCTTCATATATGCTCTTGTTGGTGGGACTTCTCCCTCTTTTATGTGTTTATATATTGATGTAACCACTCTCCTATCCCCACGGTCTGTATTTAGGTACTTCTCGAATGGGGTTAATAGGCGGGTCCCCGCTACTTTCATGGTGGGATGTAGCAGCCATTGCCTTAGCTCGGTGTATCTATACCTCTGCTTTTCACCCACGCCAAAGTCCTCCTTACATTGTTCAAAAAGTTAAACCTAGTCTCCCACGAACATGTCTCTAATACTCCGACATCCCCCTTGTTGCCAGGCTTCGAAGGCTTGTGTGTTGTGACCTGGAGTGAACTGTGGGTTGTCCAATAGGGGGGTGTACGGTGAAGGTTGAGTGGTGATGTGTGACCTTTTTACCGCGTAGCCCCATGCATCTCTGCTGTTAGGATTGTGCCGCTGTACATTTGCGCCAGTCTATCAGCTTTAGGCTTCCATAGGATCCCTTTAAGTTTTCCCCCTGCTACAGCCCTATCCATGGGTCTCCATATTATCCCCCGGTCGTCCCTCTGCCAGTCCCTGACTATCCTCGTTTGGGCAGCCACGTAGTAGGCTCTGAAGTCTAGTTCCCCCATTCCCACTCGGCATGTTGGGGTTGTCATTAATTTGGCGGCTACTCTCTGGGGTCTATTTTTCAAGACAAATCGGTTTGTGATTTTGTGGAGGGCTCTGAAAAAGGCCAGAGGGATGCGGACTGGGAGAGCCATAAAGAAGTAGAGTAGCTGTGGGAGAAGCACCATTTTTAGAACATTTATGCGCCCCATCCACGTTATTGTCAACGGGCCCCAGTCGACCATTTTATTTTTGAGTTTCTCCAGCAGGGGAGGATAGTTTGTCTGGTAGAGCTCTTCCACCCTGTTGGCCAGTTTTACCCATAATTACGATATGGAGCTTACTGCCCATCTATACTGGAAGGACCTATTGAGGTTTTGTTCTGTCGTGGCCGAGAGAATGAGGCTGAGGATTTCCGATTTATTTGTGTTCACCTTTACTGCGGCCACCGCACCGAACTGACAGAGTTCTGAATTTCTCATCTAGTTAATATTTAAGCACTGCACTTAGCTTGATTTGCGCCCTCCACAGGCGAGCAGACTTGGCGGGTTGCCACTCCGATTACGGTCTTCAGCTTGTGCCCCTGCTGGGGTTTCCAGTACTGTCTGTTACTTGGCTGGGGTTTGGGTTCTTTGTGGTGGGGTGGATCCCCACCTTCTTTGATCTTTTGTGTTTTACCATGGACCACTCCCATGGTCTACGGTCGATAGGTTGATGGGTTGGGTGGAGGGGGGACTGTTGTTCGTCGTCTTTGATTCCCAACAGGCTTGTTCCTTGCTCGCATGACGTGATTTTGTGCTGCTTGCCGTGCCAATTAAAGCTTAGGCCAAAAGGGTGTGTCCATCTATATCTGATTTGCTGTGCTCTCAGGAATGCTAGTACTGGTCCCAATCGCCTTCTTTTGATGAGGGTTATTTGCGCTAGGTCTTGGTATAAGAATATCTCCACGCCGTTGTAGGTGATTTGCCCCGCTTATCTTGCCTTGGCTAAGATTTGTTCTTTGACGGCGTAGCAATGGAAGGCCATTAGGACGTCCCTCGGTCTCGCCCCTGGTTCCATCCGGCGCGGGCCGACCCTGTGGATCCTGTCAAACTGGATTTCCGCTCCTGCTTCCGAGTCCAACAGGTTGCCGAATATGCTCTTGAGCACCTGGGATAGGTCTTGATCTTGCGTCTCCTCTGGTATTCATTTAACCCGTATGTTGACTCTCCTAGACCTATTTTCCAGGTCTTCTGCCTGCAGTTCGAGATTGTGGGTGGCCGTTGCCAGCATCTCCAGGAGAATGTCAGCTTTCCTTGCATTTTCTGAGAATTCCTGTATGGTGCGTTCGTTGGTGTCCACTCTTTCCTCTATTTTATTGATATCTCTTCTTATTTCCTTTATGCCCTCTGCCAGGTCCTCCCTCAGCGTGTCCATTTGTTTCTGGCCTGCTGCAGTGATTTTTTTCCACTATCACTCCCAGGAGGTGCTTGAGAAAGGCATGTGTTACCGGTCTCTCCTGGTCTTCTTGAGTGGGGTCTACGTCCTGATCTGTGGACCAGTTGCTTAAGGTGTGGCCCCCTGTCTGGTCCGTTTCTTTGGCCCATATTTTTTCCAAGGGCCCCTCTTGGGGTTTTTTTGTATTTTTTAGGGCTGCCGGGGTCTCTTTGATCCTGTTTCTTGACATTGTGAGGTGGGCCTAAACGTAGTCCGGCTTGGTGCGGGCCCGTTCTTTCCGGTTGGGCCGGTACTGGTAGTCGGCCTGTACGGGCTGTGGCTCTGTGCCGAGGGTGTGGGTGTCGCCCACTCCTTGCTGTTGTGAATTCTCCCCCTTGGGGGTATGTATATGGGTTTCTGTCCCGTTGCACATCAGGGAGGATTTCCCAGCAACCCTTCCGGATACTCCTGGGATGTGTGTTTACTAGGGGTCCTCCCGGCTACGGCTAATCGTGTTTCCCCACAGAGGGGACCACCTCGCTCTTGGTATGCTCCATGTCGCGGTCCGTGTGAAGTCGGGGGGGTGGGTGCGCCTCTTATGCCCCCTTAAGTAGGGGGGGCGTCGCTGATGCTCCCCTGATAGTTTCGTGGGTGACCCCCTTGTCTTTGTGGGCCGCAGACCCGGTCCGAAGGCAGTAGGGCACTTACAAGTCTTGGTTTATATAAGTTGTTAGTGGGCCCTTTTGTGTGCTTGGTGCTCTGTACCGAAGGGAAGGCGGGACTGCTCAGCGCTTCCACTTCCCAGGTGTCCTCCCCCTCTGGGGGTACGCTCGGCTTGATGCTGGGGTCTGGGCTGTTCTGCTCCTCGCTGTGGGGCCGGGATGCCTGTGCCGACCGCAGCCCTCCTGCAGCCTTCTCCTGGGCTCATGGGTGGTCTGGCGAGTATGATTGTCCCGGAGGGAGTAGTCTTTTCGTTCTTCCTATCCCATCCCCCCGGCATAGGACTGGGAGGCCTTATGGGGACCTGTTACTCGACGCCTGTTGAGTGGGTTTGTGCGAGTACGATTGTCCCAGAGGGAGTCGTCTTTTCATTCTTCCTATCCCGTCCCCCCGGGATAGGACTGGGAGGCCTTATGGGGACCTGTTACTCGACCCCCATTGAGTGGGTTTGTGCTCCATTGAGGGTATGTGGTTATGTAGATTTCAGGCGGGTCCCCTGCCTCCCGTCCCGACGTATGGGGACGCAATGGCTATGGGCGCAGGGCTGTTGTGTCCTCCAAAACTAGGTCTAGAGGAGGGGGGCTACGTTCTGGCTGGCTGTTCCTTCTGGTGGGTGGCACGTGTGCTTGGGGTGTTCTGTGTTTGGAAGGGCCTTGGTGGCCCACACGTAGGTCGGGTGCCCCGGTCCCACCTGCTGACCTGATTTGCATAGCCCTCCTCCTTCCCGTCTGGCGTTCCGTCAGAGGGCTCTCTTCTCCTTAGCCTGCCGTGTGGTGTGCTTGGGGGGAGCCCCCTGTTCCAGGGTCCTCGTTCCTGTGTCGGTCCGCTACGCGGTCACCGCTTCTCCCAGCTGGGTCCTCTGCGGCATCAAGAGGTGCGTGGTTGAGGCCTCCGGCATGGTTTGCAGCCCCCTCCGAGGCACCTTGTCGGGGATATGCAGACCGGGGGCCACCCAGTCGGGGACCGCTGGTAGTGTCCCGGAGCTCTTTCTTCCGCTGGTGCTCCCCTCTCGGCCAGCGGGATCCTTCTCTCTTATTTTCAGACTGTCTGGCGCTGGCTCGCCGCGCGGCAGTTTTGTCTGTTTCACTGGTCCCCCTCGCCGAGTGGGGCGCGACACAGTTCCGTCTCCTCTGCGCCCTGCGAAGTCAGGGTCGCCGGGCTCCGACTGGTGCACCCCTCTGGATGCTTGAAATTCACGGCGGCGAATGGTAGCGTTTTTAGCTCCTGGGAGGGCTTATGATGCTTTATTTTGTGCTTTCAGTCTTTCGCGGGTCGGGAGCTCGGAGCCGCGTGTCTACCAGAACGTGGCCATCTTGGAATAAGAAAATACTCTTTTGTATCACTGCCTGGGACAAAAAGGGCAGTCTGTATACAGAAGGCTGCCAGAACCTTCTCTGGCAGAAGCAAAGGGTCTGAATGCATTTGAATTGAGCATTGCCAAACTTGACAACATTTTTATTGTGAATGAAAATACAATTTTGGCCAGGTACCACTTTGGAACTAGGGATCAAAAGAAGAATGAGATCATAAAGGAATTCATCAATGTACTCCAGTGTCTGGCCATTAAGTGCGGATTCTAACATTTTAAGGATGAGCACCATAGGGACCAGCTGATGATACGCTGTAGTAACCACAAAGTGCAGAAGCTCTATGGAGGGAAGGCGATATAGGTCTGGAGAGAGCCATCGAGTTGGCAAAGCTAGTTGAACCTACCCAGACATGAATTAAGGAATTGGGTGCGGACTCTGAGAAACTGGCGGGAGATGGTGGGCGCCAGGTCGAGCAGAATACCAAGAACAAGGACATGAAATAGAAGCAGGAGAGCAAGCAACAGCCTAGGAGGCTGTTGGAAGTGAGGCCGAAGAATGAGGCACAGAAAAACGATGCATTCGATGTGGACATTCTGAACACTGTGTTTCGCTCAGCTCATGATCTGCAGGCAGTGAGGAAGAATAGGACACTTGGCACAGTGCTGCAGGCAATGGACAAAACAGGGGACAGCAAATTCTGTTCAGGACGTTTCGTCCACGTTGAGTGGGTTGTATGATCGGATGATCCTGATGAAGGGTGCGTGGTGAATGCGATGGATGCTAGACCGAGGAGAGTGAAGACGCATGCAATGATTTGAGATAAATGACGTAGCTGTCGATTTGTTGATCGACAGCGGGCAGAATATACCCTGATGAATGTGAAATGAAATGATATTTTATTTATATCGCGCTCATACACAAGGGTTTCAGAGTGCGAAAATATACATTGAATACATTGAAAGGAAGTTTTAGTGCTGCGATTTACAAGAATAGCGGTTGCGGCACATGCACATGGAGAGGTACCAATTGACATAGTGGGAGAGTAGATTTAGGCATACGGTTGAATCCAGACCACCCCTCAGTACATTCTTCTGAGTGACTTGTACTTCACAGAAGTGGGGTTGGTGTATCCCCATGAGATATATACCACCTGAGGCCTTGAAATAGGACATCTGGCGATGATTATCTATATCGTCTTGTCCCACCTTTATTAGCTACAAACCTGTTTAAATACAACACTCAAAGAAATGTGGCGTCATTTGCACGAGTAAACGCGGCAGTCATTAAACCAAAAGATGACATTAAATAATAGAGTAGTTAGGGCACACTTGATATAAACTCTGGTAGGGCCTGTAAAGAAATAGCTTGTAGTCGATATCCAGGCTACCCTCACTCTCTACCCATTCACCTAGGATATCCGCAAGTAGTCCCAGTTGGGACTGCACATTTCAGAATGCACGCCTTGAACGGCAAGTCCCAGAGTGCCTCTATCTACAAATCCTGAGGAATTCAGATGACGCAGTGAGCCAGCCTAAGCAGTTCAAGAACAGCCTAAAGTCACAAGGAAAAAGTGGGAAGAGAAAATAAGTTCACTGCCTGCGGTGCAAGCTTACTAAAATGTATGTTGCATGCACGATAACTACTTTACAGAATCTTAGTTTACAGTTTTGCTTGTGTCAGGGCATATGAGCCGATCTGCTTTATGGTCCCATGGGCCAGGTTGCCGCAGCAGGCCAGGACCCTGGAGAGGAACGCTGTGTGGCACTCGAGAGTCAGCAATCCTGCCAGTGAAGCCCTTGCATTTGCTCCAGTCAACTTTGCAGTTTCACATGGATGAATAGGCTGGCCAGGCCAAAGTGAAATCTCTTCAGTGGTGCCAACCTTAGGCGTGGCTTGCAGTATGCCAATGAGGTCCTAGGGTGACAGGCCCCATAGTAAAGCAGCGCCCTTGAGAGTGTCCCTCAGGCACAGAAGCCTGAGAACTGAGAGCCCAGCACCCTCTTCACAGGGCAGTATCCTTCCTTTGTAAATCAGGCAACCTGGCTCAAGTATGTTTCAAGGTGTATTATGTTGCATGTGGACACTGGTTTCGAACATTCTGTTACCAGCCTGTGAGTGTCTGAGTCCACTGTGGTCAGAGGTTTCAGGCATCATCCTACATTAATTCAATGAAGGCGGTCTCCCTGTGTGTGCGTGATCAAATACCTGGCCTGGAGAAGTATAAACCTTTCTCTCTCTACTTTTATAAACAATGGTTTTGTCACAGTCATTATGCACTGGGGCCATAGCAGCCCTCGGCCCCTCAGCATAGAACCTGGGAGTAACCTTCGATGTCCTCTCTCGTTCTCACTATAGATTTACGAATCAACAAAGACATTGCATTTTCACTCAAGACAAACTGTAGTGTAAGGACGCCCCAGCCAATTCCTCCGCTGGTAGCCTCCCACCCCTACCTGATCACCACCCCTACATATCAAGCCACAAGACCGCCTAGATTACACTGTTATACCTATAATCACAACGCAAAGAAGCCAAGATTCGCTGCAACGCCAACTCGCGAGGAGTTGCATGTGGGCTACTGCCCCTGCAACTTAAACTCAAACTTCTAAACCAACTAACCCCTAACGACTGCAACACGCCACGACACAGAACAGGACAACACCAAAGAAAAACAGGACAAGGATTAAACCAAATAGAATAACACCACATCTCTCATCAATTAAACATAACCACGAATGCAGAACACACCCCCACAAACACAGTGGGCAACAGAACAAGCATCATGAGAAGAGAAAGGTCTTGATACCTAATACCATACCTCGCAACTGACAACCCACCAGAACAACTCAACACCACCAACGTCACCAGACTCACCAAAACATACCGGATCCACGCAGAAAAAGAACAGAAACACCCAGAAAGAAGAAGAACAAAATTGACACCCTCACTCCATATATCACAAAAACTCAAGGGCACCTCCATCAACTACAACACCATTTAGAAGAGGAACCGGAAGAAATCAGCAACCCAATAGTTAATCTAGCAGACCTACTCGTCGATGAAATAGATTGCACTGAACAACCATCACATCCTGAGAGCATCATGGAAACAAACCAACCTGACAATCACGAGAAAAAAACAATATTAAAAACTAAACTAAACCACGCCAAAAGGATCCACTGCAACCTAATCAATGCAAGATCGATGTCAAAACATGCACAGAGATCTACGACCTACTGTGCGACGGGGGTATCAACATCCTTTTCGTCAAAGAAACATGGATAGCCTACAACTACAAAATCGTACTACACAGCTGCCTACCCGACAACTTCAAGCACTCACCGGTAAAGAGGAAAGAAACTTGCAATAGCATCCAAGGAGCATCTGAAAATAAAAACAGATGAACCACTAAATATCAAAAATTGTGAATCCCTAATCCTTCACTTGACAGTGAATCCCAAAACAAACATCACATTAGTTCTGGTTTACAGACCACCAACAAACGAGGCAGCATTCATTGACACCTTCACAGTAGCTATTAAGAAGCTAGCCATCAAACAGGCACAACTGATAATCCTCAGGGACTTCCACATCTGGTTTGAAGAAGAAAACGCGAACTCGCAAAAATCGCTAGTCGAGAAACTCAAGACAATGAAACTATATCAGTTGGTTAAAGGAACAACACACTCAGCAGGGACACGCTCAACGCAATCTTCACCAACAAAAACCTTATCACCACTGCAACACCAATACAGATACTCTGGAGCGACCGCCTCATCATCCCATTTGTTATCATGCTATCTACTAAAACTGCCAACCAGCCCAAAAAATGTCTGACTGTCTTGAAAAGAAACTGGAAGACCATCAAAGGTAGCAACTTAATAGAACAACTTGAACTCACCAAAACCAAAACATCAACCACTAACCTGGACGAAGCCGACCTCAATGGAAAAACAGACCTACATCATCAGTGGATCACTGAAACAATCAACAACATCTCCCAGGAAAAACCTTTCACCACATCACGAAAGAGAGCAATGGCAAAATGGTTTACTCCCCTTCTCAGCGCCATGAAAAGAAACAACAAGAAGATGGAACTAGAATGGAGGCAAAAATATGACCAGGCAAAAAAAATCACAATATCATTGATAAATCCGATCATACAAAAAGGAAATTCAAAAGGCCAAAAAGAAATACTATGACAACCGAATCACCAAAGCCACCAACACCCAAAACAACACAGGACACTACTGCGAAGAGATCTAACTCCAGGAATTAAGAAACAGGGTATTAACCAGAGATTGGGAATGTACTCTAAAAATGTATCAATTTGGTGAGAGATGCAACTAAAGTGAACAGGAATGATTTAATTATTGTCCGGTTTTGAAAAAGGCTCAAAGCCGAAACACGTTTTAACCTAAGGACATATTCAAATAAATGTGCCTGGCGCCACTTGAAAATACCAAGGTTCTTAATACTTTTCTATGAAGGAGGGGGTAATACTTCCTGGTATACATGAAGAGCGACGGGCAGCAACCAATACAAGTGTCCTAGGCACTGAGTGACTCTCTTTAATACCCCAGATTTTTCTTTTACCCAAAAAGAACTGTCATAAACGGAATAAGGAACCCACTTGGTTGCAACAACACTCCGGTACCCTCACTGAAAATATGCAATGATCTTGCAGACCACTTCAAAAATAAAATCAGCGGCATCCACCGAATCATAAAAAACAGACCAGTCAACCAAAACACTCAAAGTCACATCACCAACCATTGGACGTCAGTACAAACTCCAAAGCTGCCCCCTAATATCAGTAGAGGCATTCACCAAGCTGGTAAGAAATAGCAACAAAACAGGCTCCCCCATGCACCCCTGCCCTCCAGACATCTACAAATCAATCCTCGCACAGGGCACACCACTGGAATGCTACAGAAACCTCTTGAACCTATCACTCGCAACAGGGAAAGTACTGTGATCATTTAAATTGGCGTACATCAAACCACTCCTCAAGGACATGGCGTGCAATGTGAAAGGCCTCACTAACTACAGATCTATCTCAAACATTCCCTACCTTGCAAAACTACTTGAAACCTACGTCTAAGGACGAACACAGGAGCATATAGAAAAACACCAGCAGCTAATATAGGCACAAGTCGGCTTTAGACCTAAGAGAGGGACAGAGACGGCACTCCTCTCAATCTGGATGATCTAAAGACAAACGTAGACTCTGACACAAACTCAGCTGTGATACTACTGACCTCTCTGCAGCGTTCACCACAGTCAGCTAAGTCATCCTCACCAAAAGAAATAGGAATCACCGGCTTACCCCTACTCTGGATTAAATCATTCCTAACCGACAGAACGGAAACCGTCTGGATTAAACCTTTTAAATCCACTGCAAGGGACACCAACTGTGGAATACCACAAGGATCATCCCTATCACCACTGCTTTTCAATATCTACCTGACCCCATTAATCAAATTAATAAAAAGACACAGCTTTACGTGCTACAACTACGCAGAGGACACACAAATCATCTACAAAATCGAAGACGCACAAGAAGAAAACACAACTCTGGAAGACTGTGTACATGAACTCTATGAATGGATGAACACAAACAGCCTCAAACTCAACCCTGACAAAACAGAAATAATGGTTACACCCAAAAGCCAGGAAAAAAACTGTTACATCCCATGGCCCACAGCACTAGGAACAGCGCTGACGATGTCAAAAACCATGGAGTACTAATGAACAATGAACTAACACTAGAACCACAAGTAAACGCAATAATCAAGAAATGCTTCTTCCTCCTGTACACAGTAAAAAGGATACTACCATTTCTTCCTTACCCATAAAACACTTACTATTATCTCCCTCATCATGTCCAGAATAGACTATGCTAATAGCTTATACCTCGGAATGCCGGAACGCCTACTAAAGAAACTGCAACATATCCAAAATGCAGTGGCCAGCCTTCTCCTAAGACTACCATGAAGGGACCACCTCACCCCAGCGCTAGAAATGCTGCATTGGCTGCCTATCAAACAACGATGTGCATAACGCAGAGAGCAATCCATGGCCAAGGAGCAGAATTCCTACAAAAGAAAATTACCATTCACTGACCGACAAGACCACTCAGATCAAGCGACATTCACCTAGAACCAAAACCATACACTAGAAAGAAAATTGGGGGGGAGTCGTCATTCTCCCACCTCTGGCAGCAAAAACCTCAAACACCCTCTTGAGAGAAATACGCAATACGAGGAATCACCTAAAATTCAGAAAATTACTTAACACTTGAAAAGTCAATTAACTTGACTATTCACCTCAAAATCAAATGGGAACGACTAGGAAAAACAAAGACACCACTGGAAACAGAACACACCTCGACAAGCATACATGGGAATCTACCGAGCCGTAAAACGCACCCAAGTTCAGCGAGCGGTGCAAACCAAACTGAAGCTGTCAACAGGACATCGCAATGCCTCGCTCTACTTCTTCCCGCTATGTCCTACTAACCCATCCCACACTCTTACCGTTCAGATCCGCCAGAGCGCCAGGGGACCACTCCAGTGGTGATACTGCATGGTAAAAATGATCTTTAACATTAACATATTCTAAAACGTATCCTGCCACTCTTGAATATGCAGCCAGGAATGACCCCTGCCACGACTCTCCCCCCAATTGACAACGGTGATATGCCATTTTGGTGCCACCCATCAAGCTTTACCCAACAACTCCAGACTGCACAGATCGTGGCTGCCATGTGAATTCTGGAAAACCGTTTGCACTAGAACAGGGGTCTGCAACCTTTGGTGCTCCAGATGATTTGAACTACAACTCCCTTAGACCCTCACCATTGACTGATACAGCTATGGCTAATGGAAGTCGTAGTACAAAACATCTGGAGATCCAAAGGTTGCAGACCCTTGCCATAGAAGACTGGACGATTCTTCCCATTTTAGGAATATTCTTGACACCTTTGATTGTTTTCCTGGATCTCATTTTGCCCTCCTTAAAGTCGCCATCTGATCCCAGATGTATAGTCCGCTTTAATGGCCTCCGCCTTCCCCGCTTCATCGTTTCCCCATGGCACTCATGTGTTTGCTATGATATACCTACCTTGTACTTCCATATTCCCCCTTGCGTGCACGTGACTATTTTCTGCACTTTCCCCTCTGCGTCCCCCTTCTTTTATGCGCTTAACTGATCCCAATGTTTCCAAAGCCCGTGAAAGATTAGACAATAGCACCCATACCTTTACTTTGGAGGCGCTATGAAGTGACTGTCTTTACAACTGGTGACTTATAAAACATAAATGAATTAAAAACAAAAATTAAATCAGTATATTATTCCCAGTGCAGGCATACATTTTAAATGATTCAAATAGCTGTATATTTTATGATAGATACAAACAGGTTTCCAGGGTGTGTCAGGACAAAGTCTTCACTTCACATTACTTTACATTTCATGTCTTGGCACATTATGTTTCACATTAGGTGGGTTTTTGATTGGTGGCTGCACAGGGGCATCCCTCCAGCACCGGCATTCCCTTATGTCACGGAGGCAGTGCCTGGTGGTGAGATATCATCTGAGCTACACATCTCCCCAAGATGCTCAGTCCCTTCTCAGGAAATCGCAGACAACTGGGTGGGTCGTTCTCTAGTGGAATGGTCGGAAGGAGGCTCTTTCGACTGGCCTTGCTTTAGTTCCAAAGAATGCACAAAGGCTTGACCGGTAGAGCTTCTAGGTCCTGCACACACCGAAAGCAATTAATAAGGTGATTGACAGGGGCTTTTCAGATCTTATTTTAAATATAAGTTGGAGACATCTAGCAAAGAATGATGTGAAGTTCATAAAATGTATCATGAGAAATCAAAACATTCATGAAAATATCGATTAAATATGTGAATGTATGCACATAGTCGCTACACACGCATTTCAATGTTTGAATTATTCAATAAAGGAACCATTGTATTATTTATGGAACTATGACAAAGTGTGTGGTGGGCAGTTCTTTCGCATAAGCGACCGTGGTATACATTAGCGTGTCACAAGAAAGAAATTACATAACTAAGGAACCACAAATTACTTTGTGGTCCCTTGTTTTTATTGGAGTTTCTAGGAGCTACACCACACTGTACTTCACAAAAGGGGAAGTACGGTGAGGGGGAACCATGCACTCACACTCAAGGTCCTTTCTGGGGGGGCAGAGCCTGACTAGACTTAAAATCATGATATACCTCAGATGGATGAAAGGGGGGAGCACCTTGTGTCGTATCTAGCTTCATGCATCTCTTAAATGGGCAGAATACACTCTGGAATGTGGAACCCAGAGGTTGGGAGTTTCCAGGGATGACCAATGATGGACACACAGGTTGGGAGCCCTAACTTGAATGATGTTTCCTTTTGACCCCCTTGCTTAAACTTTTCTGTACTTACCCTGTATGAATAAAGCAGCTCTTACTGCACTCATCTGGCTCCGGAGTGTTCCTTTCCTTGATGCTGGTCCTCCTGAAGGTGGCAGGATACTACAATTGTACAGCGTCGAGTTTTGAAGAACAGCCGATGCAGTAAAGGTGAAAGGCAGAGATTTGATGAATTGCTGAGGCCTCGAGGAGGTTGCTGTTGCAGGAGTTATAGGAAAAGCTAGAGCACAAGTCCAAAGCTCACAAGCTGCAGGTACGGAGAGTAAGAGAAACCTCCATGATGAAAATGCAGTCTGAGTGTGCTTTGATGAGCACATTCCAGAAAAGGGGAGGTCCAGAGGTGGTAATCTGAAGTAAAAGGCCCTTGGAGCTCAAGGGTGGCTGTCAAGGCACCACGTGACAGAAGACTGCAGGAACTGGCACCTGGTTGAGCGAAACAGCCGTGGTGAGCATAGAGCACTGCCCGTGCCCACTCGAATGATGTCACACTGGAGGTGGACATTATGGTGGCCTACCAGAACAGTGTGCCTCTGACGAGTGGTTGAAGGTTCTGTAAAGACTGGAGGGGTTACCTGTATTTCCATCCCCTATACAGTTGGGGTAGAGGCACAGAGTAACCCAGCCAAGGTTATCTAATGGTAGCAATGGACGAGCAACCAAGGCTGTTACTCAAGGGAGGCGATGCAGGTAGGTTTTTAGGTACAATGAACCCCCAACCCCCACAATGAAATGTGCACAAACTGTGTTATGTGCTAACACAGTTCTTGTATATATTTACCTGAACCTTATTTCATATAAATCAATAAATAACACACTTTGTACTCAGGTAACACTATCCTAATAATGATAAATATGTACGCATCGAGGAGGTACCACAATATACTTTAGATTCAATTTAGAATGCACCAACTGTTTACAGTTATTAAAACGCATAGGAATCATAAAGCATTGGATAATTGCATAGCCATTACTGTACAAAGGCAGGTTAGATAAGGAACATTGGCAGAATGTATATTACAGCCCAGTGCAAATATGTTCAATAATGCTCTGCTTCTTTTTCTACAGGACCCACTACCCCAAAGTACCTGGGAAGCCACAGGCGAACAGGACCCAAGATGAATCTGGGACCCCTGGATGATTCCTGAGGATAGAAGATGCTCTTCCACGTCAAAGTAACTTGGGTGTCTTGGCAGGCGAAGGTGTTGAGTTTCTTGGCTTAACTCGATGAGACCCCTTGAGGATCGACCCCCGGCCCCCCTTGGAAGAAGGAGCCACTGGGATGTCGGTGTTGAGAAACAGAAGGGAACCAAGCAGTGTCTGAAAGGCAGCACTTTCGGTCTTTGCGGTGGTCTCTGTTGGTGGGTCGTTACTCTGGCTGTGGATGTTGTCGAGGTTTATTACGTGGTCACACTGAACTCAGGGATTTCCTACTCCCAACCAATGTGGCACACAACAAAGCACTATTATTTTGTTTAGGTTCAATTTGGTAAGGCCTCCAACCCATCTCGCACCCAATCCCAACAAATACCCGGTGCCACAATGGACTAGGAACCAGGCAGGTGTGTAGTAAGAATATATATATATACATTTATTTAAACCAAATTAGACAACAGACTAAGATCCAGGGGCGTAGGAGACCCTTAAAATCTGGGGGGGGACAGGGGACACCTTGGACCTTGGAACTTTGTTTTTTTTATTTATTTATTGTGTTTTAGTCAAAGAACTCGACTTTTCCCAAAATTAAAAGAGCAGTACGTATTACATCACATATATCATCACTGAATAAAAGAGAAAAGAAGAAAATTAAGAAAAAGAAAAGCAGTTCAGAGTACAAAATGCTTTTATTTGGCGTCTCACTTCAGAAGGCTCAGTTCACGTAATTGTCAATGGAAGCCTGGGAGTAGTCAGGTGGGAGTCTAGTTTGAGTCGGTGAGAAGTGGACATGTTCGAGAGGTTGAAGTTTGTTTGTTTGTTTTATTCACTTTTTATGCGCGCCAGACCCAAGGGTAACAGGGCGCTGTGGCAAGAAAATGCAAAACTTACAGGTTACATCATAGCATAACGTACAGTAGAAAATACAATAAGGTCTCTGGAACACAAATAATTACAAAATATACAGAGTTCAAGTAAGGTCAATGAGGGTTGCAGATGTATAGAATCAAGAATTAGTGCAAGTGATTCCGGTAGGAGGTAGATGACACAGGTCAACTGAGGTTGGTCGAGGTGAGGAATTGAATGACATTTTTTCTGAAATGAAGGTAGGGTAAATCCACTCTCAAGTCTTGTGGTAGTGAGTTCCAGGTTTTTGCAGCCTTTACCGGGAAGCTATTCTCTCCGATCAAGCAATTTGAATTGACAGCTCTGGTCGGTCTGAGAGATGTTCTCCTGTGGAACTTGTCAATCAGGTATCTAGGGGCGGAGTTATTAAGGGCTTTGTGGTTCAGGGATAACATCTTGAGTTTTATTTTGTTCTCCGTGGTCAACCAATTGTGATGGCGTCTGGCGGAGGAGATATGGGATCTTTTGTTTATGCCGAGTGCTGCTCTCAGGGCATTATTTTGTAGTATTTGTAGTCTTTGAGTTATTGTATTACATTAGTTTAATAGGGGTGTCTGTGGGTAGATAGTCAGTGAGGAGATCAAGTTCAGGAAAGTGTGGAGTGTGGCTGGTAGATAATGAGATTAGTGAGAGGGGTGGGGAGCTAATAGTTGGACAATGTTGTGCTCGAAAGGATAAGGTCCGAAATTCACCAGAAGAGGTGCAGAAAGGCAGATCTTACTGCTTGTGAGTTTGACATTACCACTTTGTTTGGCCAGTCAAACGGAGTGAGAGAAGGTAGCTTTGTCAATACAGACAGTGGATTCTGAAGCAATGTCATGGGGGTGGGTCCATACTATTATGTTTAATTGCAGGAGAACAACCTTTCTTTCTTTAAACGCTCACAGGTTCTGCAGCTTGGACGATTCGGCCTTGTCTGGTCGCAGTTAGGAGGTGTATTTGAATAAGTAAGAATACCACGTGTCACACAGACATTAAGGTACACATTCGGGAGATCTAAATCAGGAGGCCAAACGTATGATACAAAAACGAACTGATGGCGCAGTAGGATACCTGCACACCACCGACCATTGAACAGGAACACAACACGCTGCCACAATGTGAAGACCACTCACACAGGCGTGCACTGCATGCTTTCGAATTGTGGACCGGCTAGCTTTCCTTGGGTGGAGGTATAATCTGTTCTACGGAAGGAAGCAGGCATACAACACGCAGATTGCCCCTCCAAAATTACAAAGCTGGAAGTGTCCAATTGTGCATTGAGTGGCAGGTCGTGATTGGTTCTCTCCCGCCTACTACAGCCGTGTGAAACCCCCCATGAGGAAACAAGGCAAGAACGAGGGCGACTGTCCACCCACCGCATCAAAAACAGATATCTAAAGACAAAACACGCCCATTAGCATGTCATTGCATTCCCCACGGGTACACACTGGATGGAGGGCTGCCATATGTTCAGCTCGTGCAGAATCCTAGTAAACCTGGGGCCGAATTACAGAAACCTTGCAGCAGCCCAAGTGCAGTGTTCCCAAGGTATGTGCGCAAGTGCTAAGAGTGCCCTAGTGCAAACAACCTATCATTTCAATGCCTTACATTTTGCACCTGGTTAATGTGTGTCCTAGTGCTTACTAGTGTGACGAGGGATCGTATTAGCAGTAGGATAAACTTTGCACTGGTGTAACATGCACTGAAAGTTTTTTTTGCACTAGGGCAATGTTTGCCCAAATGCCAATGCCACGCAAAATGGCACTTGCACAAGTGCAAAGATTCAGTAACCAGGGACGCAGAATGGACTGTCCTTGCAAATAAAGTCCTGGTAACATGAAGTGGATTCGGCTATATGTGTTAAGGATGTTGTCAGAGCATCTTCTAAATTACTATTGGAATCAGTGGTGGATAACTTGCCCCCACCCCGAAGTGACATTACAGGAAGTGATGGAACATGACCTTTCATCCCTTGCCAAAACAGGAAGTGACACCACATAGCATTGTTTCTGAGTACACTACGAAAAATATGGTTACAATATCAGTGTAATGTGATATACATTTCATACAAGAATGGACCACCATATGTATCGTTAATATCAGCGCATATAGGCCCATGTTACCAAATTACTGTGAATGCAAGAAGACGTCCAAGGCCAAATGATAATGATGTGTTATTATATAGCACTTACGCTTAAGCGCTTTATATCGAACAAATATACATACAATATCACCCAACCTGTGTGGGTACTCATTTATCAACCTCAGCAGGATGAAAGGCTGAGTTGACCTTGCTGGGAGTCGAACCTGCAAATCACACACACATTGCAGCAGCCAGCGCTCAACCCACTGAGCTAGCTTACTGCTAGCTATCGGAAAACCAGCCACTCCACAAACAAAGAGCCACAGCCCATGAGCCTCAATAAAAAAAAAGCAAGGGAGACCACAGGGGTAGCAAAGGAGACCTCAGGGGTTCGTAGTTGCGAGTTGCAACCCCTGCCCTAAATGACGTCCATGCTCAGCTGTGTGCACTATGCTGCCTGAGCGCGCACACACACCTTCTCTCAAACACCTACTGCATTATCTGCATAGCCTTAAGAGAGCAGAATTAGAGATGGGGGCCTGCACCCCTCCACCCTCTGTGCAGGTCGATGCAGTTCTACTGTCCCACCAGCGGGTGTGAGCAGGGAGTTCCATTTGAAAAATTGAGGGGGGGCATCGGTCTTAGTTCTATTGACATTGTTCGCAGGTGCTGCCACTGCATTCTGTGCATTGCTGCTGGTGGTGGGGCCGGTGGGGTGGTTATCAATGTGCGCCTTCAAAGTGCTTGTGTGTAGGTTTCTTTTATGATTGGGCCAGTGTGATTATGTGAACGTGTTACACGGGTTGCGCCTGTGCGCAGATATGTGCAGAATACAACACGCATATATGCGGGGTCGCTGTGCCCAAACAATACCCGAGAGCTCACTGAAAGGTATTCACGGATTGCAGTGTGAGTTGTGCGGTGGCCCTTTCTGCAACCAGAGCGGGCCCTATTTACTAAAGTCATGCAAGGACGCAGGCGCCCCTAGACGTAGAGACACCGCTTTGGGACCCACCCGATGGCAGCTATGCGCGCCCCTAGACGTAGAGACACCGCTTTTCTAGCAAACAAACATTTAGCCATGATGTGTCCGCTGCAGTCCCAAATGCATGGCACACACCCACCCGCTTTTATCTACACGTGGGGTTGGCAGAGGTATTATAGCAACACATCTACATTCTCATCTCATCCGCCAGCCTTTCCAACACGTGCAACTCGCAGTGGAAGATTAGAGAACCACCACCAGGCAAAATGGGTCCAAATTTAGCACCACTTGGAGTGTGTGCGGCGGGTCTGAAGGAAGGCCAGGGACGGGGCTGTAAGCTTCCTCAGAATAAAACACAAACTGGTAGAGTTTACTACTGCGTTGTTGATGCTTTATGCAGCACAGACTGGGAGGGGCCGGGCTCCACTTTGACTTAGGTTGTTAGCTGACTGAAGTGAGGTCTCTCTTTCTCTTCGAGTCTCGGACTCTAGGTCGAGTCGGTGGCATTGCAGGAGCAGTCTGTCGCCTGTCGGAGAGTCACACTGGAGCCGAGCGCACGTTGCTGCCTGCTGCTAGTGGCTTCTTCTGGAAGGGAGGAGGCTGCGCAGCAGTGCACTGCACACTCGGCATGTGCACTATGTTCCCCGGGTCCGGCCTGGCTGGGCACGTGAGGCTCCATATGCACAGGCGTGGGGGAAACGGGGAAGGGGAACGCTCTGAACGCACAAGCGAGTCGAGAGTTCATCTTGTTGTAACAGTTGTAACAAGAATCTTTACAACCCGCTGCTGCTGAACTGCGTGCAAACTTCAGAGTCTGAAGTTTGCATGCATCACTGCACATGCAGAGAGACACTGGGGGGATAAATGCCATTGTATCCCCCCACTTAAATTTGTCCCCCATGTCCTACGCTCATGCTAACATCAGCCACCAATGCTGTGGCAACACAAGAACAAAAATGACTTTCGTAATGGTACCAACACAGAGATAATATTAAGATATGCAATCCCAATTTCCCACAGCTTTCTTTTCAAATCACTCACCAATACAGAAAAAGAACAATTCTAGCCACACAGTGATTGCTAATTTGGTTATAATACTTTTTCTCCCAGCAACTTCCACCCTCCAAACATCAATTAGACTTGACCCCTCTGTATTGAAGGCAAGTGGCAGAGAGTGGGAACATTGTTTTGGGTTCTGATAGACAAATGTACTCTTTGGAACAGAGATTCAAGGCGAAAAATCGTTTTGCACTTATGACTACAGATGCAATATGAGGGAAAGAAAAACAATGGAAAAATTGTTTTGCCATGCCTAAAAAGAACAGGCAGGGCTTTGTGGTGTGTGTCAGAGCACAATGGGAACAAAAATGGCAATTTCGTTTTTCCCACCACACATGCAAATGAAATAAAAGGCTTCACACTTCGGATCTAAAATGCATGGGGATCAATGGGAAATCTCATTCTGCACCCTGCACACTCACTTGGAAACAGGGTTTTGGGGATTAATTCTTTTGGATTCAGGACCCCCCTTTCTGTAACGAGGTCAGGGGTTTTCGTACAAATAATCAATCACATTTTTATGTCTATACCGGCTCGAAACACACTGGGAGGAGCATGCTAGTTTTGGATGCTAACAAAACACATCCTGTGATTTCTATAGGGGAATTGATTGATTTACTTTAATTAAAAATGCTAAGGATCTACACAGACAAACAGGGTATTTTGCTATTAGGAAATAACTAGAACAATACTTGAAAATGCAGGGCCTACACAGTTTATGGCTTTGAGATGGTTACTTACAGGAGAGGCCTTGTAGTGGGCATCAGGGAACAGAAGGGCACCTCTGGGACAGCAAGCGTGTAAGTCAAGGATAGTCCCCTCTGGCTCCTGCAAGGGGTCAGAGTCATCTTCTATGTCTCCATGTCCCTGTCTCCAATGGAATATTTGGGGCCTCTGTGCTTGGGTGTTTCTCGCAAGAGTCCAGCAGCAGGTTACCTTCCAGAATAAAATGAAAAGCCCAGTTCTGATGCAAACTGGTCTACTTATAGGGAAAATGACATCACAAACTTGTCATGATTCCCGCGGAAGGGATTGGTTGGTTCTTTCCACCCTCTTCCCACCTGTGTGCTAATAGGACAAGGAGTTGAGGGGTGTGAGTTAGGAAAGCTGAGTGAGGCGAAAGCTTTGTCATCCCAAACTGAAATGTGGGTTTGGCATGTTTAAACCTTGAAAATCTATCAACATGGCAAGTACCCTAATTTTTCAAATCTTTACATGTATGGATATATTTTTAAGAACTACATTTTAAGGCAAATCAGATGATGCTAATCTGAAGTCAGCACGCACTTCCTATGCAGAAATATAATTTTTCTTTGTTTACTCAGAAGTCGCATCAGTGAAAAAATATGATACTTCATTTTACCAAAGTAAATTTTGTCCTTCACCCTCACACCAACTTTCAAATCTCTTGGAATCATGGGAAGGCCCAAACAAATTTTCCTTAATAGCTTCTGTTATGTTTATCACACAAACATCGTTTTGGCATGGTTCAAAGGGGATTACTGTCACCTTTAATAAAAGTTTGGAATGGGCGTTGTGGCATATACGCTGCCCTTTCTATGCAATTAAATGTATTTTTCCATTAATCAGACGCAGGCTTCACAGGCCTCGCTCACTCTAGCCCCCACCTTTGTTCCTTTAAGTTTCATTTATCCTTAAACATGTAACCAGCCAGATGCTGGCTCATGTTTATCTTAGCCTATTCCAATGGTCCTGGCTATAGCGTTAATGCACATTTTATGGGAGTTGTGACCATAAGGACACTTCTGCTGAAAAACAGGCAGGGCTTTATCTATTTCCACTGTGTTCTCCATCAATGGCAGTGTATTTCTTTGTATTTTTAAGCAATGGGCCTGATTGATTGTTGACAACCAGACCTCCCTCTCTGGGAAAAGTAGAGGAAAGGTCTTTGAGGTTAAAGAGTCATTTCAGTAGAAGTGCCCAGCTGCATGTACATTTCTGCAAGAAATGGCTTTTAAACTCACACACAATACATTTTACATGAAGCATTTATAAGGCATCCGGGCCTTATATCCATGTGTAATGTCGTTCCTTTAATCTGACAGTTGCCAAAGACATGAGTATCACTTCTGGATTGTTCATACAAAGAGTCATTATATGAGAACACCATGTTCACCTTGAAACCAAGTGGCACTTCTCTTTGCATACTGTCATTGGGTTGAGGAAAAAGGAAGTTCTTTCATTTCTTATAATTGCAATAATCTGTTATTACATTGAAGATAATGTACATGCTGATATATGTCTCTTTCAGTAAAAAGTAGAGCTTTCCATGGATTTAGTAAAACAACATTTTTGGCCACATGTCTTTCTCTTTCTTTGCTGAAATGCATTGGCAATATCTTTGCACTTTTGAACTTCCAAGCACACTTCTCCTTCATTTGAGATCCAGGCTTGTCTTTAGTTCAATAGGCCTCATGTCTGACATCACCATTTCTGTGTTGGCCTTAAACTTCAATGGGACAAGACAATTCAATCTGGCCTCTTTATTTCTGGCTTTTAGGGGCTATATTTTACCCCACATGCCTCCCTCCTGGATCTTTGATTCAAGTGATACAGAGGGAAGAACAAGGAGAGAGTGGGGTTTCTGTTTCCTTGTGGCCTTGGTTCATTCCAGGAACGTCCTTGTCCTGAGGGAGTGGTGCTGTGGTCTGCACTCCACTCTTTTCGGATTTTGGGTTTTGGTCCTGAACTTTCCCTTTCCGGTAGCTCCACCTCCGGCCTGTAGAAGCAAGGAGTTATTTAATCTGCCGAGAATAAAATAGAGGTTAAGTATGTTATACAGTACTAATTTCCCTGGTATAATTGACATACAAATTGACAACAAAACAACAAGTTGCACATTACTTTTCACTTGACGTATACAATTCAGAAAATGATAATTACTTTTGGTACATTCCTGATAAGTATAAGTTGTTTTACTACGTGTAAATGTGTGATTTTCTCCATCCGGGTTTCCATTCTAAACATTTATTCTTCAGATGGTTCATGGCTTCTCCCCTCACTGGGTTCTTCAATCAATCTCAAAGTCTGTCTGCGATCACAGCTTTTCAACTGATTGATATGGACCCATTTCTCTTCCATCTGTTGTCCTTTAAGGATGCAGATCTTATAGCCGACAGGTGAGATTTGTCAGGTTTACCCTACTGTAATTATCCTCTGTTTTATATATTTGTTTAACATAGTTTATTTATTCCGCAGATTCATACAGAGAACAACAATTGAGATTTATCCATACATTAGCATATTACATAACATTTCAACATCGTCTGTAACGCCTCTAGCAATGTCTCTGCAGTCTCTGCGGTTTTGTTTTAACTCAAAACACAGTGATCCCATCCCCAACTTCCCTCCCTCCCCCACCCCTCTTCCCCAACTGGATCATTCCCGAGTTCCTTCTTAGCCCGGAGCTTGCAAATGTCCCTGGGCTTTTCGGCTTTTCAACTTTGCTGCACCTCAGGACTCAAGCATACTTGAACATTCCTAAGTATCCCAGGTTTGTGGAAGTAAGGTTCTCTGTCCTTTACAAATTCTCTGAACGGTTCCCAAACTGTTAGGAATCTCAGATAACTTCCAGACTTAAGGGCGCATATTTTTTCCATTGGCATAATCCCCCATACTTTCACCCACCACCAAGCAATTATCGGGCCCAATACCATTTTCCAACCTTGCGCCAGTGTTAATCTTGAGGCCGATAACAAGTGCGTGATAAGGGCCACCTTGTGCCCCCATGCTGCGTACGTGTTTTCCACCACCATTCCCAGCAGGATCACTTTTGGGTCATATGGCATAGTCACACCTGTCATTTCCTTTATATGCCCCAGAACCTCTTTCCAAAATAATACAGCTATTGGGCAAGTCCACCACATGTGATAGAAGTCTCCCCTTCCCCCACATTCCCTCCAGCAGACCGGCGGATATTTAGGATTTATTTTGTGCAACCTATGGGGGGACATATACCACCGATAACACAGCTTATAGCCCGATTTGTGTGCCCTTGACCAAATCTGCCCCCATTCTTATTCCGTAATAGATTCGCCCACGTCTTTCTCCCAGCTTGTCTTATACAGAGCTTATCTCCCGGTTGGGCCTTGTCTAATAATTTGTATTTTCTAGAGACCCCTTTCGCGGTCAGACCTTCCTGCAGTGTGAGTTCAAGGCCTATCGGTGTTCTAGTGCCTGGGTGTGTGACCCAATGTCTAATTTGTGTATATCTATATCTCTCTGTCTCCCCAATACCAAATTTTCGTTTACATTCCTCGAATGAAAATGGTTTTCCCCTCTCGAACATGTCCGCTAGGGTCAGACTTTCTGCATCCGTCCATCCCTCCCAGAATCTCGCTTGTATCCCCGGAGTGAATTCCGGATTATGCACTATTAGGGAGTGTGGGCCCAGTCCGCACCAAACTCTGTTTTATATTTTAATTACATTTCTGGTTGATTTATCCTTAACTACCATTCTATTAGAGCGAGAGTGTCCCAATCCAGCATGATGCTGGAGAAGCTGGGCATTGATTGGTTATGAAGATTCCGCAGGATGATTGGAGGAGGAGGGTTTTTGGGAATTGTAAACAGATTCTAAAATGCCTCTCCTGAGTTCAAGGCCCTATTGAAACCCTTTAGTATGTTTGGCCAGTCAGAGGTGAAGGTTTGGTGAAACAACTTTGTGTGACAAGACAAGTGGGCAATTTGGTTGGAGCACTGCGCTCTATCTAGTTCCCTTTGTGAAGAGACATTTTTGTCAGTTTTCAAATTTGCAAGTTAAGTCAAGAAATCGTTTTTTTAAAGTAACTCTTCAATATATTTAGCTAGTTTAAGTATTTAGTTAGTCAGGTTGAGTTCTTGTTTGGGAAAGACTTTCTCATCATTTTAAACGCGACTCCAGTAAACAGAGACTTTGTGTTCAGCCAAATCCTTTAATCAGTGAAGAAGCTGTAGTTTATCCATGCGCACTTTTGTTTTCTTTTGTCATGCGATTCGGATTTGAGCTCTTTTTGTAAAGGCAGGACTCTGAACAGAAGGAGTGTTAATGGTTGGCTCATGTGCAGCGGCGCGCAAAATTAGGTAATTCCCTGCTCGCGTGCGCATGTCAAATAAAATAAAAATCTTTTGAGCACGTGCGCGGCATTAGCGTTTATTTTCATAATCCGACCACGCTCGTGTTACAATATGAAGGATCTCTACAGTATTCATGCATGGCGGTAAGCGTAGTTGTGTTACGCTACCTGCGAGCATATAAAATGTTTTAGGTAAATCTGTGACATGCGCTTCGGCGAGCAGTATTATTGTATTTAACCTCGCCCGCACGCATGACCTTTGAGACTAGTGTCTTGCTTTACATGAGAGAAGGCGGCGAGCAATGTTATTTGTTCTACTCTGTGCACATGACTTTGAGACCAGTGTATTGTTTCCACATGAGAGGAGGCAGATGAATAAAACCTTGAAAAGAAACCTTTCAACCTAACGAAACTCATTGTGAAATAACATTTTGTTCCCAAAAGCAAGCAAAATATTCTAAAAAGGTTTAAAATGTTTGTTGACACAACTTGCATTCTGTAAAGAAGGATAAAGGATCAGAGAGAGAGTAACTGGAGTCAATGAATTCAGCAATTGAGAGTGAGCTGGAAGTTCTTCATAATATTAACAAGACTTTGCTTAACCCTTTAACTGCCAGGGGTTTTCACCCCGGGTGCCAAGGCCTTTTTTGGTGATTTCGGTATCTCGCCATTCAATGCCTTGTAACTTTTTTGTTACATGGGATATCTCCGCCAAATTTGGCCCCTTTTTCCCCCCACATGCAGGCGGTCGTAACGCCACCCAGGAATCCTAGTTTGTTGTAGGGGGGTGAGAGGAAATAACCAAAAAGGGAGAACATTTGTTTTTTTTTATTCAAAAAATCCCAATAAAATTATGTACAAAGAAGCCTGTGGTTTTTTTCCCTGTAAGAGCTAGGAACAAATGGTTTGCTGTGCTGAATTCCCCATTTTCCTGGCTTTCATGAACAGGTTGAGTGGAAACAAAACAATGATATCAACCGTTTTGTGAGAGGTAGGCGATGTTGGCCTTTTTTTCCAATAGGACCTGCGTGGACGGAATGGAAGAAAAGGGTAGGAAAGCTGAATGGGAGGATAGAAAGGCATACATTTCTGTGTAAAGTAGACAAAATTCAAAATTTAGGAAGGGGTGATTTGCGCAGGTCTGGACACAACTAGGTAGGGAAAAATTCCATCGTTTGGGGAAAAAGCAGGAAAAGGACCGAAAAAAAAGGTATGTGGTGGATATGGTTGACCTGGTACAGCAATGGCTTGTATGCATTTTGAGAAAAACAGTGCTCTGCTACATTCCCCCAACAGTTAGGAAATGACAATTTGTATTGTAATGTTTCACAAAACAAGCAATACCACAAGCCAAAAACTGAGCCATGGTACACAGGAGTTTTTTGCTTACGGCCTGAACAGACGTACTTAGCATGTGTAAATAAGGAAAACAAATGTGGTGAGGAAGGGCAAGCATACATTTTTTGAAAGAGCACAGGCAGACCTTTTGAAGGGCAGGTGACTTGTGCAGGTTACAAAAGTGTATAGCGCCTAACGGGCACATTTGGGAAATGAAAGGGTTGTGTGACAAAGGGCAGTAGCAAATGGGTCGAAACATTATAAAAACCAAGCAAACACAACAAATGTCGTACCTTCGCACGTTCCCACAGGTGTCCCGACAAAAATGGTACCTCACATGTGTGGGTGCACCTACCTGAGTGCAAAGAGGAAAGCCTAAAACATGGCTAACCCCAAGTCTTTGGGCAAACCATAATTTCACGAATTCTGCTCATGCGCACATCCTACAGATATGGACCTAGGGTGTCCAAGCCACCAAGGAAAAATGGGAACCCCATGCATTTCCGAAAAGAAGACACCCGTGAGAATCCACAGAGGTCTGATTTGCGCAAATCGGCCCAGAATTTATTACCCATAACCCCCGGCAAAGTCCAAATTTGGAGGAAAAAACACAATTTCTGCACATTTCACTCGGCTCACCCACCGAAACACGCTGCCAACAACAAATGGCCTACCGTCCCGCATTCCCGAAGGTGTCTCGATGACAATGGTACCTCACATGTGTGGGTGCACTTACCTGGGCGCAAAGGGAGAAGCTGAAACATGGGGTAACCCTAATTCTTTTCGCACAGCAGAATTGCAGGATTTTGACTCGTGTGCACACCATACAGATTTGGGCCTAGGGTGTCCAAGCCACCAAGGAAAACTGGAAACCCCATGGATTTCTGAAAAGAGGACACCTGTGGGAATCCTTGCACGAAGCGGCCCAGAATTTATTACCCAGAACCCCCAACAAAGTGAAAATTGTGTTTTTTCCCCACCAAATATCACACTTTGTCGGGGATTGTGGGTAATAAAAACTGGGAAAATTTGCGCAAGGCAGACCTCCGTGGATTCCCACGGGTGTCCTCTTTTCATAAATGCATGGGGTTCCCAGTTTTCCTTGGTGGCCTGGACACCCTAGGCCCAAATCTGTATGTATGGTGTGCACTTGAGCAAAATTCTGGAAATTCTGCTGTGCGAAAAGACTTGGGGTTAGCCGTGTTTTAGGCTTTCCCCTTTGTGCCCAGATAGGTGCACCCACACATGTGAGGTACCTTTTTCATCGGGACACCTGTGGGAATGCGGGAAGGTAGGACATGTGGTGTTGGTGGTGTATTTTGGTGGGTGGCCAGTGTGAAATATATGAAAATTTAGTTTTTTTGACAAAGTTTGGACTTTGCCAGGGATTGTGGGTAATACATTCTGGTGCGATTCGCGCAAGGCCTACCTCTGTGGATTCTCACGGGTGTCCTCTTTTGAGAAATTAATGGGGTTCCCTGTTTTCCTTGCTGGCTTCGACACTTGGAGGTTGGACGGTTGGAGGTGATGTCCCCGGCCTTGGCCATCCATTTACCATGTGGGTGTACCGTCCCCTAAGCACAGCGGCAGCTCCAGGGATTCCCGTCAGGATCCTCATTCCTCTCCCTAGGTGACATCTGTAACGTAGCACAGCCAGAGGTGCAGCCTGGGCTTGCAGACGGACAACCCACATGGGAGACATCCGCTCTCAGGGAAACACCAATGTTCTGCTGGCATGGGGGGCAATTTGTGGCCTGCCCCTGCATTTGTGTCGCAGCCCACCAAAATATCTGCCCAGACGGCACATTCCCACCCACACCACCAACAATCCAGCCCCAGTCTCACCCACCCCACTGACACTGGGCCCTAACCATAGAATAATAAAAAACAGTACTCACATAACTTTGCAGCTGCTCACGTAGAAAAAGCTGTAAACGAAACAAAAAACATTTGTTACCTACGGTCACCCCAGCAAAAACAAATCTACACTCATACTTTCCAATCATGCACCCCCTTGCAAGCCATCCCTGGTGGTCTACTGAACCTCAGCCCCCCCGTCCAGTGAAAACACATTTGCCCCCAGGGAGGGCTGCATGAGATGCCCCCCCACACTCCATTTGGGGTGGGGGAGAGGCCTACCCCAAATCATCGGACAGGCCCCCCAATGGATGGGGCAGTAGGGTTTGGGCATACTGGGGGCAGATTGGCACACTAATGTGCCCATCTGCGCCAAGGGAAGTTTGGTAAACAAAGAAAAAAATTGAAAATGGTAGGCTGCACTTTAGGGGGGGGCTGAGGAGCACCCTTAAACCACCAAGGAATTTTGTAATGTGAAGGGGGTGCACCTCTCCACCCCCCCCAAATGGAGGGGCGGGGTATCTCATGTAGCCCTCCCTGGGGGCTGATAAAGGGGGGGCTGTCATGCACTCCTCCCTGGGGTCAGGTGTCCCTTCCTAGGAGCAGATATCTGCCCCCAGGGAGGGCTGCATGACATGCCCCTCACTCCATTTTGGGTTGGGGGAGGGTTTGTCACCACCCCTTCCCATTAGAAAATTCCCTGGTGGTTTGGGTTGCCCCACAGCCCCCCTAAAATGCTGTCTACCATTTTCACTTTTTTCCTTTGTTTACCCAACTCCCCTTGGCACAGATGGGCACAATAGTGTGCCATTCTGCCCCCAGAGTGCCCAAAACCTACTGCCCCACCCATTGGGGGCCTGTCTGACATTTTGTGGTGGCCCTCTCCCCCCATACCCCTAATGGGTGGTGGGACACCTCATGCAGGCCTCCCTGGGCCTCCTACTAATGGCTGCGTGAGGTACACCCCCCCTCCATTTGGGGTGGTGGGAGAGGGCCACCAAATAATTTGAGACAGGCCCCCCAGTGGGTGGGGCAGTAAGGTTTGGGCACCCTGGGGGCAGAATGGCACACCAATGTGCCCATCTGCGCCAAGGCAAGTTTGGTAAACAAACAAAACATTTGAAAATGGCAGGCTGCACTTTAGGGGGGGCTGAGGGGCACCCTAAACCGCTGGGGAATTTTGTAATGTAAAGGGGGGGTGGTCTTCCCCCCACACCAAATGCAAGGGGGGGCATCTCATTCAGCCCTCCCTGGGGGCAGATAAGAGGGGGTCTATCTCAAGCAGCCCTCCCTCGGGTCAGATGCCCCTTCCCAGGGAGTGCTGCATGACATGGCCCACAGTCCATTTTGGGTGGGGGGCCAGGGACACCCCCTTTCCATAAAAACAATTCCCTGGTGGTCTAGTGGGGGGCACTCCCCCCAAAACCATCCATGGTGTTTCCTTTTTTTTCCTCCCTTGGGCCCATTCCCTAGGTGTAGGTGGGGGCAGCCATCTGCCCCAGAGGGGCCCTAACCTGTGGGCCCCACCCTTTGGGGGGCCTGCCCACAGTTTCCTGGTGGCCCTCTCCCCCCTCAATTGGATGGGGGGCCACCTCATGTACTCCTACCTGGGGGCAAAAATCTGCCCCCAGGGAGGGCTGCAAGGGGTGCCCCCTTTGCACTTGGGGTGGGAAGGAGAGGGCCACCACCCTTTCATGTCCTAAAAAAAACCTGTGGTGGCTAGTGGTCCCCAACCCCCTCCCTCATCCCCATTTCATTCGTATTTTTTTTTCTTTTTTAGTATATCTCTACCCCTGGGGGCAGATGATCACCCATCTGCCCCCAGGGGTCTCCATACTTGTGGTCCCATGCTTTGGAGCCTCGGGAGATTGGGGGCCACTTACCTAGCAGTGAACTCAATTTGTTAGGGGAGTGAACATTTAGGTGCAGTTCAGTTAGACAGTGACTTTTTGATGACAAGTAACTTTATCCTACTGAGTTTACTGCTGCAAAGAAGTTTCTTTGAGAAAGAGGTTGAAACTTCTAAACCAGGCCTTCCAGCTCTCCAGGGGGGCAAAACAGGTATTCAACATTTCAAGGGGAGAACAGTAGGGGTGATTCTGGTAGAAAGGAAATAATATTTCTTATTTTGTATTCTCTGCAGGTGCTCAGCTACTTGAGGACTTGAGGTGTGTGACCTGTGTTTTTTGTTTTCTCCACGTTCCCTTTCCCTCTGGGGTGTAGAAACTTCTGCTGTTTACTTCCAGTAGTTGACTACACATCTCAGGGGGACTGTGGGACTCAGCAGCTCCCGCGTACAAGGATTCAGGACCGGACAAGATTTTGTCGACAATTTCAAAAGCACCATGCCAAGAGGGAAGGAACTTCCACTCTTTGGTCTGGTTCTTTTGGAAATTGTACAGGTAGACCTTGTCTCTTACTCTGTACTCTTTCTTGGTAGTCTTTAAGTCGTAGTGGGTTTTCTTCCCCTCTGCTGACTTTTCTAAATTTCGCTGAGCATAAGGAAAAGCATGCTGAAGGTGTTTTTGTAAATTTCCAATGTATTCATGTGTCGTGGATGCATTGATCAGGGTATGCTCGAGTTCTGCAGAGCAGATACTGAGGTAGCACCATTTGTCATCAATGCAGGAGCTCAAATGGAGACATTTTTGTTGCAGAAGATGCTGTAGACCTAATGGCCATCAGGACAAGCAGTAATCGGATGTGCCAACCAGAGTCCGCCACAAACTTCTTCAAGATGCCAACAATTGTTTTATTGTACCCCTCATCTCCCCCCTCTCGAGGCTTGGCGGTAGGCAAGGTGGAGTTTTCTCTTTACCCCTAGTATCTTCCACATCTTTGTCATCACCTCACTGGTAAAGTGATTTCCTCAGTCCGACTCAATCCTGTGGGGAAGGCCGAAATGAGAGAAGATGCAATTGATCATTAGGGCGGCAGCTGTCTCTGCCTTGAAATTTGAAGCTGGAAGACATTCCACCCACTTGGTAAACAAGCATGTCACAGTCAACACGTACTTGTTTCCTCTAGAGGAGCAATAACTGGCCTGATGAAATCGACTTGCAAATCCGACCAAGGCAGTGTCATTCCCCTTTTCTGTAGGGGAGCTCTGCATGTGAGGGAACTTGGCTGAAACCGTGCACACACAAGACACCCCTTTAAGTAAAGGTCGAGGTCCTGACCCATGAGTGGCCAGTATGCTACCTCTCGCAAGATTTCTAAGGTTATATGAAACCCCCTTTGACCGGCAGTGGCTGCGTCGTGGGCATGACTTAACATCAGGCTTCGGAATGAGGTTGGTACCACCCACTGGTCACATCCAGATATGGATCTCTGTACCAACAAACTGTCTTGGATTCAGAACATTTTGGAAAACTTCATTAACACCTGAGGATCCTCCTTCCCAATGTAATCGGATTCTGTCAGAGAAAAGTTCACGGGGTCCTCAATATGTTAATAAAATTTCACAATAATCAGGTCCACTTTTTGTGCAGTAATCAAATCTGCATCTGGGGTTTCTTTACTCGACTGGGCAGTTAAGAGTTCATTTTGGACATAGGTTTGGGACCTGGTGACAGCAGCAACCTGGATTTCCCACAGCAGGGATTCAGTTTCTAGGAGATCCCTGTGGATGGCTCTGGTTTTGGCCAACTGGTCAGCCAAGTCATTTCCAGTTTTGTCTGGTCCCTCTATTTTGGAGTGACCTCTGATCTTTTTCCAATAGATGGTCATCTCATTAAAGGTGACCAGATCATCAATTGCTCGGATCAATTTCCCGTGCTTGAGCGGTTTGTTATTCGCACACAGCATGCCTCGATTTTTCCAGTTAATCAGGTGCTCCATGAACCCATTTCTGACATAATCTGAATCAGTGATTATGACCAGTTCTTTGAGTTGGTGTTGCACGGCAGTGAGGAAGGCTTGATGTATCGCTCTCAACTTTGCCACCTGTCTACTTCGGGGACAAGATTTGTGCCCAGCAGAGGACTCTGTGGCATCATTCACTCAGGCATTCCCAGTGCCAGCCACTAGTTCTTTTACCCCGTGATTATCATCATGGCAGGAACATGGAGCACCCGTCCACGTAAACTGTGGGTATCCCCTGGCACATGTCTTTCTCATAGACTTTGCACTCACCTGGGCTATTTAATTTTTGTTTATTTAAAAGAATGAATGATGGGAGATCAATTTCCGGAGAATATGTGAGGCCATTCCCACACATATTTTCCGTGTTCACCGCACAGCAGATAAATAGTCATATACTCTGGGAGGACACAGTTTACCAGTGCCACCCTCCCCTGTCATGTGTAGCTAACACCTGACAGTTCTGGGTACATCAAAAGTGTCTGGCCGTGGGCAGCCTGATTAGCATTTCAAGCCCCCATGAATTTACATCTCCATTGTTACACGTTGCTGGTGGTGGCGAATACTGAAGAATGTTAATTAGCAGGCCTCGGGGAAGGCCTGGGTGCAGGAAGTGACAATGGAGACCAGAGACCAACACCTCTTTGTAATGCAATGGGTCAACTTGGTACTAACACCCCTCCTTGGTATAAAAGGGCAGTGAATGTCCTGTCTGGAACCACTCCTTTCAGAGCATGGAAGTATGTGAATTGTAGGAGACGAAAGTCTGCCTGCAACCCCCTACTTCAAATGAGGCCCATGGTGTGACCAAACGCTGCATAGGGCTCAGTTAATTAGGGAGAAACTTTGATGTACAGCAGACAGGAAGATGGGGGGACTTAGAAGTATATGTTGTCATCCTTCCCCTGTCTGTTGCCAAGCACTCTGATTCTGAGCTGAAGCATCACTTAAGATTGTTTCTGGGGACCCAGGATTGGTTCATTAAGGTGGGCTTAGCCTGCACCAATCACTGGGGCCTGTTTGGCTTTAAAGGAGGGATGAGACCTTCACTGATCAGATCATCTGAAGACTTCACAAGGAGTAAGAGGAAGGACTCATTTGGACCCAAGCTGAAGGGTGCAGTCTACCTTACATCTTCCGCTCCGCTAGTGAAGGAAGGCCAGGAGTTCCAAGAGGGAAGCAAGACCCCTCCCCTAAACATCTCCCAGGGAAAAGAGGGAAATACCGGACTCCGAGGACCCATCCAGCAGCTCCAGAACCGGTCCCCAGCCAGCACACAGCGTGCCCTGCTAGGTTCTGACAGCAAACCTCCTAGGTGGGAAGTGCCAGAGTGTCTCTGGACCAAGGACAAGACCGTTGCTTGCTAACACCCTCCTGAGCTTTGTGCCGTCTGCCTTGAAAGGACACAAACCCTGCAAAGAAGCTAAGAGGAGTGCCACTCAAGCATCATCCAGCGTCCATCTTTTTAAGGACAATTTCGAGACAGTCGAGTCCTCGAACCGCATCTGGCTGCACCGCTGACTGTTTTCATGCTGCACTCACCAGAGCCGTTCAAGACACCTCGACCAGCATTCCAGATCCGCCAACCAGCACAGAGACAATGATTCTTGGCCCGAGCCGCCGTGCCGCACAGCATGCAGACATCCGTCCAGCCTCGCTTGCCGAATTGCCTGCCGCCTGGTACCTGCATCTGTCTCCCGCCACTAACTCTGTATCACAGGCTGCCAAGCACCTTAGAGCCGCCTCAACAATGTTGACCACCAAGAACTTCTGCAGCATCAGATACATTGTCGTTCTGCCCCCCCGGTCCTTCTCAGAAGGCCCCTAGAGACAGTTATGACCCTTTGCCCCTTTGGTGCTGGAACCAAATAATCTTGAACTATAAGACTGATTACATTACCAACTACCCTCTTTCCATATCCAGAGTGAATCCCTTTCGTTGTTGTGAAACTGTCTGTCCTCTGTGCTCCTTTACAGTGTGGGCTGTAATTGTAGTGTGCTAGACCTCTCTGTTGTAGTAATAATAAAATTAGATCTTTTTATACAACCTTGACTGGACAGTCCCTTTTATCATTGGTTAATAATTGTATTTTTGCTGTGTTCCAACTAACCAACGATTCACAACCTTGCGGAGATAAGCCTACCGTTCCGTCTACGTTACCAAAATTGGACAAGGAGGTCTTATAATTTACTTGTATTCCAATCTGTTCAGATCCCTTCTGGTGTACTAAAGGTGTGGGGCTGATTTATGGTTTAGAAACCGATATTCATCCCTGGACCACTTGTGCCCCAGAAGTTGATTCATCACAGGTACGACTCTGTATTGTCTTTGGTCTTTAGACTTTTGTCCTCAAGACAGTTTTCTTGAGCACAGTCATGCAAGTCAGCCAAACCTTGCGCTAGGGGACTCTTCTTGTTTTGGCCATATCTGACCTCCACAGGAAAGCCTTGCATGGACAGAATCCAAGAAGTAATTCTGGAATTACTCACGTTCCCTGTTCGGATTCGGTCACTTTGGAGATATTGCAAGAGCTGGTGAGGAGTCTCGATAATGAAGTGCTCCCCCTGGATGAACGGGTGGTCATTCTTCAACGCCCACACCATTGCCAGGAGTGCCTTTTTGCAATTGTTGAATTTTTTCTCCACAGCGGACCTTGTCATGCTTTTGGTATAATACTGCCATTAAGCAAGTATCGAAGAACCCGGTCTACAAGAAGAATTCCTTGTTCTTTATGGGGTAAGCCAAACAAGGTGCTTCTCTTTAGCTGTTTTACTGCCTCGGATTGTTCTGGACCCCACTCCCACTTGACCCTGGCCTTTAATAAATGGACCAAGGGTCATGTGACCTCTGCATAGTCTTCTATGAACTTTCTACTATAATTGATGAGTCCAAGAAGTTTTTAGTTCTCTCAGTGCAGTAGGGTCTTTCTTTTTTTCATTTATTATTATTAGTGAATTAACATAGTCAAACCAAGTGTAACCATTACATCAACACCCCTCGTGCTTTTCACTATGAATTGTACCCCAACGTTTTTTCACCCCAACCCCTGTATGCACCCCTACCTGTTGCCACCCCTCATCTACCCCGTACATACCCAGGGTTGCCAGTCCGCGTGCCTCGCTGAAGCCTTCCATTCAACTCTTCCTCTCAATAGTTTCAGCTTGTGACAAGAGTCTGTCTTCCATGACCACTCTTCAATGTCTTGTATTTCTCTCTGGGGTCTGGTCTTGGATTCCCTTAAGCCTTCCACGCTTCCCTCTGCCTTTGGCCTCTGTTCCAAATCTTAATCATTATTCCTACCATCAATCTACTGTCTATAGCCCCCAAACCCTTCTTCTGGCCGTGGCCTCTTTGGTCCATACCTCTCAATGAAGGTAGCCTACTCCATTTCCATTGATGGGACCAGGCCATGGATCTGCCCCGTCAACTGTTCCATCCTATACATGTCCATTGCTGTGAAGGCCCACTTTTGCTCACCTGGGAGCTTCTCTCTCTTCCATCCCCCTGCCAGGCATGCCCTGGCTTCCAGCAATAGGTAGTGGCCCATGTGGGGGAGCTTCTCCCAATCCCCCTCCAGAGTCTCCATCCCAAACAGTACCAGTAGGGGGTCCTTATGCCTTTCCTCTCCATCCAGGGCCTTTATCCATCCCAGTACCACCTTATAGAACTCCTGAGCCTTTTCACATGACTACCACATATGGCAATAGTCGGCTTTTTGCACACACTTCCTCCAGCAGTGGGGGTCTGCCCCAGGGTACATTTTAGACAGTCATATAGGATCCCATTGCCACCTGTATAATAATTTCATTCTGTGTAGCTTGTACTAACAGGCAATAGCTGTACGGTGTGCATTCTCGCATAACATCTTCCAGTGATCAACGTCCAAATCAATTCCCATATCTTGTTCCCATTTCCTCTTAAGGGTTTCAGTATCCCCTCCATGGGCATCCAGCAGGGCCTCATATAGTTTGGATATCAACCCCTTCGTTCCCCTCATTGAGTTCAATACCGTTTCCGTGCCCGTCAGCTCTCTCTGAAGTGCGTCCTTCCATTTTCCTGTCATCAGCACACCCTTAAGCTGTAAATATTTGAACACTGAGATCTTGCCTATGCCCAAGCTCTCTTCTCAATCTGCCACTTCAATACATTCTCCCTTCTTAAGGACCTGCCCACTCTTTCCAGACCCGCCTCAAACCAATCCTGGAATCTAGCATGGTCTAGGATATGATCCTGAATTGGGGGGCCCATATATGACTCAATGGGGACGGCCAGGTTGTGACTCCAACCATTTCCTTTTTTACCCTCCACAGATCCCACATCGGGCCCAGAATTCTATGTTTTACCTTTTTCAGAATTGCCTTCTGTGGAGCCTAGAGCCATTCCCCTAGTGTGACTGGTCTCCATTGATAATTTTCAATACCCACCCACTGCTTTTGCTTATCTACCCACAGGTGTGGTCCTAGCGCGCAAAACTGAGTTGCCCTGTAGTAGGTGCGCATGTCTGGAAGACCCACTCCATCCCTCTCTTTGGGTTATATCAGTATTCTATACGCTACTCTCCTTTTCTTTCTTTGCCACAAACATTTACCAATTCTTCTTTTTAGCTCTGAAAAGTGCAGGTCCGTCAACTTTATTGGTAACGCTTGGTATAAATACATCACACGGGGGAGCAGAGTCATCATTACTGCGTTTAATCTACCTAGCCAGGAAATAGCGAGCCTCAACCATGTTTCCAGTTCCCCCGAAGACCCTATGCAACAGTGGGGGAAAATTCAACTCATATAATCTACCCAACTCCCTGGGTATCCACACCCCCAGATATGTTATACTCTCGTCTTCTACCAGTATCCCCAGGCCGCACCATTCCTCTCTCTCTTCCCCGGTGACCACCCCCCAAGGGGAAGAGGATCGATTTGCTCACGTTTACTTTAAATCCTGACACATTTCCATAATCTTCCAGTAACTAAAGTACCCTTGAGACAGATGTTGATATCTCGGAAAGGTATAACAGGACATTGTCTGCATGCATACTTATTTTATGGGTGTCCTCTCCTACTTTAACGCCACTTATCCGCTTATCCCCCTGTATCTTTTCCCTTAAGGGTTCCATCGTCAAGGCAAAAAAGGAGGGGCGACAAACGGCACCCCTGTCTTGTGCCCCTGGCTAATTTGATTTCCCTGGCAGCTTTCCATTCACTACAACTTTTGCCATGGGTCCTGAGTAGATCGCCCTGATTGCCCAACACATTCTGTCTCCACAGTATTTCAAAGCGGTATCCCATTCGACCCGATCAAAGGCCTTTTCTGTGTCTAAACTCAGTAGAGCATAGGCAGCCGGATCCCCTTTGACATGCTCCATAAGATCCAAAGTCTTATGTATCGCATCAGGGCCCTGTCTTCCAGCTATGAATCACATTTGGTCTGGGTGGACAATACAGGGAAGCTTCTCTTCAAATCATGTAGCTAGGACACATGTGAATATTTTTTCATCTACATTTAAGAGCGAGATAGGGTGATACAATGCACATTGGGTTCGGTCCCTTCCCTCATTCGGAATTATCATTATCAGTGCCCTATGAAATATTTCGGGCGCCTCCCCATGTCTAGTATGTGGTTATATAGCTTTACCATATTTTGCACTAAAACTCCTGCATATTGCTTGTAAAACCCTATAGTATAGCCATCCTCTCCTGGTGTCTTTCCATTTGGGAGGCGATTAATTGCCTCCTGGATCTCTTCTGCAGTTACCAGGCTCTCTAGGTGCTCTACCTCCGGAGTTGTGAGCCTAGTCATATTCACATCCTGTAGGTACCTCCCCACTGCGGTTTCCTCTCTGGAGACTTATGTTCTATAAAGCTTCTCATAATATTTGGCGAAGCCCTCCGCTATTTCTTTCAGTGTACTCTTGGGTTCCTCTTTAGGATTCTCCAGAGTTGATTCCCATCTTTCCACCCTCTGTGCTCAGAGCCTTGCTGGTAAGAGTGCATCCGCTTTGGCCCCTTTTCATAGTATTTCTGTTTGAGGTATCTTAGCTTCCCCAGAGTTTCATCGGTCCTAGCGCTTTCAATTCCGCCCTTTTTGACAACAGTTGTCCCCTCATCTCTTCTGTCCTCTCCCCCCCAGCATGCATCTCCTTCTCACCTTCTATTATCTCCTTCCGGAGTCTCTCCTCCTGTAGTCTTCTTTCCCTTTTCCGCTGCGCACCCTCTCTCATCAAGAGCCCTCTCCATGTTGCTTTCCCCGCATCCCAGACCACCCCTGCGCCCACGTGATTGGTATCGTTTATCTCACAATATTCTGTTATATCTTTTACTAGTTTATCTGTAAAGTGAGGGTCTTTCCAAAGTAATTTGTTGCAGCACCAGCTACTGTCCAGTCTATGTAGACCGTTGATGTATAGGGTCATCCAAACCATGTCATAATGGTCCATCCCACCGGCCTGATTTCACAACTCATCACCCTTGTTCCCTGATCCCTGTTCAGCAGTAAGTAATCAATCCTGTTGTAAGTAATGTGTGGTGCTGAGAAAAAGGTTCATTCCAACTCTCCCTTTCTTGGTCGGCCCAGAAGCCCAGTGTACCTGTCCTACACCCGCCCCTCTCGGTGCTCTCTCTCTTCCCTCTTCACCTGTCATTTTTCTGCAGGAAGAGTACATCTAGGGATGCTTGTCGGAATTCCCTCGCCACTAAAGTTCTTTTTGTTGGTGAGTTCAATACCTTCACATTCAGTGTGCCCACAACCAGACCCCTGCTAGCTTCATCCTTCCCCATTGTGGTCCTGTCCGCATACTCCCCTTCCACCCTCTCTTTTATGGATGTCGATTCTCCCATTGTCGCTGCCTCTTTATCTTGGAGTCTGCTTTCCCTTTGAGTGACATGCGCCACCCTGAGGCTTAACCTACTACCCCAAACCCCCTTAAACTTTCCAACCTTTTGTAACTGTAACCTGTTGAATTGCATAACAAATGTTGAGACGCGCTCCGTTCCGCAGAGGGCCACTCCGGGGATGAGTTGTTTCTCACCCTTCAATATTTTTACTGTCATACCTTTTCGCATCACCACTGTTCCATCAGCCATCAGCCTGTATCTTCTCGGGGGGCGCTTTCTTGCAGCTGCTTTGGTGTTGTTGGCATCTTGCAAGGCGACGGTCCGTTCAGTCGCATATATTTTCTTCCCGTTTGTCCTCTTCTCCTTCTCTGTGGACTCGGACTTGGTCGCAGCCTTTCCTTGCTCGTTGTGGGGCCCTCCAGCTCCCTCATTTCGCCTTCCATATCTGCGGTAAAATGACACAAAGCTTGTTCCGCTTCATTCACTGAAGTTATTTGATACTCTACTGCCTCCACTTCGAATTGCAGCGAAAATGGGTATCCCCTTCTGTACCGGATGCCTTTTTCTTGCAGCCATTTTGTAAGGGGTCAGCATTCCCTACACATGGAAAGCGTGAGGTTGGATAAGTCCTGATGAACTGTTACCTTGGGGCCATTAAAGTCCACTTCCCTACGCTATTTCGCTCTGTTCAGCACTTCCATTTTGTCCTTATAACTTAGAAATCTTGCCACAACGGATCGGGGGCCACTTCGATAAGTTTTCCCTCCTCTTTGCACTCTTTCAAGTTGTACCACTTTACCTTCTTTGGCTTCAAAGAGGTGATGCACAAGGGCCTGCACCCTCTCCTCTACTTGCCTTGCGGTCTCTCTCGCCATTTCTTTGAGGCCCAGTATCTGTATGTTGTTTCTTCTCTCTCTATTTTCTAAATCATCAATTTTTAGCATCACCTCTTCCTCTCTGAGTTCTAGCTCAGTCATCCTGACATCAAGTCGCATTTCCACCAAATCTGCGTTAAGCCGGTTGTGTTCCAGGCCCTCCACCTAACTCTCAACAGTGCCCATCCTAGCTGTTAGGTCTGCGAGCGAGGCCTGAATGTCTCCTCTGAGTGCTTTTAATTTCTGCCAGGGATATGGCCAGAGTCTTCCTTCATAGAAATGATGGACATGTCTACCTTCGTCAGGACCCTCCCCTCTGGTGTCTTCTTCGCCGAGCCTCCTTGCTTTCCGAATTGCTGTGCCATTGGGTCCATCTTTCAACGTCACCTTTAAGGTTCCCTCTTGTGGTGCTCCCTTGTTTCTTCCTTTTCGTTCTTTCTCCCTTCTCTTTATCGTCGCTCCTCCCCTTTCACCTCCTTGTCTGGCGTCTCACATCAACACCGTCCTCTGATTGCCCCGCCCAGCCGGCTGGTCTTGAGTCCCTTTCAACCTCTCCTGCTCTGAAGGTTATGGTCCATGGTCTCTGTTTCCGCCACCTCCTATATTTCCTCACCTGTTGGTGCACTCTCTGTTCTTCTTTTCCCTTCGGTGTGGTGTGCACCGGGTCCTATGTCCGGCCGTTGGACATCTGTTTTGCTCGGATCCCACTCCCTTTTGTCTCTTCCTTTTACTGTTGGGCGGCCCTCTTCGCACACTCACAGGGTGTATTCACCTTTCTATGGGCCTATTGGTTCTTGGGTGTGACCACGTGTCTTGTGTCTAGCCCCCCACCTTGGGAATCTGTTTTCCTCACTGTGAAGCATATACTCTTCTCCGCCGTGTTTGTCCACCACTGAGTCACTCATAACCTGGCCTCCTGTTAAGGGCAGGCTACAATCCTTGAGGGGCCCGGAGGACCCCTGCACCGGCAAAGATGTGGGGCAGAAGTGCCTGCATTGTCCCATCAGCGACTTCTCATGCGCATAATGATCAAGAGCGGGCAGGACTTGGCAACCGTCAGGAGATGTTTCTTCATGTGTATGTTACAGCGGGGGGCCCCAGAGGGCCTCTAGTTGGCCTCTATTTCCAGTCAAGTCAGCAGAGGTGCCAGCAAAGACGTGTTCCGGTGGAAATGTTGCAGGGTAATCCCCTGTACCCCTGACTCATTCAACAGTTGCAGGAAACCCTGCACGTTTTAGGGCCAAGACCCAAGCAGCAACCACTGGACCAGTAATTCTTGATGGCTCCCAACAAGGGGGGAGTTGGTTGTTCTTCCCAAGAGTCAGCCACAGTGAGACTTCCTGCGGTTCATTAATACTGCAGGTGGCAATGACCAGCGTGAATCCCTGCAGCAGGCAGGTATCTATGCCTCCTCTCAGTTGCCGCTAGGTGGCTGTATCCTGGAGGAGAAGCACAGTGGGGGGATTCCGCTCAATGGCAATTGTCTGGTGGCTCCAGGAGTCCTTCCCCTTTCACAAGCTGTTTGGGAGCAGTCCACCCCTCCCGACTCTTCTGCAGCTCTGGCCCAGCTGCGCAACTTTATACGTTCCCCACGTTCAAGGGATTACAGTACCTGGGTAGTGGCTGTCTTGTGCTGTGGACTGTGCCCACAACTATGGGACCGCTCCCTCTTATCCGCTGCTATTGGATCTGGGTTCCCACTCTTCGGTCTTTTCACTTCAACTCTGGCCTTCCCTCCTCACTGCAGCCGCTTCTCTGTACGCATACTGCTCTTACTATTGCGGTAGCTCCTCCCTCTGCTGTCTTCCGAGCTTCTCCCCTGTTTCTCCTCACCGGCTCTCAGTCCTCCGGTACTGCAGCGCAGCGTCCCTCGTTCGCAGTCCACCCTCCTACAGCTTCCTTCTCACTGTGTCTCTTCGTTGCTGGGGGTGTTTCGACCTCACCTCTGCTCTCCTATAAGCGCCCAGCCGCTAACGGTTCGCACCGCGCTCACCGTCACTGCGAGGCCGCGTCTCAGCCTGCTCTGCCAAATTTTGTTGTGGGCCCCTTTTTGTAGCTCCGTCTTGCAGCTCTCCGTGTTGTCTGCATCTTCCCACACCTCTGTGCCCCCGTTATGATTGCTCCCGCTGGTTGGCAGTGCTCAATCTCATCTAGTTATTGCTGGAGGGAGTGGGAGCCAGGGACTAGGCAGCCATTTTCTCCCACGCGCCCTGGTGGTCTCCAGTAATAGGGTCTTTCAATTTCAATAATGCTTCCCCCTTTTTAGCCTGGCGACTGAGACCCTGAGGGGTGATTTCATGCCCTAAGTAGTTCATGCGGGTCTTACACCACTGTGCCTTCTGAAAGGACAGTTTTTCTCTGGCTTTCTGCAACTGGGTCAGAACATAGCGTATTTCAGCTATGTGTTCCTCCACAGTTGAACTCTTGATTAAGACATCATCTACATAGGCTAGGTTTCCCCTTTCGCCCATGTCGGGCATGGGCTTTTGTAGGAAGATATTAAATTTGTTGCTAGAGTTTATGTATCCAAAGGGGGTTTGGGTCCACGTGTATTGCTGCCCCCCGAAGGTAAAGGCAAGCTTGTACTGGTCTTCCCTATTCACGGGTATTCCAGTAACAGTTGGTCAGGTCAATGGCGGTATACACCTTCGACCCTTGGATCTGGGCCAGTCCCTGATCGATGCAGGGAAGGGGCCATCTTGACATATGGACATATGGACCAATTTATTTAACTCCCTAAGGTTTGTGCAAAGTCTCCATTGGCCATTGGGTTTGAGTATCCCCAGTACAGGGTTGTTAAAGGTACTGTGGACTGGACGAATTATCCCACGGGAGTCTACATTTTTAATAATCTCTGTGAGTGACTCCATCGAAGCGAGAGGCAACCGGTATTGCTTCACAAACACTGGAGCCATCTCAGGGTGCATAGGTATGGAGGTTGAATGTATCTCTGTGCGTCCACAGTCGTACTAATCCACGGCAAAGATATCCTGACAATCCCAAAACACCAGTTTCAGCTTCTGCTTTTGCTCCTCGGTCTCACAGGTATCAGCGAGATTGATTAGTTCCTCAACCATCTGCTTAAAGCCTGGAAAGACCTAAGGTCTGGCAATTTCGGCGGTATCCAAGCGTTGGGTGGAGAGATCTCTTGTTATGGTGTTGGCCTGGAAATGAGGTTTCAAGGATGAGAGGCAGTCACTTTTGACTCGCAATAAGACCTCATCCTTCCTGCTGTCACAGGTCACCTCTTCCACAGCGTAAGGGCAGGAAGAGTACACCAAGAAATTCCCCCCTTGCCGGGCGAAAATCTTTTCCGCAGGGTTATCGTCATCAAAATTGTAACAGTTATTTGGAATTGGTCGAATGATCTCATTCACAAAATCAATAGAATAATGTTGGACATCAACCGCGATTCCAATAAAGGTGTCTGCGCCCAAAGTGATACTTCTAGAGTCACTGTTATCCACCAATATACAAATGGTGTCATGTTCTAGGTCAACTAGGTGTGTCGGATGTAAATACAAACCTTGCTGTTGGAGGTGATAATTCAAAATTATATAAGCATCCTTGTTTTTGAGGTTCAGTCCTCGCTTAACTTTTAGGTTAATAGTAAATTGTCGCAACTGTCCTGGGATGGTGACCTCTTCTCCCACTTGAACTTCAACCGCATACCCAGCAATTGGGCTGACCGAAATGCTTTCTCAGTGTTGACAAAGCCAATGGGGCTACCCCCCTCCCCAGTCGGGACCAGGCTTTGTAATTAATTAGGTGCACATTAATTGCGAATCGATTGAGAATGTCACTGCCTAAGTAAAAGGCAGAGGGGCCATCTCTCACAACCCAACAATTATGTTCTATGCTTTTGTCCCCAATGGACAAGTTTAGCATGCACCTGCTAGGCAGGAGATGTTTGGAATTTTGAGTTTCCAGGCCCATTTCCCACTTATCAATCAACTTAAACGTGGGAATGGTCTGATCTTTTGTGAGTTTCCCGAATAATGCTTTGCTGATGAAGCTTCTTCCGTTATTCAGGCATACTCTGGCGAGAACAGGACCCCCCCCCCTTATTTACCTGAATGGGGAAAAACAGCTGTTCACCCGATCTCTGGATGTCGGTCAAACTTTGAACTGGTTATTCATCATGTTTTATCATGGGATTTGGGTTTTCGTCTGACTGTGGATTCGTATAAAATTTCAGAGTATTTGCTTCCAGTGTGGAATGCTACTTAAAACTGGGAGGGAGGTTAATTTTCACAAATGGAGAAGGGTTCCATCACCAGTTTGTTCTCCTACAGATATGACAGTGATGTCTGGGACTTCATTGTTCCTAAAGTGGAATTCTATTTTGTCGGACTGTTGTGCAACCATGTTTCATGTGCCATTTAAACTCACATAATTTGTACTTTGTTTTAATTTGATTGGCCGGTTAGTCTGAGTAAAGAGGACCTTGTTCACGCAGTCATTCAGGGGTGATAGCCTCCGATGGAGGCCATGCCCCAGTAAACAAGGTGTGCCCTCTGGAGTGATGACTATAACAGGGTGTTTCACCCTGGCGGCCAATGTTGATCTCCAGATCCGCAGTGCCCTTCGACGGAAATATAATTCCCATGAAAGTTTGGGAGTTGTCCAGGAAGAGGTGTGAGGGGAATTCGGTGGTCCCCCCTCCATGAATTTAGTTGGTTAAAGGCCTTTTTGGACAGGAGGGTGGCTTGGGATCCAGTATCCACCAGTGCTGATGATGCACATTGACCCTGTACCTTGATGGAGGCATAAACTCTTCATTCTCTCTCTTCAAGGGGACAAAGAAAATGTGCATTTTGTGTTTTTATTGCATTAATCTTGCGCGCCATATAACCCGAAGGCGTGAGGGCGCAAACAGAAACAAACAAGATAAAAACATATAAGGGCATATGGCAGAATAAAATCAGGATGAATTGGGACATAGCAATCAGCAGCCATTGGTAATCCTAAATCAAAAAAAATGAATATACAAAATCAGCAGATTAACAGTAATCAGAGGGAAAAACACAAATGGTTCACTAAAGGATCTAAATTAGAGAATCAGATTACAATTCGATATTCCTTTAGGCAAATATTTGCATCGTCTAAGAAAAACAGGTAAGGTGCTAACCCTTCATCCCACTAAAATACAGTCACTATTGGGCTGCAAGCACCAATCACTCAGGTCCATCCTCAGAATGATCGTTAGGTCAGTAAGTCTGACCACCCCTGGGCCTATTCTCTGACGCAGCCAGGCAAGAACCTTGTTGCTCAGAGCTTCTTTAGTCTCTTTTTCTTTAGTTTTCCGAATGTTAATTATGATAAAGTTTCTCTGGTCCATTACAAAGTCATGGGAGTTCATATCCTTTATCATAGGCATTTGAGACTTTTTTAGTTGTAGGTTATGTAGGGATATCCTCTTAAGTTTGGCATTCATAGCTGTGGACTGTTTGACCTCTGTATGTCCAGCGTTCAACTCAAATAGTGATGAAGATGGAGAAATTTCCTGTAATGAGTCTACACTGGGAATTTTTACCTTATCCTTACATGCCAAAGTTGGCCCAGAGGGGCCCAAGAACTCCTTACTGCAGGAATCAGTTTGAGTAGCTTGATCTATCATTACCCTTTGTATAAGGGTTTGACAGGCAGTATTCAGGGTTTGACAGGCAGTATTCACCCTAGGTGCCTGTGACAAAACGCCCGTTTTAGATGGCCAGTGTGTATGAGAAGAAGTATTCACTTTAGGCGGCCGTAGGTCCACTGCGCAGTCATTCAAAGCATTCGTGAAAAGACCAAGGTCAAATGGTTCCTTGCATAGAAGTAGTTCTTTGGCGATGTTGGCCATGAGCGCAGGCCTTGGGAAAGATCTGTGTGCTCAGATTGAGCTATGTTGGATATACCCCTTCCCTGAAATGTAGAAGAAGGTAAGGTTATAGGTATCTCAGACCTTATCATTGGTGGATCATCAGAGATCAGCATTGGTACCGCTGGTACCGTGCAATCCATGGCGCTATGTAAACTAACCAGGGCAGTTAATTAGCAGTTAATTTCTCTATATTTCACTCCGACACTGTTTTCTGTGTCAGAGTCCAGGAATCTGTAAAGAAGATTTTGCACCCAGATATCGGTGGGATTGGGAAGTGCCCTTTTTCCCCTGATTCTTTAATTTCCCCCTTTTCCTGTAGACAGTTACCCAAACCTGTTTGGGGGGAGGATCCCTCAGTGCTTTCAGGGTCATCTGGGTGACATTGTTGTGGTTTAAGAATGTGTTGCTCTGTGTCAGTCTCCATACTTACCCAGTCTAAGTTAGGGTCTTTTGGGACCCATTTTTCCTTGCGAGGGATCCCTCCATCCCTGAAAGAGAAGATTTTCTACCCTGAATCCTGCAGGGATTCTTTCCCTTCGAACGGCATGATGCAGACTTCCTCCACAAAGTGGGTTCTCTTTTGCTCTTGATTCCTCATACTTACCCTCTGTTCCCTAGCTTCCAGCTTTTTGGGGGTAGAAGATTTGTGTTCAGGTTCAGAGGTTTCCAAGGGTTTTGTTCTGGTGAGAACGAAAGCTTACTCTAGGGCTTTGCATCTCCCTTCCCCCTAGACTGCCTCCTCTGGAACCTGTTGGTTGTCGGTGGTTTCTTCCCGTCATTGCTCCGGGGCACCAGACACGGGTGTCGAGCTGTTCTGTGCAGCAATTTCCCTTTGAGGGCTCTGCTGAGCCCTCAACATGCGACCCGTGTCTTGTGTTAAATGTTGGGCCTGGCGCTCCAGTTGAGACATCCTTTCTGGTTGGTAGGGGGGTCTGGATTCATACCTTTGCAGCTCCTGGAAAGTGTAGCTGTCTTTTCTCCCAGAGTAGCTTGGGTATTGAGAGTTTCCCTGAAACCCCCCATCCTTGGTCTCCTTTCTCTCTGATTTGGGAATCTATTGTCCTGAAAGCATGGAGGCAGGGGAGGATTGTTCTGGAAACTGGGGTTTGAAGGGTATCTGGGAAAGAAACTTAGGTTGGGGAGAATAGTATTTCTTCCCTCCTGAGGGAAGTTCTGAGGGAAGTTTTGTGGGAAGTTTCCTGGGGCAGTACTCATCTGATTGGGCCCTCCTTTGTCCCGGAGGAGTCCATACATACCCAAAGATGGGTCTGTTACCTTTGTATCTAGGGCTGATATAGGTGACAGGGTCAGATGGAGCGTTGGTCTGATACCCTGTCTGGCTACCACCGAATAGGGTTGGATCAGAAGGTCTCCTCTGCCTCTCATGCTGCTTATTAGTGTTAGCAAGAGGAGTATTTTTAGCCCCCCATTTCCAAGTCCATTATGGGGGTATTTTTCACCCTTGCCACCTTTGCAACAGCGGGTGTGTTTGACGGTTTGGGGTTTTTAGGGTTATTTATATTTTCAGAGGGCTTTTGTACTTCATAAATCCAGGTGATTTGTTCTATCACCGAATCCAGGGTGCTATAATAATAATAATAATAATAATAATAATCTGGCATTTATATAGCGCTACGAACCCTCAGGTATCTGAGCGCTGCTTATTATTACCCACAGTGTGTGGTGCTCATTTATCAACCCCGGAAGGATGAAAGGCTGAGATTGGCCCCACCGGGATTCGAACCTGCATTAGCAAGCTCTGCACGGATGTTAAAGCGAGCGCTCTACTCGCAGTGCCACTTGACCATCTATGTTCATGGATGTCCCTTACCAGTTGTGTCATAATGTATTTCAGGAGCACATGGAAGCAAGTGTTAATGAACTCCCAGCTATTGGTGTTCAACTGCCTAGAGGTCTGGTCACATGCCTATTTCAGCTCTTGCACAAACTCTCTAGGTGCTTGGTCTTCCCACACTGCAGGTTGTAGGCCGCCTTGCGGGCCTCTTGAGGGTACCGATGAATGGAAAAATGCTTTAAGATAGCTGCCTTTATAGGTGGACCATCTTTGGCGATCTTGGTCCTCCAGCCCTGCAAAGAAGCTGGATTATTCCGGGGAGAATGTCCATTTGATGAACTCCATGGAATTTGGATCATTCTCAATACCAAATGACGTCATCATTTGGTCATAATGTTGTAGATGCTCCCATACTAAGTATCTGGCATTCTTGTGGTAGGGAGTCATAAAGCTCTTTATGCCTTTATTTGCTGAATTGGGTCTTTCACAAGACCTCTCTTCTGTTTGGCAGACTTTCATTTCCGCTGCACCTGAGTCCACTCGCCCTCTGACTCAGAGATGTTACTATTGATGGTCCACTCCCTGTCCTCTAGGCGCTCCCTAACTCTTTGAGACTGGGAATCCCTCCCAGAATGACAAGGTCTGGTCTCTTCTCCCCAGTGGTGCTGTGGGTCCTCAGGGTCACATCCCTTCTACTCCCTTTTTCGCACAGGGGAGTACTCATCTTCCTCATCCCTTCTTCCGGGTATGGTGGGGAATTCCCACCACCTCCCTGAATGTGTAGGGTTTTAAAAATATTCCTTTGAGGCCTGTAGTCTGGTTCTTTTCTGTCTGAAAAGCAGCCCACGTGGTCCCCTTGTAACTTTAGTTGCTGCCAGTCTAACTCCCTGATCTTTTCATCATAGGAGCCTTCTTGGTCAGAAGTATTTCCTACGGTATTTTTAAATCTGGGTAGAGATGAATACCTGTCAATATCTGACAAGGACTGGCCTTCTGGCTCAGTTGGATTAGGCCTGGTTGAGTCCATCTGCCTCACGTTTCCCTGTTCTTGAAATTGGGCAGGCATGAAGTTAGCGGCACCCTATGTATATGATGTGGTGAGTTGGCTTGAGGTCCCTGGTACAGAGGTCATCACTCCGTGATCGGAGGGTGCTTTTTCCATACTCTAACTGGTCGGGTGCCTCAAAGCCTTTTTGTATTTGGCTATTTCCTTTTCCAACCTCTCAGATTTGTTTTTCTCAGCCCCTATATCTCAGTGATATATAGAGGCCTGAATTTCAACTCTGATACCAGTGCTTGAGTAGCTTCTAGCACTTTATCTTGTGCCATTACTTGGCCTCTGAGTCCCTTGTTCTCCTCAAAAAGGAACTCATTTTCCTTCTGTGAGGCTTGTATTGTCTGGGCATATTCAGACCTCTTCTTTTTCATGAGACTAATCTCTTCCCCTTGTGCAATGTTGGCCTGTGTTGCCTGCTCCATGTCGAACTCTGCTTGCCTCATATGTTCCCTTAACTTTTCATTTTCTATCCTCATGTCAGTCAGTTCCTGAGAACATAACTCACTTTTCTCCATGTCCGTCCATAACTGACGCACTTCCTGAAAAAGGATACTTTTCTCCTGACACAATTTGCTATTCTCTTGCCTGAACTGCTCTCTCGGTTGTTTCAGAGTGTTCTGATCTTGGCACATCTGATCGAATTCACTCTGGGAATTGACATGCCTAATGACCAACTGGCTAGTTTCAGCTTTCAGTTGTTTAATCTGAGTTTGAAATGCGAAAATCTCCTGTAAGCAGTCTCTCTTGGGAACAACCTGCTCACTTAATTTGTGGTGATTCGCGCTCTTGATACTCACCTTTCAGTGCAGAAAATTGAGCCTATCGCTCTGATTTCACTTGCCATTGTGTCACTAACTCATCTTTTATCTGCTGAATAATGTTTTCTAATTTTAACTCAGAATTTTGGCTCCGTTGCGCTTTTTCCTCTAATTGTTTCAACTCTCTGTGTGCTTGATCCAAAAGCTCAGACTGGTTTTGCACAGAGGTTATGCTACACTGGTATCTTTCTTCCAGGATCATCATGTGGAAGTACATGTATGCTGAGCCATTTTAATTTGCTCATCTCTGCTGATGTGTGTCATATAAAAGTCCCATTATCTTGCCACATATCGACATTTGCAGAGGTAACCTCCTGCATTATTCTAGCTTGCCACATATCATGCTTCTGTTCTACTCATTCACTTTTAATAAACAATTTGGATAGAAGGTGCTTCCTGGGCATATTGATTACTACGGTGCTCATTCTGAAATGTGTTCTGCACCTAACAGGCTCGCTAAGCAAAGGCAAAATCTCACGCCTGTTCCTGGTTAGTTTGTACTGACAATGACAACTCAAATCAACACTGTTTTAGCTACACATCGCCCTGAAACCCAGTGTACAGTTCTGAATGGCGCCTTCACAATGAAACACAACTTTCCATTCACTGCAATGCAATTACACCCAAATGAATAGTCTGCTGATGCTGAACTGTCACGAATGAAAACTCTTTGCCAATCTCGGTACGAGCCCACAGGTTTTTTGTGGTTTAGTATGCAGCCACACTTAATTCAGGGAGCTCCTTTCCCCCAAATTAAGGTGGCCCACAACAAAGCACTTATTTTGTTTAGGTTCAGATTTGTAAGGCCTCTGTGTGGGAGTGAGGGGTCGTTTAGGCCCCCCTCACGCATTCAGCACGATGTAAGCCACTTGCTTGTACAATAATGGGGGACGCTTCCATTGCTTGCATGCACACTAGCAGTTTCATTAGCAGAGGCGAGGTTGTTGTGCGAGACACTTGGCTTCCATTTTGTGCACCCTCAACTCCATCTTTGGACTAGGCCTCACTGCGATAATACAAACAGGTCTCTCTCCTCTCTGCAGCGTCGCACACCACGCTCCTAGCCCCCACCTTTTCTCACTCTGTCTGAAAGCTTCGCAGCTCAAGTTCTCAAGGATGAGCCGGAGATAATTGAAACAAATACCCTAAAGTAACATTTCACTCTTCCTCTGAGATCACTGTCCTGTGTGTGAACCGGACTGAAACATCCCATCCGTATCCACAAACCTGCCGGTGCCCTCTGACTCTCGCTATTGGAAAATTACTGCCACTATAACCCAGTTCCCTTGAAAGGTATTCTCTTGATGTAACAGACGTGTGAGCCTGCTGAGCAGCCCACCCCAGTGTGCCCCCAAATAACATCAGACCTCTGTCACAGTATATTGCACCGTAGAACTAACAAATGTCAGAATGCCTCATAGCCTCTTTTGATGTGCCCGGACCCACCCCACCATCGATGTTATCTCACTAACCAGGACCTTAAGCGTAGGGCTTCATACAAGCCCCAATGAATGATGCTGTGATTTTATGTATACAATTTATAGGCTTATGATAATGTACTCAAAGGATTTGCAGTGACTATTGTTTAGTGCATGCCAAACAGTAGTATTTCATGTTAGCTTAGTTAGGGCCCGCTCTATCTCACTGTGACCTGACCCTCACCCCTCCTGGACACAGGCAGCTGGACCTCTTGATGCTCACCCTCCCGCCAACTGGGCAGCCTACCCGGAAGAAGCAGCGCCTACACGAATATATGTAACACCGCTCTCAGTCCAATCGCATACAAATGTAACCCACTATGTTAATGATGCCATCAACGACACTGTTTGCTTTATGATGCCATGTACGTACAATGTTTGCCAGAGTGCTCTCGGGCAGTAGAGTTCTCTGGATGGCAATTCTATATAAACAAAACTTAACTCTCGCAGCCTGTTCTCTTAGTCTCATTCCCCATTGGGGTGTGTCTTATTTATTTCTATTACATTTGGTGACCCCCGCAACGTGATTGGGATGGTGCTCCGAGCCCCGTACCGTGTGGCGAGATCTGCGACGCCCCCAGCAAAACCATCGCCTCCGGGGTCGACCAGTTCGCGCGCACAAACAAAAGGTTTCAAGGGTTCCCGTCATCTTTGCAAATACCCAACTAAAACTGCTCGCCAAGGCGGGTCACGGCTTGGTTGAGATGCGGACCACATTGTGGATAGACCGTGAACGGCGGCTCTCGGACCACCCTACTGAACACGTGAGTACTGGTTGCAAGAGTTGCAGGGGAAATAAGAAACATTGAAAAACAGATATAAAAAATAAGAGGGATAAAATAGCGGGTAAAATAGGACTTGAGGGTGAGGTTCAGGGACTGTGTGAATGTAACTGAGGCTTTTTCTTACCTATCCTTTATATGGCCATTAGGTTGTTGTGGAAAAAGAGGTAAAAAGGAATACGGGATCCTAGCTCGGAAGGGGGGTAGAAGGCGGCGCCGCATGTCATTGTCTCGACCAGTGCAGGGAATAAGTGGAGATAAAGAGAAAAACAAAAGTAGGAGTTTCATATATTTAGTAGGCTCGGAGTAGTAATTTAGAATGTTCTTTTTCCGTGTGAGCAGAATTCTTTGGAGAGGTATTGTAAGGGGGCCTAGTGGTGGGGAGTGAAGGAGAGAATAAGAACTAGGGATGATAAACTAAAACAATTGAAAGGGGGGATCTGTCAAGCTGAGATGTTCGTGATGATTGTGTACCCGTTTTCCTTGATGTGGATCTTGTTGAGGCCGCCAGACTGCAGTCTTCTGAACGATGAGTGTGTGACTCGGGGAACCCACCTCTCCACCACCCAAATGGCACAGGGTGGAGGATGGGCAGACTCCCAGCGCCACGGAAAGCACTCTCCTGATTAACGTGACGATGGGACTGTGCAAGCACAGACAGGAGAGGCTACGGTCAGTCTGAAGAGTTGAAACAAGGCGAGGTCCAAGTTGAAGGTCGATGCACCAAGCTGCAGGCTAACTTCGGATAGCTGGTAAGAAGATGGAGCACCAAGCACCAGGCTGAGACAGACTGGAAAAGGGGAACCAGATTGGGAACGAGCTAAAGGTCCCAGGGGAATCAGAGGGGACCCTTGAACCCGCAAGACGCAGGGCAGAACAAGGAACCGAGGTAATGAAATAGGGACCAGAGAGACCCAAAAGACCTAGAGCTAACTGGACCCCTTAAGCAGACAAAAGGTTAAGTAAGCAACAGGGCCCTAAGTGGAACAGGGTACCCAGCAGGGCAAGTAGGACAGGATACCCAGGAAAGCAGTAGGTAGTTGGCTGGGCAAGTAGGACAGGCAGGGCAATTAGGACAGGCAGGGCAAGTAGGACAGGCAGGGCAAGTAGGTCAGGCAGGGCAAGTAGGACAGGGTACCCAGGAAGGCTGTAGGCAGGGCAAGAAGGCAGGATACCCAGACAGGCTGTAGGCAGGGCAGGATAGCGGGAAGCTGGTTTCGCAGGAAAACCAGGAGCGAGCAACACGAACGAAGCTTCCGCGTTGAGACGCGATTAGCTTCTGTTGCCGCTTCCTTTTATGGGCCGCCGGCGCCCGCGAGGCCTGAAACGCAAGCCGTTTCACCTCCGAGCGCCGGCGGACCCAAAACGAGGCTTGGAAGGCGAGCCCTTCCCGATGTACAAGCCTGATCTACGGCGCATGCGCGGGACCGAGACAGTGGTCTCCCGCGCATGCGCCGTAGCCCACTAACAGCGGTTCCTGAAGCTCTCCTCCTGGCGGCTCCCCAGACGCGAAAGCGCGGGTAGATCCGCCAGGAAGGAGAAGGGAGAGCGATCGCCCTGGACCTCGGTCTCCCCCGAAGTGGCGTGACACTATGTTCCCTCCCAGGAAGACCCGGAGCCCCGGGTTTCCAAGGAAACCGATCATAGAACTTCCGCACCAAGCGGGAGGCATGCACATGCTGATGAGGCTCCCAAGTGCGATCACAAGCTGGATACCCCTTCCAATCCACTAAGAAATGGAGCACCCCCCTATGATAGCGGGCATCGCAAATCTCTTGTACCTCAAATTCTGGAACCCCTTGGACTATGACAGAGGCAGGGCGAGGACAGGACCGACCATAGGGATCTGCTACATAGGGTTTCAAAAGGGAGACATGAAAAACAGGGTGTACATGCCAAGAGGGAGGTAACTGAAGACGGAAGGCCACAGAGGATAGCCGTTCGGTTATCGTGAATGGACCAAAGTACCGGGGGGCCAGTTTAACCGGTAAATTGCGTAAAGGCAGATTTTGGAGGACAGCCACACCTTATGCCCTACTTGTAAATCTGGTTCCAGACTCCTTTTCCTGTCAGCCTGGGCCTTCATCCGTTCCTTCGCTCTCTTCAGGATATCATATGCCAATTCTTGTTGTCGTTGTATATTGGAGACCAAGGCATCAGCAGATGGTATGGTACTGGTGGGTACAGGATGGAACGGCACCAATTTGGGATGTTGACAGTAGAACAAAAGAACGGACTGATTCCGATGGAAGCATGAATAGTGTTGTTGTAGGATACTTCAGCGAGATCCAAGCATGCCTTCCAGTTGGACTGAGTGGCGTTGGAAAAACAACGGAGGTACTCCTCCAAGGTCTGAATTAGTCCTTTTGGTAAGACCGTTGGTCTGTGGATGATAACCAGAACTCAACGCTCTACGTACACCCAGATGATACACACCTTGTTCCAAAAGGCAGAAAGGTATTGAGAACCACGATCCGAGATTATCTTTTCTGGAAGACCATGTAATCGATAGATTTCGTGGAGAAAGACGGAAGCCATCTGAGCAGCCGTAGGATCTTGTGGAATGGAATGAAGTGGGCATATTTAGTGAAACTGTCGACCACGACATGATGCAAGTGTACCCGTCAGAGGGAGGTAGTTCAACCACGAAATCAGTGGCGATAGTATGCCACGGGTATGGTGCCAATTCAGTGGGTACCAGTAAACCCAGAGGTCGTCTCCTTGGGACTTTACATTGAGCACAGACAGGGCAACTCTCGATGAATCCTTAACCTCGGTAGCCCACCTAGGCCACCAGAATTGTCGAGAAATCAGTTCACATGTTGCTCTCACCCCTCGATGCCCACCAATGGGAGAGTCATGTAACCATGTAATATGCCTTCACGAACCGAACCCTCGGAATGTAAAGCCTCTTCCGAAAAAACAGGAGTCCATCATGTTCCGATACGAACTTGCGCCGAAGAAGGACCGGTCTTTCAGGATCCGTCCAGGTGGCGTCAGCGATGGCTTGTAGGTGAGAGGACAAGGTCAATAAGAAATGTTGGGGGAAAGCAGAGGCTGATCCAACTAGGCGTTTCTTCCCCTTTCTCCAGGGATCGTGAGAGAGCATCCGCTTTCAGATTAGCTGTTCCCGGAATGTATGTGACGTGAAATACAAAAGGGAGAAAAAGAAGGCCACCTAGCCTGTCGGGGTGTTCGGCATTGCAGGGAGCGTAGATACTGCAAATTGCGATGATCGGTACGTACTTCCACCAAAAAACGGGCTCCGAGTAGATGATGCCTCCATTCCTCGAACGCGGTTTTTATAGGCAACAGTTCTAACTCGATAACGGCATAGTTTCTTTCACTGGGACTCAGCTTGCGCGAGAAGTAGGCCACCGGATGTTCAACTGAGGTTTCTGGATCTTTCTGCAGAAGGACTGCACCACAGCAAAGTTCGATGCGTCCGCTTCTACGATGAAAGGTAGATCATCCTGAGGATGGCGCAGAATGGGGGCGACCATAAAGGCCGACTTCAAGGTGTCGAATGCCTGGGAAGCGAGAGAATCCCACCTGAAAGTGATCTTACTGCTGGTCAGACGGGTAAGGGGCGCTGAAATTTGAGAGAACAGTGGTATAAAGCGCCTGTAAAAAATTGCGAATCCCAAAAAGCGTTGCAGAGATTTTACATCATGGGGTTGAGTCCACTCCTGTATGGCTTGTAATTTCTTGGGGTCCATTTCTATCCCATCCTGATTGATCACAAATCCAAAACTCAATGCTGGACAAGTGAAAACTGCATTTCTCAGCCTTTGCGAATAGGTGATTGGAAGATAAACGTCGAAGGACCTCACGAACATGTTCTACATGGTCTTCGATGGATCTGGAAAAAACCAAGATATCATCCAGATATATCCAGACCGACAAACCAATGAGATCACTAAAGATGTTGTCCATCAATCGTTGAAAAACGGCCGGGGCGTTGCACAGACCGAACGGCATGACTTTATACTCGAAATGGCCAAATGATGTCTTGAAAGCCGTTTTCCATTCGTCCCCGTTCTTGATACGTACCAGATGGTACGTTCCACGTAAATCCAGTTTAGTGAAGATCGGGCAGTATGTAAAGTATCCAGGATAGTGCGTATCAAAGGGAGAGGATACCGGTCTTTAGCTGTTATTTCGTTGAGTTCACGATAATCAACACAAGGTCTCAAGGTACCTTCTTTCTTCTTCACAAAAAATAAAGGAAACCCCGCAGGAGACTTAGACGGAACGATGTACCTTTTCGTAAGCAATCCGATAAGTAATCCCGTAGCACTTGTTTCTCCTCCCGTGTTAAAGCGTATAGTTTCCCATGAGGTACCACGCAGTCAGGTAACAACTCGATTGAACAATCAAACGGCGATGCGGTGGTAGAGGTATATCGCCCGGTTCAGAAAAACACATGCTCGAACTCGGCGTAGTCCTGAGGAACATGAGAGACAGAACACAAACGGACCCCGTTTCCGTTAGGATTCAAGGGGGTCGATGGAGCCCGAGTTGGCGTAGACACACAGCATTTCTGAGTGCAAACAGCAGAGGAAAAGGTCAGAGTGTGCTTTCTCCAATCAATTACCGGTTATGGTATTGTAGCCAAGGTAATCCCAAAACCACCTTGTAGGTGGGAGACTTTATGACGTCCAAAGCGAGTTCCTCAAGATGGTTGGCGATCCGAAGAGATAGACCCACTGTGGATTGCAGGACAGGGCCAGAGGACAGAGGATTTCCGTCGATGACTTGCACGGACAGAGCAGTGGCTCTGGACAGGAGTAGAATCCGATTCACAGAAGCAAAAGTTTCATCTATATAATTGCCGGAAGCCCCGCTATCCAGCAGAGCAAACACCTCCACACTTCTGCCGGTAGCTTGATTCGAATCTTCAGAGTCTGTAGTACGCAGGGTGCATGGGATGTAGAACCGAACAAAACGCGGAAAGGACTGAAGAGAGAGAGGAACCTGTCGCTGCCTTCCCAAACACACGACAGGTCCTCTAGTTTTCCGCCTTTTTCTTCTGAGACCGTAGAGGGCATGTACCCAGAAATGCCCAGCAGCTCCACAATAGAGACATAGGCGTAAAGTTCTTCTCCGTCTTCTCTCTTCCTCTGATAAAGGACCCCTCATAGCCCCTAGTTGCATAGGCTCTGGTCCGGATTCAGTAGACCCGAAGGATCCGGCAGGTAAACCGGTTGTCCTGGAACTGCCCCTCTCGAACCGACGTCTCTCTGCCTTCCGTTCCGCCAGTCTCTGATCAATACGGAGCACCTGCTCAATTAGTAGTTGAAAAGTCTCGGGTTCGGGTATATGGAGTAACTCATCCTTAAACTCTTCCCTCAGCCCACGGCGAAACAGTGTCTTTTGTGTGATTTCCGGCCATTGGGAATCGGTTGCCAGCAGACGGAATCGACTGATGTATGTTATTACGTCGACGTTCCCCTGTTTTAGATCCATCAACTGGTTCTGCGCAGCGGAGGCCAGGTTGGGGGTCTGAAAGACCTCAAGAAATGCTTTTTCGAAAGCTGCAAAGTCGTTCAGGATTGGGCTATTGGTAACCACAAACGGAGTTGCCCAGGCCAGAGCATTGCCCGTCAAATTACCCAAGATATAACCGATCTTGGCTTGTCGTTATTGAAATGCGTCGATCTAAAAAGAAAATGGATTCGACAATGATTACAGAATTCTGCTACTCGTCGTGGGTCTCCATCGAACTTGATAGGCGTTGTGTGTGCCAAAGATCCTTCCACCTGTGAGGTACTCGGAACCCCTTGGGTTATCATTTGGCGTAGGGTCTGGTTCTCCTGGCGTAAGGCGATCATCTCTGCCCTGAGTGCTTGTAACTCATTCCGCACTTCTTGCGAATCTTCCATCTCAAGGTCTGAAGGCAGGCGTCTCAATCTGTCAAGCTGAGATGTTCGTGATGATTGTGTACCTGTTTTCCTTGATGTGGATCTTGTTGAGGCCGCCAGACTGCAGTCTTCTGAACGATGAGTGTGTGACTCGGGGAACCCGCCTCTCCACCACCCAAATGGCACAGGGTGGAGGATGGGCAGACTCCCAGCGCCACGGAAAGCACTCTCCCGATTAACGTGACGATGGGACTGTGCAAGCACAGACAGGAGAGGCTACGGTCAGTCTGAAGAGTTGAAACAAGGCGAGGTCCAAGTTGAAGGTCGATGCACCAAGCTGCAGGCTAACTTCGGATAGCTGGTAAGAAGATGGAGCACCAAGCACCAGGCTGAGACAGACTGGAAAAGGGGAACCAGATTGGGAACGAGCTAAAGGTCCCAGGGGAATCAGAGGGGACCCTTGAACCCGCAAGACGCAGGGCAGAACAAGGAACCGAGGTAATGAAATAGGGACCAGAGAGACCCAAAAGACCTAGAGCTAACTGGACCCCTTAAGCAGACAAAAGGTTAAGTAAGCAACAGGGCCCTAAGTGGAACAGGGTACCCAGCAGGGCAAGTAGGACAGGATACCCAGGAAAGCAGTAGGTAGTTGGCTGGGCAAGTAGGACAGGCAGGGCAATTAGACAGGCAGGGCAAGTAGGACAGGCAGGGCAAGTAGGTCAGGCAGGGCAAGTAGGACAGGGTACCAGGAAGGCTGTAGGCAGGGCAAGAAGGCAGGATACCCAGACAGGCTGTAGGCAGGGCAGGATAGCGGGAAGCTGGTTTCGCAGGAAAACCAGGAGCGAGCAACACGAACGAAGCTTCCGCGTTGAGACGCGATTAGCTTCTGTTGCCGCTTCCTTTTATGGGCCGCCGGCGCCCGCGAGGCCTGAAACGCAAGCCGTTTCACCTCCGAGCGCCGGCGGACCCAAAACGAGGCTTGGAAGGCGAGCCCTTCCCGATGTACAAGCCTGATCTACGGCGCATGCGCGGGACCGAGACAGTGGTCTCCCGCGCATGCGCCGTAGCCCACTAACAGCGGTTCCTGAAGCTCTCCTCCTGGCGGCTCCCCAGACGCGAAAGCGCGGGTAGATCCGCCAGGAAGGAGAAGGGAGAGCGATCGCCCTGGACCTCGGTCTCCCCCGAAGTGGCGTGACAGGAACAAATTGAAAGATAATACATGTTACATGTTGAATGTGTCAAAGTGTTACATGTTGGTTCGTCAGTAAGTGCCTATATGTCTATGTGTTCCCGAAAATAAGGTCTGGTAAGAAATGTTGGTAAATTATTTGCGATTCATGTTGAAAAATAATTTGTGATTTCCGCAAAAAGAGTGTAAGTAAAAAGGTAGGTGATATTTTCTTGATGTTGACAGTGAAATAAGGTTCAACAAAGGTGTTCAAGAAAGGAGATTGTTTGGTAATAAACATTGTATAATTATACCCAGAAAAAAGAAGATACCAGTAAAAGTAAAAAATACGGTATCATGGGAGGGACTACACCGCTAGCACACATATGTCAACACCTCCCTTTGTATAGCGAGAAAATACAGAAGTACCATGAACAATGGGTGTCGGAAATAAAAGGAGAGGGTGTATCACCTATCTGGCCTGAGGGAGGGTCATTTGATAAACGCGTATTAGACCTTGTATCAACACACCTGCTAGCGAAATACAGGGGAAAGCAATTGCAGAACAGAAGGGAGGTACTAGATTTAGGGCGAATGTTCGAGGAAGTAACCCCTAGCGGCGAGGTAAGTAAAGACATATTAACGGAGAAGGAGAAGGCACCGGAGGGGGGAGCGGGGGATGCAGGGGAAGAATGCACAGTGACAACGAAAGAGAATGATCTCACTAGAATTTATCTGTTACGAACAGTGAGCCCCTATATGTGCCAGCACCCACCACGCCAACTACCCCAGTGACAACATCAGCAGCATCAGCCACCGGCCCGCCACCCTATGGAACGAGAGGGTTATACGGGCCAACTAGTGCCCTTCCAGTGAATTTAGCACGGCTAATGGGAGACTTAGACAGACACCTCTCACATGCCCAAATGGAAATAACGCGATTAAGATTAAGAGCCTTTTGTGATAGGGGCCAGATGTTGCCAGGGGAGGGGAAGTACCACCATTGACGGTAAGTGACCTCAGCCCTCCGCCAAGTATTGCAGGGGGATCAACACCATCCGCGCAGCCGCTGGCGCCTATACCAAAAGGGCAAGAAACAGGAGTGGCAATCAGTGAGTTCCTATTCCATTTAAATGGTAAACCTGTGAGGATAATACGACCTACAAACTCCAGAAAGCCAAAGAGGGGAAGGGCAGATAGAAAGGAGTCAGAAGAGGAGATAAAGGAAGTATGGAGTGACTTAGACGAGTACGAAGAGGGTGCAGCAGCAGCGGGGTCCTCGCTGCCATTCCCATTCGACCAAGAGGATGAAAGGGCTGCACCAAGGTGCCAAGGGAGGTTAAGACAAAGAGTAGGGAACATGCCGGTAAGTAAAACAAAGAAGGGAACGGTAAGTAAAAAAGGAGGAAAAATAAAACTACAGATGCCACTGATACACAAGGGAGCAGGGAGGCTGCACTATATTCCCTGGGCACAAATGGATAAGAGTAACTTATTGAAACTTCTTCCTCCACTTTCGGGTGGGGCGGGGAAGGGGATACATGCATTTGAGAAGAACACAGCAGGAGTGCCTTTAGCCATAGGGGATGTAAAGAGTTTACTAGTGTCTGCAGTTGGTGATCAAGCAGACGCAGTGTGGGTGAAGGTGGGCTTCCCAAGAGTTACAATGAACTGTGACCGTCATGATGGGTCATCATTTAAATAACGTCAGAGCGCAAGTATGCGATGCATTGCGGAGAAGTTTCCAAGACATTCCTGATTTACACTTAGTGATGCAATGCACTATGGGAGACGACGAGGAGCCTACGCAATTCATCCTCCGGGTGCAAGACCTGTGGAGATCTGAAACGGGCACGGCGTGGGATCAATCCACCGCCTTGTTCTATTTTATAATTAAAAAAGGGCTCCCGAATGAGGTACAGAAGGCCTTGGATAAAATAGCTGGGCTAGAAGCCAAAGGCTGGCCAGAGATTCAGAGTATAATTGTGCACCATTGTAGGAGGATCAAAGAAAGAGAAAAAGAGATTGCTCAGAGAAGGTTGGCAGACGAAGCAAAGTTAGTACAAAATAAATTAGTGAAGGTTGCAGCAATGAATGCCACAACATCTACTGACAGGCAGGGGGAAGGAGAGGAGGGATTATGAAATACGCCAATCAGAATGGCCGCAACTTGGGCTGCAAATTAACAGGAGCAATGGGACGGAGAGGAGCAGTACGGGGGGGGCCCAGTGGCAAGGAAGGCCCGCAAGAGGATCAGGTGGGTATTGAGGACCGAGAGGGGGATTCGGAGGAATGGGCAGCAGAGGGTTTGGTGGACCAGGGATAAGGGGAGGACCACAACGGCCATGTTGGAATTGCGGGAGGCGGTGACACTTTTCAAGGGAATGCAGAATGCGACCAATGGGTTATGATCAAGGGCAGCCCCCCATGGTAAACGAGCAGCAGTATGGGCATCCACACGCAGGCAGTCCCTATGGGTTACCTATGGGAAGGGGTGGGCAGAACGAACAATGTTATGACGAACCACAGCAGAGGGAACACAAATGGAACACAGACAGCAACCACTGCAGAGAGGTGTGCAACAACAAATGGCAAGGCAGAACACTATGGGAAATGCCAACACCAACATATTTGCAACGTCTGCAAATGGTGCGCCGGCACCTTTCACGGCATGGAAGTAGTGGGGGACAATGTATTCTCCATTCCAGGAACAGAAACTTATGCAGATTAGGACAGCCCACAGAAACCACTTGCGTGTCCAGTCCTATCCACTACCCTACGTGCAGAAGAGGAACCATTAGTGGGAGCAGAGATAGGCAACAAACAGTTCATCTTCATGGTGGACTCAGGGGCTGAAAAATCGTGTCTCATGGAAGGCCGGTTCCCCGCTCTCGGAAAAAATTTGGAAACGCAAGGTTCTCTGGGGCTATTTTAAAAGTTCCTTACACAAAAGATCTTGACATAACAGTGGGGGGAAAAACGGTGCAAGCTCCTGTACTGTATCATGAAGACACGCCAATCAATTTGTTGGGAGAGACCTTCTGAGTAAATTGAACATGACCATATACTTTACTGAGCGGGAATAGTGTGTTCCACCCCAGGAGTGTGCCCGGTAAGGGCGATGTTGATGATAAGCACAATGACTAATGAAATAGCTGTGAGAGGGGTACCCATAGACATGGACATGTTCATATATACGGAATAAGGTACTTGCCAGAGTAGTGCCAGAAATAACGAGAAAAGAAGGGAAGGTGCCATCAGACCTTGTCTTTCGTCCGATTGTGAATACAGATGTTGTGCCTGGCACAATTTTGTCTATTGATCTGGAAGGGGTACAGGTTTCAAACAAGCGTATTGTAGTGATAGGACTGGGAACACATGGGCCCTCATTACGACCCTGGCGGAAAGCGACTGACCGGAGCGCCACAGCGTAAATAGCGTTTCCGCCATTGCACGAAGGAGCAAAGTGCGGCCCATTCCGACCCATCGGGCACGAGCACCACGGCATGGCGGAAGTGCAAAGTCCGCGATGGCGGAAATGACCCCAAAACGGCCCACACCGCCGCCGTACGGTGCCCTAGGTGCAATACCGCCACCCTCTTAGCGGTCACCGCAGTGTGCGCCTACCGGAAAGTACGGTGGCCGGAAATATACGGAAACGGAAGCTAAAACATGGGCCCGGAACGGGAAACATCCCGGCGTACACCTATAAATACACTAAAACCACACAACCACTAAAATCACTACCCGAAACACACCCCAACCCGCCAACCA
>CM030322.1:386733354-386819515 GCA_002915635.3 Ambystoma mexicanum | reverse complement strand
AAGCAGACAAAAGGTTAAGTAAGCAACAGGGCCCTAAGTGGAACAGGGTACCCAGCAGGGCAAGTAGGACAGGATACCCAGGAAAGCAGTAGGTAGTTGGCTGGGCAAGTAGGACAGGCAGGGCAATTAGGACAGGCAGGGCAAGTAGGACAGGCAGGGCAAGTAGGTCAGGCAGGGCAAGTAGGACAGGGTACCAGGAAGGCTGTAGGCAGGGCAAGAAGGCAGGATACCCAGACAGGCTGTAGGCAGGGCAGGATAGCGGGAAGCTGGTTTCGCAGGAAAACCAGGAGCGAGCAACACGAACGAAGCTTCCGCGTTGAGACGCGATTAGCTTCTGTTGCCGCTTCCTTTTATGGGCCGCGGCGCCCGCGAGGCCTGAACGCAAGCCGTTTCACCTCCGAGCGCCGGCGGACCAAAACGAGGCTTGGAAGGCGAGCCCTTCCCGATGTACAAGCCTGATCTACGGCGCATGCGCGGGACCGAGACAGTGGTCTCCCGCGCATGCGCCGTAGCCCACCAACAGCGGTTCCTGAAGCTCTCCTCCTGGCGGCTCCCCAGACGCGAAAGCGCGGGTAAGATCCGCCAGGAAGGGAGAAGGGAGAGCGATCGCCCTGGACCTCGGTCTCCCCCGAAGTGGCGTGACAGGAACAAATTGAAAGATAATACATGTTACATGTTGAATGTGTCAAAGTGTTACATGTTGGTTCGTCAGTAAGTGCCTATATGTCTATGTGTTCCCGAAAATAAGGTCTGGTAAGAAATGTTGGTAAATTATTTGCGATTCATGTTGAAAAATAATTTGTGATTTCCGCAAAAAGAGTGTAAGTAAAAAGGTAGGTGATATTTTCTTGATGTTGACAGTGAAATAAGGTTCAACAAAGGTGTTCAAGAAAGGAGATTGTTTGGTAATAAACATTGTATAATTATACCAGAAAAAAGAAGATACCAGTAAAAGTAAAAAATACGGTATCATGGGAGGGACTACACCGCTAGCACACATATGTCAACACCTCCTTTGTATAGCGAGAAAATACAGAAGTACCATGAACAATGGGTGTCGGAAATAAAAGGAGAGGGTGTATCACCTATCTGGCCTGAGGGAGGGTCATTTGATAAACGCGTATTAGACCTTGTATCAACACACCTGCTAGCGAAATACAGGGGAAAGCAATTGCAGAACAGAAGGGAGGTACTAGATTTAGGCGAATGTTCGAGGAAGTAACCCCTAGCGGCGAGGTAAGTAAAGACATATTAACGGAGAAGGAGAAGGAAGCACGGAGGGGGAGCGGGGATGCAGGGAAGAATGCACAGTGACAACGAAAGAGAATGATCTCACTAGAATTTATCTGTTACGAACAGTGAGCCCCTATATGTGCCAGCACCCACCACGCCAACTACCCCAGTGACAACATCAGCAGCATCAGCCACCGGCCCGCCACCCTATGGAACGAGAGGGTTATACGGGCCAACTAGTGCCCTTCCAGTGAATTTAGCACGGCTAATGGGAGACTTAGACAGACACCTCTCACATGCCCAAATGGAAATAACGCGATTAAGATTAAGAGCCTTTTGTGATAGGGGCCAGATGTTGCCAGGGGGAGGGGAAGTACCACCATTGACGGTAAGTGACCTCAGCCCTCCGCCAAGTATTGCAGGGGGATCAACACCATCCGCGCAGCCGCTGGCGCCTATACCAAAAGGGCAGAAACAGGAGTGGCAATCAGGTGAGTTCCTATTCCATTTAAATGGTAAACCTGTGAGGATAATACGACCTACAAACTCCAGAAAGCCAAAGAGGGGAAGGGCAGATAGAAAAGGAGTCAGAAGAGGAGATAAAGGAAGTATGGAGTGACTTAGACGAGTACGAAGAGGGTGCAGCAGCAGCGGGGTCCTCGCTGCCATTCCCATTCGACCAAGAGGATGAAAGGGCTGCACCAAGGTGCCAAGGGAGGTTAAGACAAAGAGTAGGGAACATGCCGGTAAGTAAAACAAAGAAGGGAACGGTAAGTAAAAAAGGAGGAAAAATAAAACTACAGATGCCACTGATACACAAGGGAGCAGGGAGGCTGCACTATATTCCCTGGGCACAAATGGATAAGAGTAACTTATTGAAACTTCTTCCTCCACTTTCGGGTGGGGCGGGGAAGGGGATACATGCATTTGAGAAGAAACACAGCAGGAGTGCCTTTAGCCATAGGGGATGTAAAGAGTTTACTAGTGTCTGCAGTTGGTGATCAAGCAGACGCAGTGTGGGTGAAGGTGGGCTTCCCAAGAGTTACAATGAACTGTGACCGTCATGATGGGTCATCATTTAATAACGTCAGAGCGCAAGTATGCGATGCATTGCGGAGAAGTTTCCAAGACATTCCTGATTTACACTTAGTGATGCAATGCACTATGGGAGACGACGAGGAGCCTACGCAATTCATCCTCCGGGTGCAAGACCTGTGGAGATCTGAAACGGGCACGGCGTGGGATCAATCCACCGCCTTGTTCTATTTTATAATTAAAAAAGGGCTCCCGAATGAGGTACAGAAGGCCTTGGATAAAATAGCTGGGCTAGAAGCCAAAGGCTGGCCAGAGATTCAGAGTATAATTGTGCACCATTGTAGGAGGATCAAAGAAAGAGAAAAAGAGATTGCTCAGAGAAGGTTGGCAGACGAAGCAAAGTTAGTACAAAATAAATTAGTGAAGGTTGCAGCAATGAATGCCACAACATCTACTGACAGGCAGGGGGAAGGAGAGGAGGGATTATGAAATACGCCAATCAGAATGGCCGCAACTTGGGCTGCAAATTAACAGGAGCAATGGGACGGAGAGGAGCAGTACGGGGGGGCCCAGTGGCAAGGAAGGCCCGCAAGAGGATCAGGTGGGTATTGAGGACCGAGAGGGGATTCGGAGGAATGGGCAGCAGAGGGTTTGGTGGACCAGGGATAAGGGAGGACCACAACGGCCATGTTGGAATTGCGGGAGGCGGTGACACTTTTCAAGGGAATGCAGAATGCGACCAATGGGTTATGATCAAGGGCAGCCCCCCATGGTAAACGAGCAGCAGTATGGGCATCCACACGCAGGCAGTCCCTATGGGTTACCTATGGGAAGGGGTGGGCAGAACGAACAATGTTATGACGAACCACAGCAGAGGGAACCACAAATGGAACACAGACAGCAACCACTGCAGAGAGGTGTGCAACAACAAATGGCAAGGCAGAACACTATGGGAAATGCCAACACCAACATATTTGCAACGTCTGCAAATGGTGCGCCGGCACCTTTTCACGGCATGGAAGTAGTGGGGGACAATGTATTCTCCATTCCAGGAACAGAAACTTATGCAGATTAGGACAGCCCACAGAAACCACTTGCGTGTCCAGTCCTATCCACTACCCTACGTGCAGAAGAGGAACCATTAGTGGGAGCAGAGATAGGCAACAAACAGTTCATCTTCATGGTGGACTCAGGGGCTGAAAAATCGTGTCTCATGGAAGGCCGGTTCCCGCTCTCGGGAAAAAATTTGGAAACGCAAGGGTTCTCTGGGGCTATTTTAAAAGTTCCTTACACAAAAGATCTTGACATAACAGTGGGGGGAAAAACGGTGCAAGCTCCTGTACTGTATCATGAAGACACGCCAATCAATTTGTTGGGGAGAGACCTTCTGAGTAAATTGAACATGACCATATACTTTACTGAGCGGGGAATAGTGTGTTCCACCCCAGGAGTGTGCCCGGTAAGGGCGATGTTGATGATAAGCACAATGACTAATGAAATAGCTGTGAGAGGGGTACCCATAGACATGGACATGTTCATATATACGGAATAAGGGTACTTGCCAGAGTAGTGCCAGAAATAACGAGAAAAGAAGGGAAGGTGCCATCAGACCTTGTCTTTCGTCCGATTGTGAATACAGATGTTGTGCCTGGCACAATTTTGTCTATTGATCTGGAAGGGGTACAGGTTTCAAACAAGCGTATTGTAGTGATAGGACTGGGAACACATGGGCCCTCATTACGACCCTGGCGGAAAGCGACTGACCGGAGCGCCACAGCGTAAATAGCGTTTCCGCCATTGCACGAAGGAGCAAAGTGCGGCCCATTCCGACCCATCGGGCACGAGCACCACGGCATGGCGGAAGTGCAAAGTCCGCGATGGCGGAAATGACCCCAAAACGGCCCACACCGCCGCCGTACGGTGCCCTAGGTGCAATACCGCCACCCTCTTAGCGGTCACCGCAGTGTGCGCCTACCGGAAAGTACGGTGGCCGGAAATATACGGAAACGGAAGCTAAAACATGGGCCCGGAACGGGAAACATCCCGGCGTACACCTATAAATACACTAAAACCACACAACCACTAAAATCACTACCCCGAAACACACCCCAACCCGCCAACCACCCTAGCGAAACCAAGAATAATGGGAAAAGCAGCGAAGAAAGCGTGCGACCGCAAGCGGCAGGTCCACTTCTCCCGTGAGGAACTCACCGTGCTAACAGAGACCCTCCAGGAGAATGCTGCCGTCGTCTTCTCCACGCAAATGACCAGGACGGCACTTGCAAACAAGAAGGCCATATGGGCTCTGGTGGCACAGCGGGTAAGTGCGGTGGGGACCGCACCCCGCACCCCACAGCAATGCCGCAAGCGATGGGACGACCTGCGGATACGCGTCCGCAGCATACTCTCTGCCAACCGCAACATTGCCACAGCCACCGGGGGAGGTCCTGAATCACCCATCAAGTTGACCCCCTGGGAAGAAATCTGTGCCTCCACCATCGGAATGGAGAGCATAGAGGGAGTCGGAGGGATGGAGAAAGGAGTGCAGACATCCGAAGATTCAGGTAGGTGGCCCAGATAAAACAATGCCAAATCCACAAAGTCCATTCATGTGAAGTACCATGTGTCCCCATAGTGCAACAGAAACACATGTCCAGGAGAACGTCCACACACATCGGCCTGATAGCGCACGTTAAAACCCACAATAAATACATAATTAATTAAAAACCCCTAAAACACGCACCACACACGTGCAGCAGGCACACCCTAACTGCAGGCTGCCAAACAACTGCACCCTCACTCCACACACAAATGAAAACCACCCCAAGACCCCGACCCAAATCACCCTCAGGCACCACCCCAATGCATGTGATACAATGCCATTCAATTCCCACTGACCCATCAATAACCCTCGCCCTCCTTTACTCCACCACAGGGTCCGATCCGAACGACGAGCTACAGGACACCCCTACCAGCACACCTGCAAAGAGGGCCAAGACCAACGGCCAGAGACCCTCCACCTCAGCTGCACGCATCAAGACACGGCAGCAGCACAAATCAGGTGGCAGCACAGAGGAGGGAACATCAACAGGCACCCCAGCAGCCAGCATGCCCACAACACCAGCACCACAGGTCCCCCCAATGGATGCCACAGAAGGCACTGCCTCTGGTGGCAGCAGCACCATAGGTGACACCCATTGATGGCAGCATGCTCCGACACAGAAGACGGGGATGTCGAGGTCAGATCCATCCATGACCTGTCCCAATCCCCCTGTCTGTCCCCTCCCGTACAACATGAGGATACCACGCAGGGGCACCACAAGACGACGACTGCCATCCCCCACAAGCCCTGTGGCAAGGCAACATGAGGACAACAGCCCCTCTGTGACACCACCGCAAATGGCCATGGCCCAGCAGAGGCAACAGTCCCTCGACAAGTTAATCGTCCAACAGCAGCAAATGGCCACACTCCTCAAGGGCCATGCCGATGAATGTGGGGCACCAAGGCAGACATAGAAACATCAACAGAGACACTTAGGGCAGAAATGGAGAGAGGTACAGAGACGCTAAGGGCACAAATTGAGAGTAGCACCGAGAGCCTGAGAGTCCAAATGGAGAGTAGCACCGATAGCCTGAGAGTCCAAATGGAGATAGCAGCCGAGAGCCTGAGGGGGGAACTGCATGCGACGTCCAAAGACGTATGTGCCGAACTTGCCGCAGTGCGCCGTGTGCTCACTGAGCTCTCGCAAACCCTTAGGGACATGCATGGACGTGAGCAGGCAGACACATCATCCGTTGCAAGTTCCGTCCAGGCAGCCCCCAACGTAGATCTGGAAGGAACCTGCGCTCCACAGGCAGGGGTGCTCCTGATACCCGCAGAGGGGGCATGCAATAGCGACAGCCCACTGACAATGAGCATCTTTGGACACTGGTGTTCGGGGGGAGGTAGGAGGGTGGAGGGGGTGTGTTGGGCTCACTTGGGTGGCGGTTGATAGGGTGTTCAACATGATGTCACATATGCCATAAAAAGTGCACGATCAACGATGAGAAGTGTGGACATTGATCTTTGTGTACTAGGCCATCATAGGCGTACAGTCCATATTGTGCATGTCCCAGACACACGCAGTGCCACGAGTCCGTGTCCATGCATCAGCCACCAGGCGTGAGTGCTAGAAGCATACATCAATGAGATGCTGACGAATGTCACGGCCCTCCGGTGCCTCGCAGACTCCATGAGGTGCTGCCACATCCCCACACTCATCATGACCATCTTCAGGTGCTTGCAGTTCTGCGTCAGGGGCATGGCACATTTCTACGTACGCACATGTTGTGGAGCATGACACATGCCATCACCATCTTTGCAACCTTCTCATGGCGGTACAGGAGTGCCCCGCCAGACCTGCTGAGGCAGCGGAAACGACCCTTCAGTAGGCCGAATGCCTGTTCAATGACTACACGGGTACGTGAGTGGGCATGGTTGTAGTCCTCCTCATGCTGGTCCCGTGGGTTCCGGACTGGTGTGAGGAGCCATCTCTTCAGTGGATATCCAGCATCACCTGTATGTGGACGAGAAACGTATGATGTGGAATGCCATTGATACGTACGCACACCCCCCCCCTTCCTGGCAGGTCATTGCCGCATCACATACCCCACATCATCATGCATGTAATGAGACTCACCGAGTAGCCAGGATCTGTTCCCTGCGTGTCGTTCCATGTAGCGTGGTATTGTAGAGTTCCTCAGACCATAGAATCATGGGTTGATCCAGGGAATCGGGCACAACAATGTGTAATGATCCTGTTGGAGTCACACACCATCTGTACATTCAGGGAATGAAATTGTTTTCGGTTGCGGTACTGGCCTCCATGGCATGTGGGACGACCAATTCAACATGGGTGCAGTCGATGGCACCAATGCAACCCGGTATGCCGGCAAGTGCATGGAATCCCACTTTTGTGTTGGTTATTTCCAGCTCCGAGCGTGGTAGAGAGATGTAGTCGTCTGCGTGCTTCAGGAGGGCATCGAGCACTAGCAATAGTGTCCGTGAGAACAGTGGCTGAGAAAATGCCATGCAACTGTCCGACTGTGTGCTGGTAGGTGCCTGTGGCCAGGAAGTGTAGTACAGACACCACCTTCAGTAGGGGTGGGATGGCGGTTGGGCTGTCTATCATGCTGACAAGGTCAGCCTGTGTCATGTCCACAATGGCGGCTATGGTGTCCCGGTCCAGACGGTAGAGGGTGTGGATCTGCTCATCAGTGAGGTTGAACGGATGTGCTCGGAGGCGTGGTATTGCGGGCTGCCTGCGGGTGGTAGTGGCTGTGCTGGTGGGCCTTGCTGGCCCTGCCTTGGCCTCCTCCTCCTCCTGCGTCTCCTCCGTGCGGCTGGTTGTAGTTGGTGTTCGTCTACTTCTTGGAGTCGGAGCACTTGCAGTGCTATCAGGTCCCCAGGGCCAACATCGCGAGTCCTGCCGGTAGCATTTCGGTGTGGTTGTGGGAGGGGACTGGCTGTGCAATTTATGTGTTTTCAGGCTGTATGGCCTCCACCTGTGGTGATTAATTCCACCTGTGCAAACTGCTCTCCCCTTTGGCCGAGCACGTCCCGCGCACAACGCTGCAATTCGGGGAATGGCATCTTGCTATTGCAATCATGTATTTGTACCGATGGCCGTGTAAGATTGGTTGATATGTTCATTCTGCTGTGGTCCCATTGTTTCACGTACTATCTGTGCAGTCGCGAACAGACTTGTGAGGGGTCAGTGGGACGTAGTACTCGGTTAACGGTGGGCCCTCATGCATCACTGTACCGAGTTTGCAACGACGGGCGGGGCGTCCCATTCGTGGGTGAAGGCAGTTGCCATTTTCACACACAGCCGCACTCGATGGGATGATTAGTGATTTCAAACGGCCACAGATGCCTTTTCGACGTGATGTTGCAAATGAGGAATTCGAAGGGCGGCGCTTTCGGTTTCCAGCTAGCGGCGAGGAGATGCCCACAGGTCTGACTGCAAATGTAACGTTCTATTGTTCTATGTCCTTGAGACAGGGCCCATGGCGAGGGAGCAATGATTGATATGAATAGTTTGGGATGCGCAATAGCTACGTGGGCGATGAGGCCGTCCGTTCCCAAATACATGTTACTTCACAACACTGGAATTACCGGCTGGGGCACTGTGGATTTAGCAGGCTGCATAACGCACAGACTCAATGGATGTTTCTAATGTCATGTGAGTAATTATTCAGGCATTTTGATCCCGGGATGAGGGAATGATGGATGGATGCATGGCAGGTGATTTGGTACAGAGTTTGCCATGTACAGGGCTTCTTGGGATCTATCCGCCTCCCCTACGCTATGTGATGCAGGGCTGCCATAGTGGGACCATCGTCCATCTGGCCTTGTTGAGCCCTCCCTGTCTCGAGGCGCCCTCAGACACTCGTTTGTGATGGTGTTTGCACCTCGATATAGATGGTGTGAGTCGAAGTGGTTTTGGGGTGGTGATGTTCCTTTGGAGTGGGCTAGCATGCATATGGCTGTGGATTTCGTGTGATCATTGAAGTGAGTTGTTCGAATGTAGTTCTGATGGCCATTCTGTTCTTTTTCTTTTCTTTTGGTTGACAGGGTATCTCCTCCCCTTTTGCCACTGCCATCTGTATGCCACTCCTGCAGATGGATTTTACTCCCGACACCTGCTGCTTCGTGTTAATCAGTGGAGCAGCATTACGATCTTATGGACGATCGCCAATGGCCCACATGCCCTTACGCAGTACTGGTGGCTCGGAGCAACATTTCGGCCTTTCAGCTGGACTAGTGCCTCCCCATTGGACGGCCCTGCGGTTCTGTGCGCTTCCATGTTGCCTTTTCGTACGTGAATGTGGCTCTGTGTACCATGGGGAACAGGCGACACACAGGTAGTGGCTGGTCGTTTCTTGCGGAAGCAGCCCACAATGGTGGTTGGTGTTTTGGATTTCATGGCCTGATGGCTGTATGTGCTTGGTGATTTTGATGTGCATAAATGTCTATTCTGATTTGGCCCGTGTAGCGTTTTTCTTTGCAAGTGATGTGGCATATGCCTATTTGGGGGCGATGTATTGTGAGGAGATCTGCATTGGGTTCCAGCTTCGGGTTTAGTTGCGTGGTACTGTGCTGTGCGCGTTTGCCTACGAAGCCCAGTGAGGTCAGGGATGGGGGCTGCCAATATGCCAGTTTGAATGTTGTCATGCTCAGGGCGGGGATTGGTTTTGTGTAACAGATGCCGGTCAGCCAGGTGGACTGGTTGAATGATGTGGTTTTCGGTATATATTGCTGGTCACAGGTGCCTGTGTTTGCGTGCGTTTCTTGGTGGGGGACTGTGGTCATGTCCATTGGGATGGCTTGTGTATTCGTGCCATCTGTGCCCTGCAGCTCCCATTGGCCCCTGTTGTGTTTCTTTTGTTCGTTGGCATGCATGGGTGACTTGGTACATTTCAATGGTTGCATTGTGGCTTCATTGCACCTACGGGGAGTTGTACTTTGTGGCAGGGAGCGGTGTACAGGCACTCAGTGGGGCCGTTTACGGTTGATTCGCGATGCCGTACTTCTCGCCATGGCGGAATGGTCCATTCCGCCATGCCTGATGGCGTTAGGTACATGTCCGCTAGGGTCGGAATTGGCGTACCGTTGCACCATGGTGGTGTTTGCGGTTTGGCATGGCGCGCGCGCGCGTGCTTGGTGCAGTTAGCGTTGGCGTTCACTACGGTGTCGCTAATGGCATCGTACTTTGCGGTGACGGGTCATAGTCGCACCGAGCGCTATTCGATGGCGGTATTGCATTTCCGCCATCGTTTTTCGATTTCCGCCAGGGTCGTAATGAGGGCCATGGTTGCAAATGGAGAACATTGCTGTGCATAGACCCAAATATAATGTTGCGTGACTTAACTGATGAAGAATTGTTCACTGACAATGAGAGTGATGGGGAAATAATAATGGAAATAAGTGTACCATGTGACATCATGATTCAACATAGAGAAATACATAACCCTCTTATGGCTAGCGTCAGTGTGCCACCCACTATATTCGAGGAAGACATGGAAAAAGTACTACCAGAAATATGGACCAAAGGCCCCCATGATGTAGGACTATTAAAAGAAGTAACGCCCATCAAAATAAAACTGAAACCAGGTGCAATACCGCCTAGAGTAAAACAATACCCACTATCATGGGAAGCAGAGGAAGGGATACGAGAAACAGTAAATGCATTACTGCAACAAGGGATCATAGTGCCATCAAATTCACCATGTAACACTGCGATTTTTCCGATTAAGAAAGCAAGGGGCGGGGCATGGAGGATGATCCAGGACCTACGCCCACTCAATGACGTCATACAGAAAGAATTCCTGTTAGTGCCTAAACCTGCATCTTGTGTAGCATACCTAAGGATGCTACCTGTTTCACGTAGTGGATTTGAAGAATGCCTTCTTCTCATTACCACTTGACCCAAGCTGCCAGTATCTCACAGCATTCACCCTAGGGGGCAACAGATATGAGCATCGTAGGTTACCACAAGGGTATTGTGAAAGCCCAAGCATTTTCAATAGAATATTGCACGAAGATATTGGTAACATTGATGTAGAGAGCACAATAATACAGTACGTGGATGATTTACTCATCTGCAGTAAAAGTGAAGAACAGTGCAGAGCAGATTCGATAACCTTGTTAAACTTACTGGCCACGAAAGGATACGAGGTGGACAAAGGCAAGCTGCAATATTGCCTAGCCCAGGTGCTCTATTTAGGACAACTGATTTCAAAAGATGGTAAGAGAATTTTACCAGATAGAGCAGCAGCAATACGCCACCTGATGATACCAAAGACAGTGAAGGACATGCAAACATTTCTTGGCATCTGCAACTACTGCCGTGCCTCGATACTCAATTATGCCGCGTACACACGCCCACTGTTACAGCTACTAAAAGAAGCACAAAAGAACAATGTCCCGGTAAAATGGACAGACGAAATGAGGACACAATATTTCAAACTGAAAGACCTTATTGCGAACGCACCAGTTCTAGCGAACCCTGATTATGATTGGGAGTTCTACCTGTTTTCCCACTGTAATGGAATGTTAATGACAGCAGTTCTAACGCAAAGAACATCATTGGGCCACAAGCCATTGGCCTATTACAGCGGTACTCTAGATTCAGTAATGCAGGGCCACTTCGCATGCGAACAGGCCCTCACCGCAGCGGCCTTCGCGGTACAAAAAAGCACCACCATCGTGATGGGTTGCTCATTGACACCATACGCAGAACATTCATTGTTTGCCATTTTAGAAAGGTTGAAGAGCACCCTTACCACACAGAAGGCAACAGCATACGAAATAATAATTTCAAGCGCAAACGTTCACGTAGTGAGGTGCAAGACAGTGAATCCAGCCACATTTATCACAGAACCATGCACAGTAGAAGACATACAGGCACACGATTGCGCTACTTACGAAGGAGAAGATGATGACATTCCTAAAGCAAGTGAAAATGCCCTAGAGTAGGGAGAAATATACTTTGTAGATGGGTCAGCATCAGTAGACAGTGAGACAGGTGAAAAACATGTTGGGGCAGCGGTGGCAAGAATGGAGGAAGGGGAGTATGAAGTGATTGTGCAGAAACGCCTCCCCTTGCATTATTCAGCGCAGGCAGCAGTACTAATAGCGCTCATTGAAGCATTACACACAGCCAAAGGTTGTGCAGTGACAATATACTCTGACTCAGCATATGCAACAACAACAGTACACTCAGGATTATCACGTTGATGGTGAAGAGGGTTTAGAAGGGCAGATGGTTCACCAGTACAGCATGCAAGCCTGTTGAATGAGCTAATAGAAGCATTGGCAGAACCGTCAGTGGTAGCATTGGTGAAGTGCCAAGCACATACCAATAACACAGATGCAATCTCATTGGGAAACACGGCAGCAGACTCTGCGGTGAAAGAAGCAGCTTATTTTAATATCTCCCAGGCAGTTGAGTGCATTGTAAAAACATCTGGGACAGACACAAGAGAGGAAGGATACAGCCATACCCCAATTGCCCAAATAATAGAACTTCAAAAACGTGCACCTGTAGAAGAACAAGAATTATGGGTAAAAAAAGGATGTAAACAGTCAACGACAGGTTTGATATGGCAACAAGAACTAACAGGGAAGGTAGTGATGCCTGTGGAATTGTTAGAGATAGAATTTCAACAACTGCATTACCCAACACATGTAACTAAACAACACATTGCAGCTGAAATACAGGAACATTGGTTTGTTCCAAACCTGCAGGAACACTTGTCAAAATTGACTGTAGAGTGCACAACATGTCAAACATACAGTTCAGGAATGACTCTTAGAACACTCAGGGGAACCCTACCGCGTCCAGTGGGGCCGTTTAGAGAGCTCCACATTGATTACTTGGATATGGAGGAAAGATGCCATGGAGCAAGATATTTGATTGTGATAGTGTGCCCATTCTCGCGGTGGGTGGAAGCTGGACCATGCCCCCGCCCAGACGCGAAGTGTGCTGCCAAGTTCCTGGTACGGGAGGTTTTCTCAAGGTGGGGCATATGTGATGTCATAAAATCAGATAACGGCACACATTTTGTAAATTACCTTTTCAAGGAAGTGACCACACTATTGAGTGTAAAGCATAAATTATGCTCTAATTATCACCCGCAGGTGAACGGATTCGTAGAAAAGATCAATAGCCTGCTTAAAAGCAAACTGTCCAAATTGTGAAACACCCTCAAGAAAAATTGGGTGTATTGCTTACCCCTAACACTGTTCCAACTACGAACACAACCAAGCAAAGACCATCATTTGAGCCCGCACAAAATAGTGACGGGACGGCACATTCATACACCACTCTCTCCAGTAAGAAGAGCATCTGATGCTCACAGAGCTGCAACAGTGCTGGGGGATGAATTTAAGGAATACCTTACACAACTGACCCGCACAGTACGTAGCATGATATAATGTGATATGATATGGCATTTATAACGCGCCTATACACAAGTGTTTCAAGGCGCGACGAGGCAAAGGAGGGGAACAAGGGGACAAAACAACGATCCTACTAGGCCAGGTGTCATTCAGATCGCGCAAGTTCAGGGGAAGGGGGGAAAGGAAAGTGCAGTACATGGGAGTAGATAATGACAATAAATAAAATAAATAGCGGCCAGCAAGTGGCAAGTGCAAGGGTAGTGCGGACATCAGCTATTGAGGTCTGGTGGGGGGACTGTAGTGATACAGAAACAGTCTCAGAGTGCGGGGGTTGCCAGGTGGGCAGTGAAGGTGTGTGACACTGGCAGTAGAGGGACCTGAGCCAGGGATAAGAAGGGTGTCCAAGTAGCCAGTGAAATACCGGTTTCAGCCAGGAGGTCAGCAGAGGAGAGGAGGAGAGAAGGCAGAAGCAAAGAGGTTTTGAGGTCCTTCCGGAACCGGAGATGGTTCTCCTCAAGTTTAAGGGAGGCAGGGAGGCTTTTCCAGGGGGAGGTGCCAGCCGAGGAGAGAGATCTACCACCAACTCGTTGCTTGGAGAAGTGACTGACCATGAGGGAGTTGGAGGCGGATGAGCGAAGCTTGAGAAGGAAGATATTTAGGAAGAGCGAGTTGGAGGTATTGAGGACCCAGGCCCCAGAAGGCCTTGTGGATGATGCAGAGGGTTTTGAACTTAATCCTCGCAGCCACTGGGAGTCAATGCAGAGATTTCAGTCCTGGAGAGATATGATCCCTGGGCTTGAGGCAAAGGACAAGTCTCGCAGTACTGTTCTGGATGAGTTGCAGAGGGCGGAGAGTAGAGGCAGGCAGTTTTAGAAAGAGGCTGTTGCAATAGTCCAGCCTAGAGAGAAGCACAGCTCTGGAGACAGTGAGCTTCTGGGGGAAGGAGAGGAAAAGCAGAATACCTCTGAAGAGGTGCAGCTGGTAGTGTGACTTCTTGGAGACGTCAGAGATGTGAGGAGAGAAGGAGAGTGTGGAGTCGAAGATGACCCCAAGGTTTTTGGCTTTGCAGCATAGCAAGACAGACTGCACCCACGTTTACACATGACACACAAACAGATACAACCACGCATGCACAGGACAGCCCAACAGGACAACTGATGCCAGGGGAAAATGTGTATGTGAGAAGTTTTGTGTGAAGGTGGAATTCCAAGAGGTTTCATGGACCCTACAAGGTCATATATTGTACACCAAGCGCTCTGAAAGTAAAAGGGTTGAAATATTGGGTGCATCTGTCAGATGTAAGAAGAGCACACGATAGTGCAACCCGTCAGAGTGAGCAAAATGAAAGCAACGAGGTTGCAAATGGCTAATATACAGGTCTGCAAAATGCAAAGCAATATAACCAGCAACAAAAAAAGGTTAACAAGTGAAAATGCATGATAAGGGTAAAATATCATAAGTAATGATGTATATATACATGTGTATAAGAAAAAACATATCTCTCTCTCTCTCTCTCTCTCTCTCCCTCTCTCTCTCTCTCTATTTCCTCTATCTCTCTCTATCTCTCTTAGTAAAAGAGTGCATATTTACGTCGGTGGACGTTAAAGTTAATAAATTAGAATAGGAATATGCAAAGTGAAAGTATGCTAAACAAAATAAGAGAAAAAGTAGAAAATAAATGTGATATGAATGAAAAAGAGTAATGAAAAAAGTAATGTAGTATACGTATATATGCATTGTGCTTAACAATTTTATATCGCCCCTTCAGGTGGAAACATGCCAAAAAGGAGGTTCATCACTAACGACGACACATATGTAGATAGCAATAGGGTAGATAGCAGAATTAATATGTGGTATAACATGGAGTGCGGATTAAAATATGCTGCGATATTGTTTTCCGTGTTGTTGTTTTTTGTGGCATGGTACTATACGGTGGCTTTCATAATTAAGGATATGAAAGAGGGGGGAGTGGGGCAAAACTGATACGGGAAGGCTCAACGCTCATATGGGCTGGAGTCACAACCATGTGGAAGCATAATGGCCCTGTAAACAATAATCTTACCACGTTGTATAAAAACCAAACCACCAAACCACACTTTGCACTCCTTCCTCTGCAGAACTAAGTAAACTTAATGAGACCAATCAGTATGATGGGGACTACTCCTGGGAAAGTGAGCCTGATCTAATAAATACTGATGCGTACACAACCACAGAACCTACCTCACAAGGCACTGTAATGCACTTTCATCCTAACACTGTAAGTACACAAGACACTCCAGTAACGCAGTCCTGACAAGCTGATAGTGAATTAAGTGACGCAACGTGGGCAGATGTCTTTCCTATAAATTATGAAAAAGTGAAAATGATAAGAAACAAGGGTGAGGGGAGGAGGAGACGGAAAAGGGGGGTGTGAGGTCAAAGATATGATGTTTACCATGGCCTGGGACTAGATGAAATTGAAGACCCCCGCCACCCAGATCAGTTAAACAAATGGTACTCAGACATGAATGTGACAGCAAAGCAAGCCACAAATGAAAGCTGCTATGTCTGCTCACTCATACCGCATGCTTCAGGCACACCTAAAATACTTATACCTCAAGAGGTGCCCTTGTCGGATGCCCAATGCTTAATTCATCTCGTATTATGTAGAATTCGGAGCACCTTCCAGTCACACACAGTTACAATAGAAATGCTGCAGAACGAGAGAACCTGCACGAGCAAGCCACAAAGAGTAGTTTGCATCAAAGAACCCTTTTTCGTTATCAGAGGGACAAGGTTCACAGAAAACAAGTGGCAAGGCGAGAAAATCATGTGCAAAGCAGAAGCATTACGAGGGTTAACTGAAGAGAACTTTCAATGGGTCAAAGAAACATGTCCTCCCGTCTGGTCCCAGCACATTGCAAAGCTCACGTGGGTTACTGCACTTGAGAAACCCATCAAAACTCAGAGAGAAATACCACACAAACTTTGTTTTCATGGCAAAGGGAAGGTACAGATGGGCGCCAACAGAAAATGCAATAAAACGATCATCATCCCAGACATGAAAAAAGGTACAGCAGTGTTCATGGACATGTATTGGGTGTGTGGCAAACAAGCTTACCTGCATCTACCAGCATCATGGAAGGGTACATGCAGCCTGGCCACCCTGCACTCAGTGCTAATGGCAATCCCAGAAAGCCATATCCAAGGGGGGAGAGAGTCGGCTGGCATATCGGCAGCAGGAGAGTCGGCTGGCATATCGGCGGCAGGGGAGTCGGCTGGCACATCGGCAGCACCCCAGTCAACAGCAAAAGAGCCTTCCACATACGACATCCTGTCCAAAGATGAGCTACAAGACAGATTGTCCCGCAAAAGGAGATCAAACTATATCTCCAACGAATCATCCAAACTTCTTGCCGAAATTCCTAACAGGTACAAGTTGTTTAACTCAGCTGAAACATTCTTTGCCTCCCTCCTGACGCCAGAAGTTCAGGCGCAAACAAACGCCAAATGGCTACAGATCGCCTGCTGGGAGTTCATCCAACTGGCCAACGACACTGAAGAAGGGTTCAACGTGATCAAAGTGGAACTGCGCGCCTTGCGCTTAATGACAATGCAGAACCGGTACTTCTTAGACCTTCTCACAGCAATGGACGGCGGTGTTTGCCAAAAAATCGGGAGCGCATGCTGTACATTCGTACCTTCTGAAGATGCGGACAACGGGACCCTCTCCCAGGTCATCTCACCAGTGCACAACCTGGGGGAGAAAATGTAGAAGGAAGGCGGTATAGAGCCGAGCAACTGGTTCGACAACATGTTCAACTGTAGCCCCTCCTGGTTCAGCACTTTGATTACAATTTTTGTTCCAGTGGTCGTTTTTCTTTTTGCTATTTTTCTGTGTGTGCCAGTTGGGTATATGATGCTGTGCAAATTCTATGCCTAGTTCAACGCTGATGATGGTAACAATGGGCAAACCGACAACGGTAGCAACCATGATAGACAAACAAATACAAACTGGGGAGGCCACCCCACCAAAGTATCGCATGACAGCTGTATATCACCAGCATGGGGACAGGGTGGACAACCTATATCACACCACAATTAAGGAACCACGGTAGTTGCAATGGTACAGGGGAGTGTGGGAGGATCTGGATGGGGATAGGGGCATATACATGACATGCAGACCAGATGAATACGAAAGGAGAGGGCAGACCTAAGAGGTGTATGTAGGGCTTGGATGCCAATAAAAGGTACACCAGCATGGGATGAGGCAGTAGCAGAGGCTGAGTATTATCGGAGGGAGTATAATAATAAAAATGAGTTTGTTACTTTAGATGTACCGAAAGGGGGGAATGTGTGGGAGAGAGGGGTCGTTTAGGCCCTCCTCACGCATTCAGCATGATGTAAGCCACTTGCTCGTACAATAATGGGGGACGCTTCCATTGCTCGCATGCACACTAGCAGTTTCATTAGCAGTGGCAGAGGCGAGGCTGTTGTGCGAGACATTTGGCTTCCATTTTGTGCACCCTCGATTCCATCTTTGGACTAGGCCTCACTGCGATAATACAAAAGGTCTCTCTCCTCTCTGCAGCGCCGCACACACCGGGCTCCTAGCCCCTACTTTTTCTCACTCTGTCTGAAAGCTTCGCAGCTCAAGTTCTCACGGATGAGCCAGAGATAATTGAAACAAATACCCTAATGTAACATTTCACTCTTCCTCTGAGATCACTGCGGACAGTGTGTGAATCGGCCTGAAAACATCCCATCCGTCTCCACAAACCTGCCGGTGCCCTCTGACTCTCGCTATTGGAAAATTACTGCCACTATAACCCAGTGCCCTTGCAAGGTATTCTCTTGATGTAACAGAAGTGTGAGCCTGCTGAGCAGCCCACCCCAGTGTGCCTCCAACTAACATCAGACCTCTGTCACAGTATATTGCACCCTAGAACTAACAAATGTCAGAATGCCTCCTAGCCTCTTTTGATGTGCCCGGACCCACCCCACCATCAATGTTATCTCACTGACCAGGACCTTAAGCCTAGGGCTTCATACAAGCCCCAATGAATGATGCTGTGATTTTATGTATACAATTTATAGGTTTATGATAATGTACTCAAAGGATTTGCAGTGACTATTATTTAGTGCTTGCCAAATAGTAGTATTTCAATTTAGCTTAGTTAGGGGCCGCTCTATCTCACTGTGACCTGACCCTCACCCCTCCTGGACACAGGCAGCTGGACCTCGTGACGCTCATCCTCCCGCCAACTGGGCAGCCTATCCGGAAGAAGCAGCGCCTACACGAATATATGTAACACCGCTCAGTCCAATCACATACAAATGTAACCCCCTATGTTAATGACGCCATCAATGACGCTGTTTTTGCTTTATACTTCCATGTACGTACAATTTTTGCCCGAGCGCTCTCGGGCAGCAGAGTTCTCTGGATGGCAATTCTATATAAACAAAACTTAACTCTCGCAGCCTGTTCTCTTAGTCTCATTCCCCATTGGGGTGTGTCGTATTTATTTCTATTTGCACGTTTAAGACGAGGAGTGGGCCTTTACACCTCCAACCCGTCTCGCACCCAATCCCAACAAATACCCGGTGCCACAATGGACTAGGAACCAGGCTGGCATGTAGTAAGAATATAGATGTATTTGGTTTATTTAAACCAAATTAGACAACAGACTAACATCAGCCACCAATGCTGTGGCAACACAAGAACAAAAATTACTTCCGTAATTGTACCAACACACAGATAATATTAATATATGCAGTCACAATTTCCTGCAGCTTTCTTTTCAAATCACTCACCAATACAGCAAAAGAACAATTCAAGGCACACAGTGATTGCTGATTTGGTTGTGATTCTTTTTTCTCCCAGCAACCCCCACCCTCAAAACATCAATTAGACTTGACCCCTCTGAATTGAAGGTAAGTGGCAGAGTGGGAACACAATGGGAAAATAGTTTTGGGTTTTGATAGATAAATGTACTCTTTGGAACAGAGATTCAAGGTGAAAAATCGTTTTGCACTTATGACTACAGATGCAATATGAGGGAAAGAAAAACAATGGAAAAATCGTTTTGCCACCCTAAAAAGAACAGGCAGGGCTTTCTGGTTTGGGCCAGAGCACAATGGGAACAAAGGGCCAATTTAATTTTTCCCACCACACATGCAAAGAAAATACAAGGCTTCACACTTCTGATCTACAATGCAGGGGGTCAATGAGGAATTTCGTTTTGCACCCTGCACACATTATTTTGGATTAAGGACCCCCCTTTCTGTACCGAGGTCAGGGGTTTTCTTACAAATAATCAATCAAATCTTTATGCCTATACCGGCCTGAAACTCACTCGGAGGAGCAGGTTAGGTGCAGCGAATATCCTGTCTGGAACCACTCATTTCAGAGCAGGGGAGTGTGTGAATTGTAGGAGACGAAAGTCTGCCTGCAACCCCCTACTTGATAGGAGGCCCATCTTGTGACCAAGTGCTGCTTAGGGTTCAGTTAATTAGGGAGCCACTTTGATGTACAGCAGACAGGAGGATGGGTGGGACTTAGAAGTATATGTTGTCATCATTTCCCTGTCTGATGCCAAGCACCCTGATTCTGACCTGAAGCATCACTGAAGATTGTTGGTGGGGACCCAGGATTGGTTCATTAAGGTGGGCTTAGCCTGCACAAATCACTGGGGCCCGTTTGGCTTTAAAAGAGGGCTGTGCCCCTCACTGATCAGATAATCTGAAGACTTTGCAAGGAGTAAGAAGAAACACTCATTTGGACTTGAGCTGAAGGTACAGTCTACCTTACATCTTCCGCCAGTGAAGGAAGGCTAGGAGTTCCAAGAGGGAAGCAAGATCACTCCCCTAAACACAGGGACATCATTTCACCAAAATGCCAGCGGAAGTGACATCACATGACCTTTGACCTCTGATGATATCACAGGAAGTGATGTCATTTGACCCCACCCCCAAGTGACATCACGAGAAGCGATGGAACACGACCGTTTACCCCTTGACAAAACAGCAATTGGCATCACATAGCAATGTTTCTAAGTAAACTATGAAAAATATGGTTACAATATCACTGTAACGTGATATATATTTCATACAAGAATGGATCACCATATGTATCGGCAGAAAAAAACATGCTATAACTGCAACTTGCGAAAAGCAAAACACATAGTCTGAAATGGATGCTTATTCTACTCTAAATGAATTTTTGAGGATTTTGTCTGCATTGTGAATTTGAGGAGTTTAAGATCAGTGACTCACCGCCTGAAGTGTACCTGCAATAAACCTTTAATGAGTCTAGTAATTATTGTATAGAATTCCAGAAAGACAAATTATTTGTTATTCCTATTCTTTCTTATTTATGGTCACTGCTGAAAGTGTTACACTTGTGGAACCCCCTGTTTTTAAGAAGCCTGATCAAGAAAGCCAGCCACTCTAAAAACAAAGAGGAGCTTCAATTTGTAAAAAAAATAAAAAAGTATTTTAAACAAAAAATGTTTTTTAGGGGTAGCAAGGGAGACCTCAGGGGCAGCAAGGGAGACCCTAGGGGTCGCAAGTGCAACCTTTGGTGACCCCTAAATGACGTCCCTGCCTAAACATCTCCCAGGGAACAGAGGCAGATACCAGACTCAGAGGACCTGTCCAGCAGCTCCAGAACCGGTACCCAACCAGCACACAGCATGCCCTGCTAGGTTCTGACAGCAAGCTTCCTAGGTGGGAAGTGCCAGAGAGTCTCTGGACAAAGGACAAGGCTGTTGCCTGCTAACACCCTACTGAGATTTGGGCCATCCGCCTTCAAAGGACACAAGCCCTGTGAAAAAGCTAAGAGAAGTGCCACTCAAGCATCATCCAGCGTCCATCTTTTTAAGGACAATTTTGAGACAGTCGAGTCCGCATCTGGCTGCACTGCTGACTGTTGTCATGCAGCAGTTGCCAGAGCCGTCCGAGACGCCTCGACCACCATTCCAGATCCACCAACCAGCAAAGAGATAATGATTCTTGGCCCTGAGCCGCCGCGCTGGACAGCGTGCAGACATCCGTCCAGCCTCGCTTGCCGAACTGCCTGCTGCCTGGTACCCGCAGCTGTCTCCTGCCACTAACTCTGTCTCATGGGCTGCGAAGCGCCCTCGACCGCCTCTACAATGTTGAGCACCAAGAACTTCTTCAGCACCAGGTACATTGTGGTTCTGCCCCCCTGGTCCTTCTCCGAAGGCCCCTAGAGACAGTTATGACCCTTTGGCCCTTTTGTGCTGGAACGAAATAATCTTGAACTATAAGACTGATTACTTTACCAACTACCCTTCTGCGTACCCATAGTGAATCCTTTTTGTTTGTGAAACTGTCTGTCCGCTGGGCTCCTTTACAGTGTGGGTTGTAATTGTAGTCTGCTAGATCTATCTGTTGTAGTAATAATAAATTAGATATTTTTATACAACCTTGACTGGACAGTCCCTTTTATCATTGGGTAATAATTGTATTATTGCTGTGTTGCAACTAACCAACAATCCACAACCTTGCAGAGATAAGCCTGCCGTTACATCCACGTTACCAAAATTGGACAAGGAGGTCTTATAATTTACTTGTATTCCAATCTGTTTGGATCCCTTCTGGTGCACTAGAGGTGTGGGTTTGATTGATGGTTTAGAAACCGATATTCATCCCTGTACCACTGGTGCCCCGGAAGTTATTGTCTTTGGAGTTTAGACTTTTGTCCTTGAGACAGTTTTCTTGAGCACAGTCATGTAAGTCAGCCAAAACTTGCGCTAGGGAACTCTTCTTGTTTTGGCCATATCTGACCACCACAGGAAAGCCTTGCATGGACAGAATCCAGGAAGTAATTCTGGAATTACTCGCGTTCCCCATTCGGATTCGGTCACTTTGGAGATATTGCAAGGGCTAGTGAGGAGACAATGATGTGCTCCCCCTGGATGAACGGGCGGTAATTCTTCAACGCCCACACCATTGCCACGAGTGCCTTTTTTCAATTGTTGAATTTTTTTCTCCACAGAGGACAAAGTCTTGCTCACATACAAGATTACTTTGTTGACCTTGTCATGCTTTTGGTATATTTTATTTTTATTTTATTTATTTATTTACTTGTACCACGCTGATAGCTCACAGGCATTTGGGCACCAACACTAAGACACACGGTAAACTTACAGTGGGACAGGACACATGACAAGAAACATGATAGGAGCGCTACCTAAAATAACATATACTCTCAGGACAGGTTTTACTTACACAAAGGTAAGTTTTAAGTTTTTTTCTGAAAACAGGGAATTTCGACTCAAGTCTTAGTTGTAGAGGTAAGTTATTCCATTTGGTTGCTGCCATTACTGGGAAGGCTTTGCCCATGCCCTTGGATCGCTTATGGCGTGTAACAATGATCTGGGCCAAGGCTTCCGATCTCAGGGCTCGCCCCGGTACGTAGCTGGTGATCTTTTCCTTGAGGTATGCTGGGGCTTTCCCCTGCAGACATCTGTGGACTAGGGTCATAGATTCGAATAGAATCCTGTCTGCCACAGACAACCAGTGCAAAGCTACTCTGTCGTTACTAATGTGTTCTTTCCTGGTTTTCCTTTTCACAATTCTAACTGCGTTGTTCTGGATCACTTGGCATTTTGCTATGCACCACTTATTTGCCCCTAATAGTAGTGCATTGCCATAGTCAAGCCGGGATAGTATGGTGGCTCTGGCGATGGTCGCACAGTTTTCCTCACTCAAATAGGGTTGGATTGCTTTGAGGAGCCGGAGGTAGTACGAACAGTTCTTGCTTATGTACATAACTTATGCTTCTGCACTCATAGAGGCTTCTAAAACATCCCCAGTGTTTTCACTTTGCCTACTACCTGTATAGGGGAGTCATTGATGTAAAACGACTCATATTGTGGAGCCAGCTTGACCCGAGCTTGGTGAGAGCCGAAGACCATCAGCTCTGTTTTGCTGCTGTTAAGGCAGATCCAGTTGTTGTCCATCCAAGTTTAGATTGTGTTATATAGTGTTATATAGTGCTGTTACTTTGGCGCTATCCTGTGGGTAGCTCCCACTCAATTCCACCACCAACTGGGTATCATCTGCGTAGTTATTGAAATGCGCACCAATGTTATCTAAAACTATGCAGAGGAATCTGAGGTAAAGGTTGAACAGGAGCAGTGATAAGCTGGCACCCTGAGGGACACTGCAAAATATGGAGGTCTCCTGGGAAAATGAATCACCCCAGTCAACCTTAGATTTCCTATCTGTTAGGAAAGATGCCAACCAGCTGATGGCTTCTTTGGAACAATTTACCACCTTCTCCAATGCCCATTGGAGCTGTTTGTGGTCCAGAAGATTGCCCTTATCTATAATGCTCAACATATGCGTTTGCAAATCCAGCATTGCTGTTTCCGTGCTGTGAGCCGCTCGGAAACCCGACTGTCGATTATGCAAGATATCATTTGCTTCAACATAGGATTGCAGTTCAGCAGTGGCAATCTTATCCATCACCTTGAGTAGGAAATTACAATTTGTTTTGGTCTCTAGTTTTCCGGCTCCTTTTGATCTAGCTCTGGTTTCTTCACCAGGGGTGGGATGGTTACTGTTTTAATGCTTGTGGGCACTACTCTATCACAGAAAGATGCATTTACAATCTTAGTGAGCAAGGGGGCAAAGATGTCAATGTTTTCCAGAATCATTTTCGGAGGGAGAACGTTCTCGGCACATGATGTTGGTTTCATTGAGGACAGCATTTTAACCATGTCTTCAATTGTGAGATTGTAGAAATTTAAACATTCCTGGTGATTCAGTGGTTTAATCATGGTGGGCGGATCAATCTGGGCCTTAGTTGTTGTTTGTGCGTCTATTAACAATTTCCTAGCCTTTTTCATTTTGTTTGAAAAGGCTGCCTGTACCTTGTCGCAATCTTCCTGGGACGGTGTGAACATTGACGACAATACTTTTGGTTTTTCGATCTATTTGAGGATTTCAAATAACTTACTGGTCGAGTTGGCGGATGTCCTCATCTGTTCATTAAAGTAGTTTTGTTTTGCTTTACAAATGCCCTTCTTGTAAGTCTTCTCAATTTCTTTCCAGCTTTCCTTATTGGCCTGCCATCTGCCCTCCCTCCTCCTATTTTCTTTCTTTAGCTCTACTAGCTTGCAGTTAAACCACTTTTGGTGGTTTCTATTTGGTCTAACTAATTTTCACTTCAATGGTTCCCTCAGGTCCACCACCACTTGTGCATGATGTAAATAGTTTAAGATGAGTTCATCACATGAATCCTCCTCTTTGTGCTCCCTCAGAACTTTATTTATGCACTGTTCTAAATGTGTAGTCTCCATTTTCTTGTAATTCCTGCTTAGTATTCTCTATTGCTCATTACTGCTTTTCTGTTGGGGGAATTTTATGTGCATGGTGAAACACACTTTAAAGTGATCTGTCCAGATACACGGCATGGTCTTGTACATGCTAGTCTCCAGGTTATGAGTAATAACCCAGTCTAATTGGTTCCCGTTTGCCATGGTAGGTACTGAGTTCATGACCTTGAAATCGATATTATTCAACGCCTTCTCGAGATTAATAGCCTCTTTGTCCTTGGAATTGAGGTCCCCCAACACCAAGGTGGCGGTATTTGTGCCCTTTCAGATATTAAGTTGTTGTGTGATTTCCTCATTGAATTCTGAAGATAGAGATGGAGGTCTGTATATCAGTATTATATTGATGCTTCTGTTATCTGTGGGTGTATGTTTTAAGTGCAGGACTTCACATCCAATACACGTCGTTGTGGATGGGAACATATGAATTGAGTCCCTAACTATGACTGCAACTCCCCCTGCCCCCGACCCATTCTCTCTGTTTTTTTGCTGGATGGAATATCCCTCAGGGACAGCGATAGGGCATGTAGCTCCGATAGGGTCATGTGGCCATGTTTCTGTAATGCATGTGATATCCAGGTCGTCCTCGAGTATAAGATCATGAATGCTTTTGGCATGTGTATTCAAGGAGCAGGTATTTAATAGACAGACCGTCAGTGTTTTAGATTTGCTTCCCTTTTGGGGATAAGTTTGCCATCGGCAGGGCGGCCTTCTTTTTCCGGGTTCTCTTCTGGGATTGACCCCGTATTTTGATAGAACACACAAGGGGATGCTGTTCGGTGTGTGTATGACTTTGTAAAAGTTCCTGTGTCTGATGTCCATTTTCTTCCATGGCCTACTGTGCTATTTGTTGCACAGTTTCCATGCGAAGGTGGCAGTGTAGATCATGCCACAACTTCCCCTCATATGTAATGCCCATTCTTACCTCTGCCATGGAAATACTATTCTGAGAAAGTCAACAGTAAATGGGCCAGAACTTGTGGGCCTCAGATGCCGTGGACGGCGAGGACTGGCGAAGACCAGCTAGGCTCTGAAGTGCCGGCGCTGAAGCGCCTGACGTTTCAATAAGAGCCTAGCTGTGGTCTCTGGGAACTGTAGTTCCTTTGGCAGAGATTCCTCTGCAGTAGCAATACGAAGGTCTGCAGAGATTTATCGCGTTACAGCTATTTCAAAGTATGCCACAGATAATTCTGGTGAGGTCAAATGCTCAACACAAATAACAATGCAGTTATTAGATATTCAAAATGCACGATTTTACAAAACACGACTGCTTTAAAAATTCACAGGGTGTGTGTGCTCGGAGTCTGATGGTCCTCATTTGAGCAAAGTGCTCAGTTTCCAGTTCCAGCTGTTCTACGGTACTCAAACAAGGCGAATGCCAAGCAGAATCCTAACTTCAATATGCCCTCACGTTGCCTAGGAGATAGTACACAATAACCCTTCATATATAATACTGTCATTAAGCAAGTATCTGAGAACCCTGTCTCCAAGAAGAATTCCTTGTTCTTTATGGGGTAAGCCAAACAAGGCGCTTGGGAAAGACTTCTCTTTAGTTGTTTTACTGCCTCAGATTGTTCTGGATCCCACTCCCACTTGACCCCAGCCTTTAATAAATGGACCAAGGGTTGTGTGACCTCTGTGTATTCTTCTATGAACTTTCTACTATAATTAGTGAGTCCAAGAAGGCTTTGTAGTACTCGCAGAGTAGTAGGGTCTTTCAATTTCAATAATGCTTCCACACTTTTTTGCCGGGGAACTGAGACCCTCAGGGGTGATTTCATGCCCTAATGAGTTCACGCGGGTCTTACACCACTGTGCATTCTGAAAGGACAGTTTTGCTCTGGCTTTCTGCAACTGGGTCAGTACATAACGTATTTCAGCTACGTGTTCCTCCACAGTTGAGCTCTTGATTAAGACATCATCTACATAGGCTAGGTTTCCCTTTTCGCCCATGTCGGGCATGGTCTTATGTAGGAAGATATTCAATTTGTTGCCAGATTTTAAGTATCCAAAGGGGTTTCGGGTCCACGTGTATTGCTGCCCCCCGAAGGTAAAGGCAAGCTTGTACTGGTCTTCCCTACTCACGGGTACTGTCCAGTTACCATTGATCAGGTCAATGGCGGTATACACCTTCGACCCTTGCATCTGGGCCAGTCCCTGATCGATGTAGGGAAGGGGCCATCTTGACATGTGGACACAGTTATTTAACTCCATAAGGTCTGCGCAAAGTCTCCATTGGCCATTGGGTTTGAGTATCCCCAGTACACGGTTGTTAAAGGTACTGTGGACTGGACGAATTATCCCACGGGATTCTACATTTTTAATAATCTCTGTGAGCGACTCCATCGAAGCGAGAGGCAACCGGTATTGCTTCACAAACACTGGAGCCATCTCAGGGTGCATAGGTATGGAGGTTGAATGTATCTCTGTGCGTCCACAGTCGTACTAATCCACGGCAAAGATATCCTGAAAATCCAAAAACACCTGTTTCAGCTTCTGCTTTTGCTCCTCGGTCTCACAGGCATGAGCGAGATAGATGTTTTCTTCGACCATCTGCTTAAAGCCTGGAAAGACCTCGGTTTGGCAATTTTCAGCGGTATCCTCCAGTTGGGTGGAGAGATCTCTTGTTACGGTGTTGGCCTGGACAGGAGGTTTCAAGGATGGGAGGTAGTCACTGTTGACTCAAAATACCACCTCACCCATCCTGATGTCACAGGTCACCTCTTCCACACTGTAAGGGCAGGAAAAGTACACCAAGAAATTCCTCCCTTGCCGGTGAAAATCTTTTCCGAAGGGATATCATCGTCAAAATTGTAACAGTCATTTGGAATTGGTCCAACAATCTCATTACCTAAATGAATAGAATAATGTTGGGCGTCAACTGCCATTCTAATAAAGGTGTCTGCACCAAAAGTGATACTTCTAGGGTCGCTGTTATCCACCAATATTCCAATGGTGTCATGTTCTAGGTCAACTAGGTGTGTCGGATGTAAATACAAACCTTGCTGTTGGAGGTGATAATTCAAATTTATATAAGCATCCATGTTTTTGAGGCTCTGTCCTCGCTTAATTTTTTGTGGAATAATAGTAAAATGTCGCACCTGTCCTGGGATAGTGACCTCTTCTCCCACTTGAACTTCATCCGCATACGGCAGCAATTGGGCTGACCGAAATGCTTTCTCAGTGTTGTCAAAGCCCATGGGGCTACCCCCAGTCGGGACTAGGCTTTGTAATATATTAGGTGTAAATTAATTGCGAATCAATGGAGAATGTTACCACCTAAGTAAAATGCAGAGGAGGCATCTCTCACAACCCAACAATTATGTTCTATGCATTTGCTGTCAATGGACATTTTTAGCATGCACCTGCTAGGCAGAAGATGTTTGGAATTTTGAGTTTCCAGGCCCATTTCCCACTTATCAATCAACTTAAACGTGAGAATGGTCTGATTTTTTGGGAGTTTCATGAATAATGCTTCGCTGATGAAGCTTCTTCCATTATTCAGGCATACTCTGGCGAGAACAGGCTCCCCCCCTCATTTACCTGAATGGGGAAAAACAGCAGTTCACCGTTTCTCTGGATGTCGGTAAAACTTTGAGCTGGTTTTTCATCATCTTTTATCATAGGATTTGGTTTCTTTTCTGACTGTGGATTGGTATAAAATGTCTGAGTATTTCCTTCCAGTGTGGAATGCCACTTAAAACTGGGAGGGAGGTTAATTTTCAAAAATGGAGAAGGGTTCCGATCACCAGTTTGTTCTCCTACAGAGATGACAGTGATGTCTGGGACTTGATTCTTCCTCAAGTGGAATTCTATTTTGTCGGACGGTTGTTTAATCATGTGGCATGTGCCATTTAAACTCACATAATTTGTACTTTGTTTTAATTTGATTGGCCGGTTAGTCTGAGTCCAGAGGACCTTGTTCATGCTGTCAATCAGGGGTGATAGCCTCCGAAGGAGTTCATGCCCCAGTAAACAAGGTGTGCCCTCTACAGTGAGGACTATCACCAGGTGTTTCACCCTAGGTCGCCCAATTTCGATCTCCAGATCTGCAGTCCCTTCGATGGAAATATCATTCCCATCAAAGTTTTGGAGTTGTCCAAGAAGAGGTGTGAGGGGAATTCGGTGATTCTTCTCCCCACCCCCCTTCCTGAATTTAGTTGGTCAAAGGCCTTTTTGGACAGCAGGGTGGCTTGGGATCCAGTATCCACCAGCGCTGATAATGCACATTGACCCTGTACTTTGACGAAGGCAATAAATCTTCCTTCTCTCTCATCAAGGGGACAAAGAAAATGTGCATTGTGTGCCAGCTTGGCAGTTTATTTCTTTATATTGAACTCTGACAATGTGCGGTCTTGGACAGTTGTCTGTGTCGGAGTCTGGGAATCTGTAAAGAAGATTTTGCACCCAGATATCTGTGGGATTGGGAAGTCCCCTTTTTCGCCAGATTCCTTGCTGTCCTCCTTTTCCTGGAGACCATTACCCGAACCTGTTTGGGTGGAGGATCCCTCAGTGCTTTCAGGCTAATCTCAGAGACATTGTTGGGGTTTAAGAATTTGTTGCTCTAGCTCAGTCTTCATACTTACCCAGTCTAAGTTAGGGTATTTTGGGACCCATTTTTCCTTGGGAGGGATCCCTCCATCCCTGAAAGAGACGGGTTTCTTCCCTGAATCCTCTAGGGATAATGCAGACTTCCTCCACAAAGTGGGTTATCTTTTGCTCTTGATTCCTCCTAATTACTCTCTGTTCCCTAAGTTCCAGCTTTTCGGGAGTAGAAGATTTGTGTTCAGGTTCAGAGGTTTCCAGGGGTTTCGTTCTGGTGAGAAAGGAAGCTTCCTCCAGGGCTTGGCATCTCCCTTCCCCACAGGCCTCCTCCTCTGGAAACTGTTGGCTGTCGGCGGTTTCTTCCCGTCATTGCTCGAGGGCACCAGACCCGGGTTTTGAGCTGTTCTGGGCAGTAATTTCCATTTGAGGGCTCTGCTGAGACCTCAACATGCGACTCAGGTCTTGTGTTGGACCTGGCGCTTCAGATGAGACATCCTTTCTGGTTGGTAAGGGGGTCTGAATTTGTACCTTTACTGCTCCTGGAAAGGGTAGCTGTCCCCATTCCCAGAGTAGCTCGGGTATTGAGAGTTTCCGTGATAACCCTGCATCCTTGGTCTCCTTTCTCCCTGATTTGGGAATCTATTGTCCTGAAAGCAGGGAGAGAGAGGAGGATTGTTCGGGAAATTGGTGTTTGAAGGGTATCTGGGAAAGAAAGTTAGGTTGGAGGGGGCAGAGTATTTCTTCCCTCCTGAGGGAAGTTCTGAGGGAGGTTTCCAGGGGCAGTACTCACCTGAATGGGCCCCCCCTTGTGCCAGGGGAGTCCATACATACCCCAAGATGGGTCTGTTACCCTTGTATCTAGGGCCGATATAGGTGGCAGGGTCAGATGGACCGTTGGTCGGATACCCTGTCTGGCTACTACACGATTTGTTTGGATCAGAAGGTCTCCTCTGCTTATCATTCTGCTTATTAGTGTTAGCGGGAGGAGTATTTTTAGGCCCCCCCTTTCCAAGTCCAATTAGGGGGTATTTTTCACCTCTGCCACCTTTGCAACAGTGGGTGTGTTTGACGGTTTAGGGTTTTTAGGGTTATTTTTATTTGTACTTCATAATTCTGGGTAGCCTGTTCTGCTCATCTTCCTCTTCCCTTCTTCCTGGTATGGTGGAGAATTCCACCCACCTCCCTTCACCCTCACACCAACTTTCAGATCTCTCGGAATCATGGGAAGACCTAAATCAAATTTTCCTTAATAACTTCTGTTATGTTAACCACACGTTTTGGCATTGTTCAAAGGGGATTACTGTCACTTTTAATAAAAGTCTGGAATAAGCGTTGTGGGAAATACGCTTCCCTTTTTATGCAATAAAATGTATTTTTCTATTAATCAAACCCCAGCTTCACAGGCCTCGCACATCTCTATTCCCCACCTTTGTTCCTCTAAGTTTCATTTATCATTAAACATGTGAACAGCCAGATGCTAGCTCATGTTTATCTTAGCCTACTCCTCCTCGGCCTCCCAATGATCCTGGCTATAGCTTTAATGCACATTTTATGGGAGTTGTGACCTCACGGTAACTTCTGGTGAAAAACAGGCAGGGCTTTATCTATTTCCACTGTGGTTTCCATCAATGGCAGTGTATTTCTTTGTATTTTTAAGCAATGGACCTGATCAATTGATGACATCCAGGCCTCCCTCTGCGGGACAATCAGAGGAAAGGTGGTTTATAGTCAAAATCTCGAAAAGTAAAATCTCGAAAAAAAAGCACGAATTTAAAATCTCGAAAAAAAAATATCGAATTTCTTTTTCAATGCGTTTTTTTTTCAAAATGGGGGGTTCCCCCCAACCCCTCTTTTTTCATTTTTTTCTATTTTACCCCTTTTTTTTTTACTTACCTGACCCCAAAAACACATATAAATAAATAAATAAAGAATTCGATATTTTTTTTTTCGAGATTTTTATTTCGTGCTTTTTGTAGTTCGAGATTTTATTTTCGGTATTTTGACCGACCACCAGGAAAGGTCTTTCAGGTTAAAGTGTCATTTTAGTAGAAATGCCCAGATGCATGTACAATTTTGCAAGAAATGGTTTTTAAACTCACACACAAAACATTTTACATGAAGCATTTCATAAGGCATCTGGGCCTTATATCCATGTGTAATGTCTTTCCTTTAATATCACAGTTGCCAAAGACATGAGTATCACTCCGGGATTGTACATACACAGGGTCGTTATATGACACCATGTTCACCTTGAAACCAAGTGGGCACTTCTTTTTGCATACTGTCATTGGGATGAGGAAAAAGGAAGTTGTTTTATTTCTTATAATTGCAATAAGCCTGGTTTCACTTGAGATTTCTGGATCACAATCTGGTATTACATTGAAGATAATGTATACGCTGTTATCTGTCTCTTTAAGTAAAAAGTATAGCTTTCAATGGATTTAGTAAAACAGCATTTTCAGCCACATGTCTTTCTCTTTCCTTGCTGAAATGCAATGCGCATATCTTTGCACTTTTAAACTTCCAAGCATACTTCTCCTTCATTTGAGATTTAGGCCTGTCTTTAGTTCAATAGGCCTCATGTCTGACATCGCCATTTCTGTGCTGGCTTTAAACTTCAATGGGACACAACAAATCACTCTGGCCTCTTTAATTCTGGCATTCAGGGGCTAAATTTGACCCCACAATGTCACATGAAGGTGAAATCCACTTTGGACCTCGGCAAGGATTGGCTGAAGAAGATAAGTCCCCTGGTGTCCTTGGATGACTTTCAGTGGTGACGAGTGCAGTGACAGAAATAGGTGTCGGTTTGGGGATTTTGTGGTTTACCGACTTTCGGTTCATCAGTGCTGCAGCGACAACACCGACCTCAGGATGACTTCTGGTGACCTGGAGATGACCACTGGACTGGTCTGCAGACCCTCATCAGGTTTGTACACTCGGGACATCATCTTTGGATTTTGGTGGCGGGAAACCCACCGGCAGACACTGCACTGCAGGCAGCGACCCTGGACCTTCTCCAGCATTGACAAGTAGACAGATGTAATGGCAGGCATGCCCCTTGAAGGATTCTTCAGAGATTTTGATCTTTCGCAGCTCCGGGTGTCAAGCAGCAGTATGTCAGGGTACCCCCTCTTCTGGGCGATACCCAGCAACTTGGCTTCCAGCAGTCATAAATGGGCCACACAGATGAACTTCTTAGCACTAAGATGTCCAGGCACTCCTCTTCTGGACCCACGAAGATCCCTTCTCTGGATGCCAGGCACACAGGACTGGCTTCCAGGACACTTCGGGTGAACAGCAGCAGTTGCACGATGTTCTCTCATAGCTCAGGAAGAGGTTGCCTGCCCAGGACCTCTCTGGATCAGTCCTTGAGTCAGCTGCACATCTTTTGGATTGCTTGAAGATTTGCAGCTGTAGACTTCTTCCTCCAGCTGGACTCCAGGATGCAAGCTTAAGATGACTTCATCTTCTGCTTCAGGTTTCTTGTTTCAGTTTCTGACAAGGGTGTGAGTGTGAGGTCCCCTGCTATATAACACGCTCCCCATTCACTCAGGCTGAGCCAGGCTCAGCCAGCCAATCACACACAAGTGCATTCATGCAGGCAGAACCCAATCCGGCTCACAGGAATTCAGGCCATTCACCAGAAACCAGACATCCACAACATATGATGTGGATTGGGAGCTACTCACCAGCCTTTCAGTGCATTACACTGCATTCATTCCAGTTTCAGTCAGGGCTGGCTCAGGCATTGCGTCACACAACCAAAACCAGACACCCACAACACAGAATGCATATTGACTACTCACTCCATTCAGGCAGGCTTCATCCCAAGAGTGTACCCACAACAAGCAGCCCCTGGGAAGGCTCCAGCCAGTCTGGCAGGAGGCAGCCATGAAGCCATATATGGCCCTTCGACCCAACAACCATTCAGGGAAAGGGAACAGAGACATGGCTTCTAAGGACTTTGAGAAACAAGGGGCTAAGGCAAAGGAAACCAAAAGACCACCACTGGACATCTTGCCTTAGTGTAGGAATCCATTTATTCCTATGGCAGGGTCTAGATATCCCAAATGGAGATTACCTAGAGCCACTGTCACATCAGCATGTAGTTGCCATCAGCCTATACCCTGCTCTGTGGGCAACACACATGGCCCAAAAACATACACTAGGGGTACAGGGTTGTACTCCTACCCACGGGTACACTAAGGGTGTCCCAATCTGTACTGTTCACCAAGAACAAAATGAAGAACTGAACTGCCGGGGTCCAGACTGGACTCCTGTGCAGAGAATAATCCGAATACACAGTTTAAGGAGGTATAGGACAAGGACAAGGTGGCCCTGGCCCTCCAATGCATTCCAGCATCACAGGTTCCATGGTGACAAGAAGGACGAGAGACATGACGTTTCCTTTGTTTATTAGAGTAATGGTTCTAGCAACGTGCTGGTTGCGCGACGACAGCACGTCACACCTTGGAGGAAGTAGTTATGCGCCAGTGGCCATGGTGCTGAGGGAAAGAGGAAACAGGCGTGAGTTCAGTGTTAATACTCTGGCTAAATGCTGATAATGTACATTGTTAGATTCATTTTCATGTGCGTCATCACCATAAAAATGTATATGACAACATACAACGGACGAAAAAGGAAGGATACGGCAAATTAGCACCAGCCACAGGGCCAGCTTCTGAGCTGTGGTGCTGATTTTTCACCTTTAGTGAGTAAAAGAGAAAAGAAGAATGAAACTCACATTTATTGAAGGATGCCTGCCAAGTACATGATGCTCTGTGGCTGAGGGTGAACATTTATATGATATGGTATGATAGTTTACTTGTATAGCGCCTATACACAACGTGTTTGAAAGTGCTTCAAGGCAAGAGAGGCAACAAAGGAAAAGAAAAACTGTGAACATTCTTACAAGACCTTGAACAAAAAGAATGTGAAATTAATTATCGTACTTGGCCTGGCAACATTTCAGATAATGCAAGAGCTAAAACAAAGAAAGGAGGGGAGGAGGTAGGTTGGAAGGGAAAGGAAACAGACAGGCAACTATTGTACTAGGCCTGACGACATTTCTGATAGAGCCGGAAGACTACAAGAGGAGAGGGTGAGGGGAGGAGAAGGAAGGAGAGGAACATAACAAGTGACTATCGTACTAGACCTGATGACATTTCAGATATTGCTGGAGAGGGAGTGGGAGGAAGAGAGACAAGAGGGAGGGGGAGGAGACAAACAATGCAGCTATCATTCTAAGTTCGGGGACAATTCTGAATGAGTAAGTGCAAAGAGTATGAAAGGGACGGGGAGAGGAGAGAAGGAAAAAAGAAAGGAAGAAAAGGAGAGAAAAACTGTAGGCAGTGAAAGAGAGTGGAGATGCAAGAGGGGAGAGACAATTGCAGGTGTCGGTAAATAACACAAAGTGTTGCAGGGAACATCAAATGCAATACAGGATACAGGGTTACTGTGAGTACGTGATGCAGAGTAAGTCCGGCATGAAAATAGAGACGGGAGAAGCACCATGAGTCAGATGAGTCCATAAGTCCAGATCAATCATTTGCCAACAACACGGTGATGGTAGAGCAATAGTGTTACAAGACAACTCCTGATGAGGTATGATGTAGGCAAACAGGGGGGGGGCAGGGGAACAGGCATACAATCATTACAGGCAACCAAGGGGGGGCAGGCGAAGCAGCATACAGTCATTACAGGCAACCGGGGGGGGGGAGCAGGGGAAGCAGCATACAGTCATTACAGGCAACCGAGGGGCAGGGGAAGCTGCATGCAGTCATTACAGGCAACCGACGGGGGCAGGGTAAGTGGGAAGCATCCCGGTAGCGGACAGGGGCCTTCGTTGTGGGCCTTAGGAGTATGGGCCAGCTCCCGCCTCCCGGTTGCTCCCATTGGTTAACAAGGACCAAGAAAACCAATGGGAGGTGGAGCAGGGACTTGCCAAGGGAGGTGGATCAAGAAACAACAACGAATCGTGGGGCCGCCATATTGGAGGGCCTGAGAAGTCAATGAGCATATTGTGCAGAATCCGCCGAGGATGGAAACACCCAAACAAATGGGTGGCACACAGAGCGCACGATTCATGCCAGAGGAAAGCACAGGCATAGAAACGTAATCAGCCAATTTAGAGCACAAAAGTTAGAGATGCGCACCGCCGTGCGTAATGCCCAGAATCATGGTCAGGCTTCCCCCAACATTCCTTTTTTTCCTTGGAGGGTTCACTGTGGGATTGCGGGGACACATAGGCCCGGGAGAGGAACACAAAGGTAAGTGTGGGGATGGGAAAGGAGCGGGGGGGGGGACAGAGCCCCTCTCAGGTGCTGACAGCCATCAGCATCTGAAGAAGATTAGGATATAACAGAGCTTAGTCGCACAGGAGCCCCAGATTCTGACAGGCTGTCAGGATACGAAGATCCTAACAATGACGAAAATTCTTAAAAAGTGGTGCAAGTGAAAGCAAGCATTGGCAATGCCAACAGTTTGGTAGCAGCTGCAAAATGGTGCGGATACCTGAGCATCTAACAGCGGTGCAGGGCAAAAGTTTAAACATTATGCACAAACCAAAAATGTTGGTTTTGCCAATGCTTATTTGAAACAAGACTTCAGTGGCTTTTCCAATGCTTGTTTTTACCAGGACTTCAGTGAAGGACATGCAGAGTGCTTATAAAACGATTGGCTAAAGGCAGGCCTGTTTGACATTTTTATTACACCAGTAGCATGTTTACAACTCCAATTAAGTAATTAACTCTGGGAATGCTGCTTTGAACAAACACTGGCGGGCACTTTGAGTGCAAAGCCTGATGGCAAGGCTTGATTAAAATGAACTAACAAGTTCCCATGGGGAGGTGTTTTGGGTGATATGGGGCAGAGGAAGGAATGGGTGGGAATGGCCATGGGCAGGCAATGGGTAACCAAACAACAACTACAGACCCTGTGTCCCTCCTCATATATCATTCCTCCCTACCTGTACTCCAATGCAATGGTTTCGGCGTATAGGTGTCGCAAGGGACACCTAATAGTTGAAAGTAAAAATATTATTTATTGAGCAAAAGAAAGGAGTAAAATCAACACATTACTGTTCAATGAAATCACTATTAAATAAATAAATACACCAGTGTTTGGTAACAACAAAAAGGGATTACTTACCACTTTAGATTAGAACACAGTTTAGGAAACACACTTTAAATGGCTAAAGGGGTGAGGGGCAGGGGGCAGTTACGATCACAAAACACCTTTAATGGCTGGTACTGTGGATTAGCTGGGCCTGCTGAGAAGCGTGGGCACTGTGCATTAAATTTAGTACACGGTGCACAATTTACGGCCCGCAGGCCAGTTGCGTCCCGCCATGATGTTTTGTCCGGCCCGCGAGGAACAAAGACTTTCCTAATGGAGTGCGCACCGCAAGCAGCATCGGCCACCCTCCATTCGGAAAGTCTTTGTAACTCTTCTGGGCCGCGTAGTGCGTGTGTGCTGCACCAATGGAGTGCCAGCACTATGGCTGGCGTGGTCAATAAGGCTTGATGCCGGAAAGCATTTCAGTCTTGCCACACCAGCCGTAGTACCATTCCAGATACCTCGCCAGCGTTCCAGCTAGCCTGCCTTCCAGTTCCAGCACGTCCGGTAAGTAGATATTTTGTTTGGGGTTCTGTTTGTTTGCGTTTGTGTGTTGGGTTTGTTCTGCCTGTATGTTTGTGCGGAGTATGTTGAGATGTGGGGGTGGGTGTTGGGTCTTCATGAATGTTTGTTTTTGTCTGTAAGTGTGGTGTATGTTGAGATGCAGGGGTTTGGGGGGTGTCGGGTCTGCCTGAATGTTTGTTTTTGTCTGAAAGTATGGTGTATGTTTAGATGCAGGGGTGGGGGGTGTCGGGTCTGCTTGAATGTTTGTTTTTGTCTGTAAGTGCGGTGTATGTTGAGATGCAGGGGTAGTGGGTGTCGGGTCTGCCTGAATGTTTGTTTTTGTCTGTAAGTGCAGTGTATGTTGAGATGCGGGGGGGGGGGGGGTCGGGTCTGCCTGAATGTTTGTTTTGAAGTGCAGTGTATGTTGAGAGCTGGGCGTGGGGTGTCGGGTCAGCCTGAATGTTTGTGCGGTGTATGTTGAGATGCGGGGGTTGGGGGGTAGGGTCAGCCTGAATGTTTGTTTTTGAGTGTAAGTGCGGTGTATGTTGAGATGCGAGGGTGGGGGGGGTGTCGGGTCTGCTTGAATGTTTGTTTTTGAATATAAGTGTAGAGTATGTTGAGATGCAGGGGTTGTGGGGGTGTCGGGTCTGCCTGAATGTTTATTTTTGTCTGTAAGTGCGGTGTATGTTGAGATGCGGGGGTGGGGGGTGTCGGGTCTGCCTGAATGTTTGTTTTTGAGTGTAAGTGCAGTGTATGTTGAGATGCGGGGGTGGGGGGTGTCAGGTCTGCTTGAATGTTTGTTTTTGAGTGTAGGTGTGGTGTATGTTGAGATGCGGGGGTTGGGGGGGTGTCGGGTCTGCCTGAATGTTTGTTTTTGTCTGTAAGTGTGGTGTATGTTGAGATGCGGTGGTGGGGGGGGTGTCGGGTCTGCCTGAATGTTTATTTTTGTCTGTAAGTGTGGTTTATGTTTTATGTTGAGATGCAGGGGTGGGGGGGTGGGGTTGTCGGGTCTGCCTGAATGTTGGTTTTTGAGTGCAAGTGCAGTGCATGTTGAGATGCGGGGTGGGGTGGAGTCGGGTCTGCCTGAATGTTTGTTTTTGAGTGTAAGTGCAGTGTATGTTGAGATGCGGGGGTGGGGGTGTGTCGGGTCTGCCTGAATGTTTGTTTTTGATTGGAAGTGCTGTGTGGAAGTGCAGTGTATGTTGAGAGGCAGGGGTGGGGGGTTCGGGTCTGTATGGGTGCATGCTTGAGAGTTTGTATGCGGATTTGGGGGTGGGGGCTTTGGGTCTGTATGAGTGCATGCTTGAGAGTTTGTATGCTGAATTGGGGGTGGGGGCTTTGGGTCTGTATGGGTGCATGTTTGAGAGTGTGCTGAGTTGGGGGGGTTGGGGGGTTCAGGTCTGTATGCGTGCATGCTTGAGAGTTTGCATGCTGAGTTGGGGGGTTCAGGTCTGTATGGGTGCATGCTTGAGAGTTTGTGTGCTGAGTTGGGGGTTGGAGGGTTCAGGTCGTATGCGTGCATTCTTGAGAGTTTGTATGCCGAGTTGGGGTGGGGGGTTCGGGTCTGTATGGGTGCATGCTTGAGAGTTTGTATGCTGAGTTTGGGGTATGGGTCTGTATGGGTGCATGCTTGAGAGTTTGTATGCTGAGTTGGGGGTGGGGGTTCGGGTCTCTATGGGTGCATGCTTGAGAGTTTGTATGCTGAGTTGGGGCTTTGGGTCTGTATGGGTGCATGCTTGAGAGTTTGTGTGCTGAGTTGGGGGTGCGGGTCTGTATGGGTGCATGCTTGAGAGTTTGTGTGTTGAGTTGGGGGTTCTGGAGGGTGCAGGTCTGTATGGGTGCATGCTTGAGAGTTTGTGTGCTGAGTTTGGGGGTGGGGGGTACGGGTCTGTATGGGTGCATGCTTGAGAGTTTGTGTGCTGAGTTGAGGGGTTCGGGTCTATATGGGTGCATGCGTGAGAGTTTGTGTGCTGAGTTGGGGGGTGGGGGTATGGGTCTGTATATTTTACTCTGAATATCAGCTACACATAGTATGTCCTCAATTTAATTAAGCAATTGGAAGATATAAAAATGGAACTGCAATTTGGGTTTATACGGCCGATCTTGTGAAATATGAATACATTGGGGAATATATTTACAAGGAGGAGTGGGATCATGGCTTTAGAGACCGAATGTACAAATATGCTTGGGAGTTAGTGCTGATTTAACCAAGATTCAGAATCCATTCTACTGAGAATTTCTGTCTTTGTATAGGTCGCAACAAAGCAAATCATGCATAAATGAAAGCCCACCCCCACTTTAACACTTGGTTTATTGCTGTGTTAAACATAGTGTATAAGGAAATGGTAATTACCCAATTTTTTGTTGTCGGGGAAACAATTCTCAAGAGGGTAAATATATAAGAGACAAAAGGGTGCCGAAGCACAGAGAATTGATTACCCCTCTCTTAGTCGAAATAGGGAGTAGCGAGAAAAGAGTATTAGTCACACTAAAACATTTACACCAACAGATTCATTCAGTTACTATTACATAAAGAACAATTACTGGTACACAAAAACATATGCAATGATAACAGCTAGTAAAAGTATTTCTTTTTAATATGGTACAAAAAGTTAATTAAGAAAATATGGTGAATTAATACATATTTGTTCTAAAAACACAACACAGAAAAAAAAAAAAAAAAAAAACAGACACACATCAGACAGTTCTATGGAAAGCTAGGTACCCACCCTATCCCACTCATTATAGGCCTTACTTCTGGTAGAGTGTTTTAAGTGTTGTGGATTTTCGGTAGAAAATACATCACCCGAAGGATTATCCACTTACATTGATAATATACTTAAGGACTTTGTACTACAGATGCCAACTTATTTGAGGGACAGCACACATGTGCTCCAGATTCTATCAACCATCGATTGGAAGGATGACTATATCCTAGCAACTATGGATGTGATAGCTCTCTATACGTCAGTTAGTCACGAGCTGGCTATACGCACAATTGATTATGTGTTTAGAGATCATTCTGCTTCATTTCTGGTACATGTGGAGATGTTAAAAGATTTTCTGAAGTTTACTTTGAACAATAATGTCTTTCTTTTTGATGAAACATTCTACACCCAAGTAAAAGGCATGGCAATGGGGGCCAAATACGCGCCCCCTTTGGCTAACCTTTTTATGTCTAATTTTGAGGACCAACACATCTTCAATAACAACACATACCTGAAGAATGTGGTGTTGTGGAAACGTTTTATTATTGACAATGTGCTGATAATTTGGAAGGGTTCAGTTGCCGATTTTGGCTCCTTTGAAAAGCACTTAAACAATAATGCATTTGGCATTAAATTGACTGGTGAGAGTGACAGCGCATAGATCAACTTTCTAGACCTAACAATTTACATTTCTCAAGGCAAAATGGAGACCATGACATTTCGCAAACCGACTGAGGTGAACAGCACATTACATGCTGATAGTTGCCATCAAAAAACAACTGTCATGAATATCCCGGCTGGAGAATTCTACCGGGCACGACGCAACTGCAGTACTGATATCTCATTCTTACAAGAGAGTGAACTCATAACTACAAGATTCAGGGAAAGAGGCTACTCTGACAATGTTATAGCCAAAATACGAACCAAAATAGACAAGAAGTCAAGACTTGACATGTGAAACTCGACAATACTGACAAACCAACGGGAACACAGAGGAAATGTGTTGATATCATCACACAATATTCCACTGATGCACACAAGTTATACACCATTGTACAAAGACATTGGGATCTTTTGAAATTTAATAGAGATATCCTGCCCTTTCTCAGTGACAAACCATCTTTTGTATATACGAGAGCACAAACTTTGAAAAACAGACTTTTCCCCTCATGCATCATATATTCTAAATCTAAAGGATCGGACTGGTTGAAATTAGTGAAGGATTTTCACAAATGAGGAACCTGCACTGTTTGCAAGCATGCACATTCGGACTGCAGTGAATTCACTACACAGCTAGGTATAAAGACGATGATTACTGACTTCATCAACTGCAGGACAAAGTTTGTTGTCTATGCAATTGTATGTGTCTGCCTAAAGGTATATGTAGGCAGTACCATCAGGCAGCTCCGTTTTCGAATTCGAGAACATCTCAGTAGTCTCAATAAACAAGACCACTTGTTACCATTGGCCGCTCACTGGCAGGAATGCCATCAGATGGACAATGACATAAGATTCATCGGCCTAAAGAAAGCCTCTATTGGCAAGAGAGGAGGAGACTTGAAACTCAAACTGAGACAATTGGAAGCAAAGACCATTTGTAGTTTGCAATGTGCCCAACATGGTTTGAACACAGACCATGAAATGAATGTTTTCTTATGATTTTGGACATGTATTCCTTTTTGTAATGTGTAAATATAGGATTTGCCTCGATGAGATCCATCCAAAACACCATTAATACCTTTATAATCTCGTCATTATTTCTTAAACATCCGAGTGATTTATTAATATTAATGGGCCATTAAGACCATCCAATCTGTATTAACTTAGGTGACACCTACTTTAGTTCACATTGTTCACATGATATGAGTATTTTAGCACAGGCATTTATTCCCTTTGACTGTTATGGCTACATTGTATTCCCATTTAGTTATCAGTAGATTTATATGTTTACATTTTACAATATGTAACACCTACTTTAGTTCATATTATTTGCATGATACGAGCATGATGGCCCGAGCTTTCATTCCCACGGAATTCATTTTTACATTGGATCCCCATTTAGTTATCAGTAGACCTATTTTATATACATTTCACAATATGATCTCATACCAATATCCAATCCATGATTGCCAGGCTTCCACTTTCATTTATCATTTCATCGGTACATCAGATTTCTAGTTACCATTGTTTCTTTTTATCCATTTCATATTAGTCATTATTTGCTACATTTGTACTTATATATAGTTCAATGTATTTACCCCGTTTCATTAATAATGGCACAACGCATCAATAGAAGGTGTCTGTTTACATTGGCGTCAGCATACGCAATTGGTCATGCGTTTACACATGACGTCAGACACGCTCACGAGACTCATACACAACGCGCCAGGACAGCGCGGTCATTCTCCTGCAGATAATCCCCACATGATTCATCCCAGATATATATGCTCGGAGGTAAACTATGATTAATATTCAACCCCTTTTTTTTTAATAACACATTTTATTGTATTTTGTTACTTCAATACAATGACGTACAATACATAAACATAAGTTCTTTGCATACAGACAGTGAGGCAGTATGATTAGACACCATATGCATTTGGGCGCACTGACGCTTATTCTAAACGAGTTATGACAGTTCATGATTTGAATCCTTTATGTAATAACAAAAGTTTAGTGACAGGGTCTATAGGTTCAGTTGTTGTTCTCTTTACATAGTCTGTTCCCATTTTTGCCATATTTTGTCTGCCTTGCCCGGGCAGCCTCTTGCCTGATAGACTCGGCGCTCCATTAGTATGCTGGCATCTACATCCGTTATCCATTGGTCATATTGAGGGGTAACCTCTGATCCCCACAGTTGCGCAATGTTCCTTTTGGTGATGCCTGTGGACGTTGAGAGTAAGAGTTTTTATAAACGTGTCATTTCTCCTTCCTCTTCAATTCCTAGGAGAAGGAGTTTCGGTTCGCTTGGAATTGGTCGGCCCATGACCCTCGTCAGCCTTTCACAACATTTTTGCCAAAAGTGCTGTATTTGTGTACATTGCCATAGGATATGGTAGAAAGTCCCCTCCTCCTGCTTACAGAGGGGTTGCACTAGGGTGATTTTGTTTTCCCACCCAATGTGCCTATGTGTTTCTCTCCAGACTTGGGCCGTGTGAATTATTATTGTATGGTCGGGGGGTGTCCCCTAGTGATATAGAGGCTTTCAATTGGAGGCGTGCCGTGTCTTGCTGCTATTTCAGCCTGTATGTGTGGTAGTTCGGGGTTGCCGTGTAGTATATCATTTACCGTCGCCATCTGGGTTGCCCAGTAGTATGTTTGGATATTTGGGAGCCTGATTCCCCCCTCCCATACTGAACGTTGGAGGGTACTTAGGGCTATCCTCGGGTATTTCCCTTCCCATAGTAATTTTCGTATTATTTTATCTATTTTGCGAAATTCCGCTGTGGGGATGTGTAGGGGGGCGTTTTGCAAAATGTACAAGAAACGGCGGAGGGCAAGCATTTTGAAAAGCGCCGCTCTGCCTAATAATGTCAGTGGCAGTGACTCCCAATGGTCTACATCTTGTGCAAATCGTTTCACCGTTGGTTGCAGGTTTTGGGTCACGTAGTTGTCCAGTCTATTTCCAATCAAGATGCCTAGATATCGAAATTGGTTGAGTTCGATTTCATATGGGGAGCCTTGGGGCGGTATGCAGTCTATTCCTTTGACTGGGAAGAGTACTGATTTGGACCAATTCACTCTCAGCCCACTGAAGGCCCCATAATTTATCAGTATTTGGGTAACTATAGGGCAGGAGATTGCTGGGTTGCCTAGATACACCAGAAGATCATCTGCGTAAAGAGATACCTTATCTTCCCATGTTGGGCTTCATCGGAAGCCAGACCACGTCACTGTGTTTCGCAGGATCACAGCCAGTGGTTCAATGATCAGTGCGAACAACATCGCCGATAGTGGGCAGCCTTGTCTGGTTCCTTTCCCCAGTTGAATATTACGAGAGGACCATCCATTCACCTTCACTTCTGCTATTGGGGTACTATATAGGAGCTGGACCCATTTTATGAATTGTTCCCCGAAGTTAATTTTCCTCATAATTATCCATAATGCCTCCCAGTGGACCGAGTCAAAGGCTTTTTCGAAGTCTATGGCTAATAACGCCAATGATTGTTGTATAGTGGGTGCTCTTTCAAGTGCTAAATGCAGCCTGCGGATGTTCATTCTTGTGGATCTCTGCGGAATAAAGCCGTATTGGTCTGGATGGATCAGTGATGTGATAGCTGTTTGGAGTCTATTAGCTAGTACCTTCGCTAGTATTTTGGCTTTGCTGTTGATTATTCAAACCCTTTTGATTATTAGCGGACATAACACACAGGTTATGTGAACTTTTATCTTCTTGCCATTTTAGGTATTATGACCCTTACAAGCTTGGATTACATGATTCAGTCAGGCTAACGTGCATCTACATAACATATCTAAAAGGTGAGAGAAAGGAAATTTAAATGTAATGTGTCACATAGATTATAACTCTCTCTTGGTCTCTTTTTTACTACATGGAGTTCATATAGCCAATGGGTTTCATTTATACTTTCAGGCTCTAATGCCAAGAACTATGATGCTCTCTAATATTAGAAAATGAAAATGGTACCACATTAAACTACAACTTCACTATTTCCATTATTAGACAAATTTTGCGAACAACTCGCTAGGGTAAGGTTTTCACTTTACATTTATACATCCAATTTTGAGTTGCCTAATTCTCGGATATTCATAGGTTTTGAGTCCACATGATTCCTTAAAACTTATTCAATTTTATTTTCAACTATTGTAGGATTCATCCATTGAATTATTTGGTGAGTTTTCAGTTTACCAAACTGCATGACTTTCAAAATGCATAATTGGAATACTCACTCTTTGGTTAATGGGTCTCTTCAATGCACAGTTAAACCAGCATTTCTTAACTCACTCTTATCTAAATATCAACAACTCCATTGGGTGTAATTGGAACACGGAACATGAATACTGAAAACATTATTTTTCTAAATAATGTTAGAATTTCGTTATCTTGATGTGAAAATAATCATGATCTGATGCTAAAAGACTCACATCTTGTTGCCCTATAACTGCTCCCGCCCTCCCTGACTGTCTTTGACTGACCTTGGATATGTATACCCATTTGTTGCTACTTACACTGTATGAATTCTCAATTGAATACTCTTGCTACTTGCATAATTGCACTTTGGGTCTTTTCGCACTACTTGTGATTTTGATGTTTATAATTTACCACCAATCAACAATTGTATATTTTTTGTTCATGACTATTCAATTGTTGCAATCACAAATATTCATAACAGCCTTGAGGACAACCGTTTGGTCGAAACACGTGTCGACTGTGAAAAGAATAAACCACCATACACATATTTGGATGGCTACATTTATTTTTGACTATGTTTTGGGACTCAAACTAATTCTACAGTATTGAACACTTGAATATGAAGTCTGTTTGCGCAGTATAACTACACACACACAATTTTTTATTACTATGAATGTAAGCAGACGTCCAAGGCCAAATGATAATAATGTGTTATTATAAAGCACTTACGCTTAAGCGCTTTATATAGAACAAGTATGCATACAATATCACCCAACCTGTGTTTGTACTCATTTATGGACCTCAGAAGGATGAAAGGCTGAGTTGGCCTTGCAGGGATTCGAACCTGCAACCTGCAGATCATACACACATCGCAGCAGCGAACGCTTAACCCACTGAGCTATCTTACCAGCTATAGCTATCTTACCGGCTATAGTTAAATGAGCAATTACATGTCTGAATGTTCTCAAAGTCAGAAAGCAAAATACACTCTGTCATGGACACTAATAAATTGGTAACTGAGATTTAACAGCAGGCCAGATAATCTGCAGGTCTGGTGCAAAATTTGCCACATGTCAAGCCTGCGTGGATCTACTTTTCAGGCTTCAGAGGTTGGCAAAATATATAACATTGGGAAGGTTCATAACTGTGCATTAAAGAATTTAGAGTAGCACAGGAAAAGCAGCACTCACATGGCATCCCGTACTCTGTGCACTCATTACCTCATACATACAAGCAAACATCCCGAACAGCATGCCAGGGAGATAGGAAAGATAGACACATTACAACAAAGCATTAATTGTGGCACAATTAAATCAAGCGCCACTTGATGTGCTATGGTCAAACATTTCTACACTGTAAACAAGCTTTTAGGCATGATGATTTTGTCAAGTGACCGAGGACACAGAGATGGAACGTCAGAAGTGCAACTCCTGGTACAAGTCCTATCTGGCTGCCCTTAAACGCAAGTGCAGAGCAGCGGAAGGGAAATGGGGACCTTCAGGTACACCCTCTGACAAACTGGACTGCTGCTTTCTTCAAAGCCAATATAGACTCTGCATCCGCTCCGAGAAAAGAGTCTACATTCAGGCCTGCATCTCTGCAGCATTTAACAACACGGCCAAACTCTTCAAAGAGTGCAAGGAACTGGCCAACTCTACCGCAGCCGCATCCTCTACTATAGCTACCCAGGCCCTTTGCTCAGCTCTGGCCACACAGTTCACCACCAAAACACAGGACATCCTGTCCACTTTCTTCTGCTTACCCCTGCACCAACATCTCTTGGGCCCCACTCAGCCGCCCCCACCCCTCTCACTCTGCTTTCCTCCCTCTCCCCTGTCACACCTGATGACGTCTCTAGACAGGTCCAGTCTATAAAAGCCTCCTACAAACAGATGGACCCCTGCCCCTCCAAACCATCAAGGACAACACTGACAATCTCGCTCCAGCCTTGGCTGACCTCTGAAACCTCTCTTAAGCCACTGGAGGTTTTCCCTCTCCTCTCAATCACTCTCTTGTGCACCCTCTGCTCAAAAAACCCTCTGCAGACCCGTCCATTCCGCCAAACTATCGTCCGATCTCCATTTCCTCTTTCCTGGGGAAACTCCTGGAGAAGCTGGCTATCACTCAACTTACCCTCCATACTGAACCTGTTGGTTGTCTTCATGACCATCAGTCTGGCTTTAGAGCATCCAGAGGCACGAAACTGCTCTTCCGAACACCCGTGAAGACCTTCTCTCAAATCTTGACTCCAACTTTCCCTCTGTCCTCATTCTTCTCGACCTGTCTTCTGCTTTCGATACGATAAACCACAGCATCCTGATCACCCGTCTCCGTGATACTCCTTTCTCTCTGATAAGCCCTCCCAGGTGGAACTCAGGTCCTTTCTCTCCTCTACCACTCTCTCTACTTGTGGTGTCCCCCACAGATCTAATCTTTCCCCCTAGTTCTTCAATATCTACATGGCCCCCTTGGCCCACAGGATCTCAACCTTTACCTCTAACTTTCAGTGTTATGCAGATGACACGTAGCTCTCTTTCAGGCTACCCTCGGTCTCTTCCCCCTCCTCGCTCATCCCTGATGGTCTATCCGCGATTCAGTCTTGGTGTGCTGCTAACGATTTATGCCTGAATGCCAGTAAGACAGAGATCGTCCTCATTCGGACCCCTACTCCTGCCTTCCCACTTTCTCACTGGCCTGCCTCCCTTGGCCCTACGCCCTCACCTACGAATGAGGCACAAAATCTTCTGGCCATCTTTGACTCCACTCTTTCCTTCTCTTCTCACATCTCAGACATCTCCAAAAAGTCCAACTACCAACTGTACCTCCTCAGAGGTATTCTACCTTTTCTCACTTTCCCCCAGAGGCTCATCACCTCAAGAACCCTGGTTCTCTCTATGTTATGTTATGTTATGTTATTTTAGTTGTAAGGCGCCAAAGCCCGAAGGCGTCTAGGCTGGACTATTGCAACAGCCCTTTCTCAATCTTCCTACTGCTACTCTGTCATCTACAACTCGTCCAGAACCGAACTGCAAGACTTATCCTTGGCCTTAAACCCTGGGACCGCATCTCTCTGGTGCTGAAATCCTTCCACTGGCTCTCCGGGGCTCCAAAGATCGAGTTCAAGACCCTCTGCATAATACACAAGGCTTTCTGGGACCGGGGCCCACACTATCTACAATGCTCTCTTCCTAAATACTCTCCCGCTAGAGCCTTCTGCTCGTCCACCTCTAACTCTCTGTGGGTGAGCCGCTTTCACAAACAGAGATTTGGGGGTAGATCTCTCTCCTCTGCAGGTGCTTCCCTCTGGAATAGCCTCCCTGCCCCTCTCCGGCTTGAGCCGGAGCACCTTAAATTCCGGAAACTCCTCAAGACCTTCCTTTTCCCCTTCTCTCTCCCTCTCCCCTGTTAACCTCCTTTCTTTTCTCTCCTCCCTAACTCTGTTCAGTTTTTGCTGACTGGTTGCCTGGTTCACCTCCAGAGCCTACAGGTCCCAGGCTCCCCCGCCGCCAGTTTCTTGGACTTTCCTCCGGGCCGCTGCACTTTGTTCAATATTACTGCACTTTCACCTTACGCTTCTTGAGCAGGGCATCCTCTCTGCACTTAACCCAGGGCCCTGCTGGACCGGACTCTTTGTTCCCCCTAAACCCCTGTCTCTGCACCTCCGTCTGTATGTATGCAAGACCTAAATGTACTAGGATCAGTTACTTTGTCTGCCCCCCTGCCATTTTTCCGCTCCCCCACCCGAGATTGGTCTCAACTGTACCACTTCATGCACTTGCACTAGGAGAACTGTCGTCAGGCCTAACATGCTAGTTGTTCTGTTTATATCATTCAGAATCTTTAAGACCTAAGAATGATTACTGTATTCCCTTGTTCCCTTCCCACCTTGAAGCGCTTTGAAGCACTTCACTTGTATATAAGCGCTATATAAATAAACAATAAATAAATTGTGATGATCGTAACAGAGACAACGGCAGAAAAAACATGCTATAACTGCAACTTGCGAAAATCAAAATACATATAGTTTTAGTCTGCATTGTGAATTTGAGGTGTTTAAGAACAGATTAAATCAGTGACTCACCCCCTGAACTGTGCTTAAAATAAACCTTTAATGAGTCTAGCAATTATTCTATAGAATTCCAGAAAGACTATTTGTTATTCCTATTCTTTCTTATTTAGGGTCACTGCTCAAAGTGTTACACTTGTGGAACCCCTGTTTTTTTAAGAGGCCTGAACTAGAAAGCTAGCCACTCCAGAAACAAAGAGCCACATGGCACTGGCCACAGCCAAGGAGGTCCAGTAAAAAAAAAAGAAAAGAAAACATTTTTTGAATTTCCTTTTTAGGGGTAGCCATGGAGACCTCAGGGGTTGCAGTTGCGACCCCTGGTGACTCCCAAAATGACATACCAGAGCCAACACTCTCTTATGTGTCTATCTGTTTCTCTGTATGTCACTAGTATTGTGTTTTTAAACCATATATAATGTAGTGCATGCTCTAGTATGCATGCCTTTGGTGTGCCCAAGAAGCGTTGTGTAGTTGAACGGCCTTTTGAAGACCATAGTTTGGTCATCAGAGATATGAAGAGAGGATTCATAAAATGAGTGTGTTTTCACCCAGCATAGCAGGTGGATAAGGAGTGGCTAGGTAGCTAGCAGCAACACATGGTTATCAAGTGAGGGAATAGGTGCTGTGACTAATTTTGAAAGAGTGGGAGAGTCACAAGGGTGAAATGATGTAACTGATGGACAGACATTTGCATGTGTCTTAGTTGTATTGGCTTTGAGGTGGTAATGCGCGTTTTCGGTGTGTGTAATCAAGTAGGATTAAGAGCACCAGTGACCATGGGTTGCCGCGCCCTCCATCTTTATTATCGGTGCACTAGCAGCCAGTTGGTGGAAACTTGAAAAAAGGCCGGTGCTCGTGGTGCCTATTGTGTGTATCCAGAGAGAGAGAATTGTTATAGTTCCCACTCATTCGGCGCGTGTGCAATTCCTTATGCTGGGATTTACCCCATTGCCTTATGCTGTGCTTGAAAAATGTAGTTCCACAAGATTTGTGATTTGCATTATTTCCAATCTTTTATTGTTTCGAATTCATCAATTGATGATATAACAGGTGGTGCTGACACGTGTTTCGACCTAACAGGTCTTTTTCTAGGCTACCGTTCCTAATTTTTAATAACAATGGATTCGATACATATTTGGTGCCAATGTGGTCCCAAGATCGGGCATTCACCATTCGTGATTGGGTGTATATCATGTGACATTTGTGTTTGAACATATTATGTGTGGGTTATTTAATTCCCAGTGATCGTGATATGTATACAGATTCATAGTGATTTGCAGATTGGTTCATACATTTTGCAGTCAAAAACAATTATCAATTGACAGTATTGAATACATGTTAAGGGAGAGAAAAAAGAAGAAGAGATTTCCGTAAGTTTGGTTGCCAATGGTCCTAATTGGTTTAGAATGTTTGGTAATGATTGATAATGATTGACTCATTTGCAAGGGGTCTCACCTGGTAGGTAAGATAGAGGGATTGTCCTGGTTCCTGCTTGTTGCAGGTAGGTCAGTTAGTTACTGGGTAGTGGTAATAGCAAGGGCTACGTCCACCCAGTGCCTGGTTTAGCAGAGGTCAATACCTACGAATAAAGAGTTAAGGTAAACTAGTGTGAATATTTAGGGCCCAAGGGCTGAGTTACTAGGAATAGTTAAGAAACACGATTCTGTGGTTCAGTTCATGTGTGGTATCAGTTGTTTCCATTGTGCGGTCCTGACAGTGGGGAAGTGCCCAGTTGGGTTTCAGTTTTCAAGGTAATTATCATAATTAGGGCACTGGTGCCCTGGGACCCTTCCCTCACTGGCCTGGAGCGGCTTACGTGGGAAGGGTCTTGGTGCTTATTGTGCCGAGAATGCATATAGTATACTTAGTGCTGACCCATATTGTGATGGCCAGGATCTAGATCTGTGCCGTGTTGGGCTTTGTTTGAGTGTGCTCTGACCATGGGAGCGCCGGTGCGTGAATACATATGATATCACGCATAATGCGTTTTTACACAGTGCCTGTTCTATTAATTGCTGGTTAGCCAAGGTGTGCAGACGGCATTTCAGTTGAGTATTAATTAGTAAAGGCATTGGTGCCCGGTGTCCTTTCCTACAAGGTGCCCCAGGAGGTGGCAAGTGTAGGAAAGGTCCCAAGTGCTTTAAGCAGTGCGGGTTTGTCAGGTAGGTGGAGGGAGGCGCCGTGGGTGTCTGGATCTATACCCACCCACTGTCCCTTAGCTAATTGAGAGGTAGCCGCTGTGGCTTGACACGGTTCCCATTGGGTCAAAAGTGACAACAGGGTTACAAACAGGTGATGACTAAGTGGCATGGTGCACCTGCATTTAAATCAAAGTGAAGCTAAATGAAGAAAAGGGCGCAGAGCGCGAGCTAGGGGAGCATTTTACCTCTCGTGTTGTATCTTTCTGCCTCCGGGTTCAGGTACAACTGGGGAGTGTAATGACTTGCATTATATGGTTTGTCAAACTAGTGTCCATTGGTCCGTGGCCGGCAACCCTATTGGTTGTTGGGCAGTGTCTTCTGATTGGTTGCTAACAGCGCTGAGGGTTTATTGAGAAGTGTGAAGATGGGTTGGCTGTGCTACAGTTATGTTTCGTTGTGATGGGGTGCTTCAATTTGCATTGAAGAAATATTGGCAACTGGTTGTAAAAGCTCTTGCTACAGCAATGCCATTATATGAGAGATCGATTTGCAGTAAGTAGTGTAATACACAAAAAGTTTTTTAAAAAAGAAAATCCGGCACTCCCAAGACCCAGAGCACAAACACCCAAGCTCACATCCAGCTTCCCCAAATCGCACAGAGAACAAGCCCTATACCTTGCATCCTCCAAACCTATCACAGAGACTGAAAAACCCACAGATGAGGTCCTGCTACCCCACACCTAACAGCCAGAGCATAAACACAGTACTGGGCACCCATTGGTACCTAGGTGTAAGAATGTAAGTATTTTTCTCCCGTATTCGATGTTGGTTGTCTAGAGAGGATGCAAGTATGGAAACACATAAATACACTTGTCACCTGGGTGAAGGCGCTGGTGGTATATTACAAACAGTTTCTCTTTACCTGAAGGACAAGCCTATTTATCTGGCATTTATGGACCTGAGCACGGCATTTGACAAAGTTAATCGCACCAATCTGTGGGATATGCTCAGGTCCATGAATTGCCCCAGGCCCTCTAGTGAACTTGCTTGACCTGTTTATGCACCAGCCAGAAGGTGGCTTATACGACCTTTATTGCATGAACAGGGTTTGTTCAGTACAGACCTACATTGATATATCTGTTGTGGGTGGACTCTCCACGTGTTGACTGGTCCCTACTCTCATTTTTGAAAAGAGCATTGCACCAAAGAAAATGTTTGAGTATGGTGCCCTGAAACAAGCTAACAAATAGTACTCAATGAATTTTAGCCATTATCTTTTATAGATTTTACTACTTCATGTGTTTTCTTAATGGATGTTTACTCTACTGTGTATTTTTTTTTTTATATTTTTGTACTGTGTACTGTTTTTATGGATTGTTCATGCATATCTCAATACACATGATGATGATGATGATGACAAACAGTTTCTATCAGGGGACTATCCAGTGTTGCAAGACTGAGGGGGCATGCCACAAAAGAAGTTGTGCTACTTTTCTCATCAACTGCAACGTGTACAATTAATGATAAACATACACACAATCGTTCCTGCACCCCATATGGTGAATGAATCTGTACCTTCTCCCTGCAACATTCGGACAGGGGTGGGACATGGAGCTGTGTGCTCATGCTGTGAATCTGGCTTTGCCCCTAATTGGGTCTGCAGTGCAGTCAATGTCCTGGATTGTGACACGAATCGTGCTCCTACTGTACCACCCATTGTGCATGTGGGGTGCAGAGCAAGAGCATACGGTCCTACTGCTGTACCTGTTCTGCTCCAGGCTGCCGTTCTACATGCAGGCAGGCCGAGCAGGAACACATGGCAACACTGTTGTCCCAGACAAGATACCCAAAAGAGAAAGCATCAAGACACAGCAAGAAAGTACTGAACTGGCAGTTACATAACATAACATACATAACATAACATGGACACCTGTTTCTGGTGTGCTTCTGCTCATACGGCAACGTAATTGTCTTTGCAGATGGATACCAAGCAGCCCCCCCAGTGGCAGCCGCTCATGACGCCACTGGTTACTATTGTATCAAACTGACATCAAACCGTGGATAAAATTGTCATTGTTACCATAGGACACTGTTGGAATTGGGTTGAAAGAAGATAGTCATTATTGATTGTACCAAAATAAATTGATTTTGAAGACAAGTTATAATGTATTTGCTTTGAAAAATTAGCTAACCACATGAACATTCCCATGTCCGCATGTAGTCTTGCATGTTAAAATTATTAAAATAATTAAAGAAGGTTGGATTAAGAATGTGTTTATTGATAGTATAGAAAAAGAAAATAGGTGCTTCTTTTGAAGAGTACAAGCATTTTCTTATTTTCAATGCACAGCTTGGAATTGAAACTGGAAGATATTATTGTTCATATTTGTGGTATTTATCCCTAAAACCAAACCTTCATTTGGCAACGTGACCACTCAATACAGGGTCTCTTCGTTATTTGTCCCTGAACCCCTCGTACTAACATTTTGAAGGACACAATGTGGCGAGTAACCACTAAGAAATAATAAGATTTACTATAATTAAATATAACATACAAAGGTTAAGTTTCTATTCATAAGAGTTTGGGCAAGACAGTCATTCAACTTTACATTGCTTCTGATGATTTGATTGGTTATTTATATAACACGCTTAATACTGAAGAGGTTTCTAGGAGCAGACCCTGGATTCGAACCTGTGTTGCTCTGTGTCGTCTTGCTTCCAAGACGAGTGCGTTGCCAATGAGCTATACTATTGCTAGAATGGAAAAATCAGCAAATGATGTAAGTAACATTTTTCATAATATTTATGCAATTGTATGCTACATGATTAACGTTGTGCCACGTTGATGTTCAAGATGACGCAAAGAGTGTACATTTTAAATGTCAATTTTGACGAAAATTTAATTTTTAATTAACATGTTGATTTATTGTCCAACGTATTTTTCCAACTGGATACTGAGATATATTTTTTCCTTTCCAAATTTAAATAGTTAAGTCATTCTGATGTGTGTGTGCCATGGATACAATCTTCCTGTGAAGGGTTGCTTTAACCAGAACTGGAAGATAACCATCAGTAACGGAACAGTAATAACCATATTCTGGGACAATCGTGAGGCACCAGTTTGCCCATTTGCGCTGCCATTGACACGGAGCAACATGCCAGCATTTATGGTATGAATACTTGTGGGTGGCAAAGTGTTGCATTTCGAGGTGAAAGCAGACCTTTTTTCTCACAAACAGAACACCATGTGCTTCGCTACAAAATCGAAGATGGAACACAAGTGCATTGGATTTTAACACACAGAACTTTGACTTCACAATTCAAATACACATCGATGAAGGCAATCTAAAAGCTTTAATGGAATGAGACAGTGGAAGTAAACAGCAGAACTATGCCTTTTAGTAAACAACGTTTTCTTGCAATCATAATATTCTCAAAAGTTTTCAAAGATTCTTTGGATGTAATTTTCTATTTTTAACTTGAATTTGTAAATATAACGAGTTGGTAAAATCCCGACTACTAGTATTTTCTTAAAAGTGTACGTTGTTTTCTTTTTTTTGTGAAAATAAACTTAACTATTATGCTGTGTGTGTGTGGGGAGTTGCGTTGGGTAAGGTGATGATGTAGGTGATGACAAGGTATGTCGGGCTATGTTGTCCACGAAAGTCATGAGAAGAGGTGGAGCATATCGGTTTGACATGTCGAAAGTCATGAGAAGAGGTGGAGCATATCGGTTTGACATGTCGCTGTCAACTTGAGGGGCGGGTGTTCTGTTTTACTGCCATGAGGGCACTTGAACTTAGGGTGATGAATCAATGGATAAGATTAGCACAAGATGGCGGTATCTGACCTGTGAGTTTTTGCATGTGTAAATGTGAAAAAAAATTGAATTGATCGATATAAGCTTAAAAATACATGCCCGGTCCATTGGGCCAATACAATCCCTGGGACAAATCTCCCTGTAAATGTCAGCTGGTGCTCAAAAATATGTCTTAGGGCTCTGCCTTGGCAAGCACAAATTACTCAAGTTTCACAAATTAAGCACTGCATAAGCTGCACAAATAGTTACACATCATTTTGCTCCACTTGTTTTACCAAGATTCCAAACATGTGCAACTAAATCTATTGCCTCCATTCTACACCACACGGTCAATAGATCCCGCTTCCCCCATGTCCTGCTTCTCACAAAGGTTTGAACCATGAGAAATGTCTGAAAAAGGTAACCCAGCATGGGACATGCTAACACCACAGTTGCCTGGGGAGAGATGTTTGCCTTCCTCTGGCAGGAGTGAACTTCACCAGGAGGCCTAACACAGAATAACGGTGGAGGTATCCCCTACAAAATGTGCCCACACTCGTACACTGAGATTCACACTACACACGGACATAAAACATCTTGGGGAAAAACGAGGACCCCTGAATTCTGGCGTCAACACCTACGACACTGCATGTGTGAACAGATTACCAACACCCCCAACCGCGCCCCACAGAATGAGAGACGTTTTTGGGCAGACTGGTCCAGTTTCATAAATCACTACACTAGTTGTAACCAATATTACTAAGCAAATATGCTTTAAAATGTATTATTTGCAACATATATTACCAACCCATGCTCCGGAATGAGCCACTTTTTTGGCCATAATGGGCCAGTTTCATAAGTCACTACACTAGTTGTAAACAATATTACTAAGGAAATATATTATTTTCAACATAACATTACCAACCCCCTGCCACTAGAACAGAAACAGTCTTTTCAGAAAAGTAACAATTGTAATGTGTAATTGTGGCGCCACATTTTCAATGGTGCCTGGGCCGATTTGATGTCCCAGTCCTGCCCTGTACAGTGAGCATGAAAAGCCCGGTCCGTTCTCTAATATCAGGGAACACTCACCTTCACCACTTTGTGCACCTTGTCGACGTGGTTATTTTTCACAACATCTGCAATCGTGTTGACGGCTTTCGCCACTCGGTCATTGAACTCCCCGTTGGGCATGAGGCAGAGCTCGATCCAGGCGTCCAGATGTTTGGCGGGGGTCTGGTAAAGCTCTTTGAGATTTATTATCTGTGCTTGTTCCTGGTAACAGAAGCATGTTCCCTGACCCCACTCCATGCCGCCGCCCGATGCCAAGCGTTCTGCTCACTGCTCTGTCACTGAGTGCAGGTTTACAGGCTCTGCCAGTGTCACTCTCGTAAATAGTCTCACTTTCACTATCTCTTCTTCTTGTGAGAGGATCTGCCAGGCTCTCGGGAGTGACAGCAAGAACTCTACCCTGGGACAGGCTCTGCAAGTTGCGCTCTGCGGTCAGTCCGTCAGATTATCTCGGGTCAAACTCCGGTTTCCTCTTCCTGGTGTTAGGCTTTATTGTGGGTGTGTCTGACTTTCGCTAGTTATTTGTAACCGACACAGCACACATTTTCTCCGAAAATAGTCTCTTTACAGAGCGTCACTCGTGACCGGTTGCGTAATTCTGTCTCACTCTGGTGAGAGGTTTTATCATAACCCCTGCAGTCGTCCATTAGCCTTTCCTGCCAATCGTTCTTTGCGCATGTACCCCCATGCATTCTTCCTTATCCCCATAAATTGGCATGACACAGAATTTCAAATGGCAAACTTGGCCGCAGTTTTTATTTCCATGACAACAGAATTATTTGTACACATTTGTGAACTTCATTCTGTACGTGTGGCGCTTGCTTGCCGGATTTCCTTTGCTTCCCCCTATCCTTGGTATAGTAGGCCCCCAACTCCCCCGACCCATTGTACCTGTTCCTATCCTGCCCGTGCAGGTGTCCGTGGGTGGGGAGAGCGCCGTTTGTTTTGGGGGAAGCTGAGCCTTACTTGTCCCTACCAGACGCCCCCGCCGTTCTAGGCCCCCAAGAGGCGCTGGTCCGGAAGAGCGAAGACCCATTCCGTTTCCTTCTGGCTCGTCCGGAGTCTATCCTCTGTGCTTGGTTGCCCAAACACCGCCACGCCACCCGGTGGGTTCCCGCCCACCGTGGCTCCCCCTTTCCGCCACCTTCTCACAACTCAAGTAGTTTGGTACAAATGTTCCAGAAAAAGAGCTCCGTTCCCTTTCTGGATAGGTGCACCCCATCCGCCAAGAAGTACTCGGGCGTCTTCCCGTCAATCAGGCCGTGTCTGATCTGATGGAAACCTCTGCCCCTGCAGAATTTAGCCACGGCCCCGTTTAGTTTCCTTCTTGATTTCTCCACCGCCGAATGGCTCTCTGCCCCTCTCCATTGGGCCCTGGCAATCACCTCCGACCAGATGATCTCTGTTTCCCCCACTTGTGCCGATATCTTTTGTAGAGAGTTTGTAATGTCCTTTAGCAAGACTCCCCTCCCCAGGCTGGTCAGGTCATTTCCTCCCAAATGTATCACCAAAGCGTCCGGCCACCGCCGCCCGCTCAGCAGCCTTTGCAATTGCCTCTCCAGCTGGGCCCATTTCATCCCTGGCACCCCATGCCACTCGATCTTGAACTCTCCGGCCGTCAAGATCTCCTGCTGTTGCGCCCAGCTCGCTTTTGCCCTCGAAATGAATGAATGCCCCACCACCCACACTGTGCGTGGTTTCTTTTGATGTCCTGCTGGGAAATGAAATGGAGGGAACGCCATTGTTAACTTCACATTTTTTCCGGTCTCACATACCGTTTGTAACATCCAGAAGACCATCTACCCAGTTTCTTGATGTCTTCCGCCCCTAACCCCCCGACTGCCGCGGTGGTGGCCGCCCCTATCCGAAACGAATGTGTCCCAAACCGGCCCTCTGCCGAGCCCATGTTAACCAAACCCAGGTCCATCACCTTTCTGAACTGAAAGCGGCTCATTGCGGCCCCATCCCCGTGCATGAGCCACGGCGCCTCCGCCCCTGAAGGCCGCCGCTGTTCCATAAAGCTGCCGCCGCCGCCACTGGGCAAACCCTGCTTGCTTGAATTGCCTGTAGGGTCAGCGCCGTCCCTTTACCTTTCTGGTCTGTCTTTGATCTCCTCACAAAAATGACCACCTGACCGCTGCCCACCTGGACGTCCCTGACGCGCAGGAACCCCTTCCCCTTGCCAGCCTTGTTCTCGGCACCAATTCGCTTATCCTGAGAGGGCCCCAAAAAATGCTACCGTGAATGCTGCCGTGAAGAGCACTCTCTCCGCCTCCCCGCTACACACTGCACCCAGACTTTTAACCAACCCGTGCAGTTTCCCAATATCGATAGGCCGCCTATCGTCCGGCTCTGCCATGGTTTGCCTGGCCCAGCCTCTCATGGCTAGCATGACGTAGTGCTCCTTGGTGGGGTCCTTTTCCCCCTTTACTTTTGCATAGTGTGCTATGGCTGCCAAGTGGTAGCCTACCCACGCCCGGGTCCTCCCAGTCTTCCAGCACCAGCCTATAAATGCCCTCACCGGGTTTTCCCCCTGGCCACGTGCCAGCACCTCCTCCTGGAACTCCACAAAACGGTCCCAACACGCCCTGTACCTTTTGGCTGTACCTGGGGCTAGGGCAGTCTCTACCAGCGGGGTCAGGTCGCCCCAATCATCCCCCACCACTCTTCCTCGAATGGGGTCATCTCTTCCCTCGCTTCGGGGCAGCTGTCTCGGAATCGGTCCCACTGTAAACGAGACAGAGAATCAGCTGCCGTATTTTTAACTCCTGGAATGTGCCGCGCCCTGACCTCGATGTTCAGTGTTAACAGGCTTCTGGTGAGTTCCCTGAGGAGCCTCAGAACCCTCAGGTTGCTGGATGCCCCTGCGTTGATAATTTGCACCACCGCCAGGTTGTCTGACCAAAGGGCGACCCTCGCATTCTGTAACTGCCTTCCCCACAACTTAAATGCGACCACTATGGGAAAAAGCTCCAGCAGCGTAATGTCTTTCGTGACCCCTTTCTTGTGCCACTCCTTTGGCCATGCCATGCCGCACCAGCTGTCCCCCAGGATTGCCCCAAAACCCAGTGACCCAGATGAGTCTGTAAACAGTTTGAGCTTCTGGCTGCTGGCCCAATCCGCCCTCCAGATTGCCACCCCGTTGGAGTCCGCCAAGAAGCTCTCCCACATCCGGAGGTCTTCCTTAACCTCCGAACCCAATCGGACGTGCTGTGCGGCGTGCTGCAAGCCCACAGTTTTTAGCTCTACGCTCCTGGCAAATGCTCTCCCTGCCGGAATCACTCTGCCTGCAAAATTGAGGTTCCCTGCCAGCGACTGCAATTCTTGTAGTGTTGCCTTCTTCCTCCCCAGTAGCTCCTGAATCATGCCCCTCAATTTTTGCACCTTGTCCTGCGGGAGCCTGCACTCTCCTTTGACTGAATCGATCTCAATCCCCAAAAAGGTCAATGTTGTTGCTGGACCCATGGTCTTCCCCGGTGCCAGGGGGACCCCTAGCTGTCCCATTCGCTTTTGGAATGTTTCCATCAGAACCCCACATTCGTCCGTCCCTTCCCTCCCAATGAAGAGAAAATCATCCAGGTAGTGCAGTATACCCCCTCCCTTCATCCCTAGTTTAACCGTAAACTCCAGAAAGGAACTAAACGCTTCGAAGTAAGAACAGGAAATCGCGCAACCCATGGGTAAGCATTTGTCGTAATAGTACTTATCCCCCACCTTAAAACCCAACAAGTGAAAACTCTCCCTGTGGATTGGTAGCAGTCGGAAGGCCGATTCTATGTCCGCCTTCCCCAACAATGCCCTTTCTCCTGTCGCCTTCACCATTTGAATTGCGTCCTCCAGTGAGGCGTAATGCACCCTGCATTTTTCCTCCGGGATGCCATCGTTTACTGACTGACCCTCGGGGAAAGACAGGTGGTGTATCAGGCGGAATTGTCCCTCTTCTTTTTTGGGCACCAGTCCCAGGGGTGAAACAACCAGGTCGTTCATAGGGGGTCCGGAAAATGGGCCGGCCACTCTCCCTAGTCCCACTTCTTTGTTGACCTTTCTTTCCATCACTTCAGGATTCTCCATTGCAGACCGTAAATTGGCCGCCTCCCTCCCCCCTGGGGCGCCCTTCCCCGGGATCCTAAAGCCCCACCTGAAACCTTGCCATAACAATTTTGCGTCGGCTTTGTTGTGGTACATATTTAGGAATGGAGTCATGGCACGCAAGCTAACCGGTGTAGGCAAGGTCCCTTTAATCACACAGTTGTCAAACACCATATCCTCAACAACACCTTGCTTTGCCGGCATATCCATCACCATTTGATTACTCCTTTGTTTTACCCCCACCCCCGGCCTTAGTCCCTCCTGGTGCGGTTTTGCGGGGGCCTGCGACACCGCCTTTCTGGTGCTTGTATCTGCATGCCGTTCCGTATGAACAGTAGCCCTCTGCGAACCTCCAGCAGATGTCTTGCTCCCCCTGATGAGCTGCTGCTCGGTACACCCAGGGGGAGGGCCCGCGAAAGGAACCTCTCCCTTGTTGCGAGAACCCGCCCCTGCCTCTCCCCCCCCGGGGTCTTTCCCCATGGGGTTTGTCCTGGGGTTCCCTGCAGGGGACCACTTTGTCCATATATCCTCCTACATCCATTTCATCCCATGACATTGCTGGCCATATTTGCATTTTTAACCTAAAGCCCTGGTCATAATCCAACCAACCCTCGCCGCCATATTTCTGGTACAAGTCATGCACATATTGCTCGTACGCAATCATCGCCAGTGCATCCTGCGGGTACCTCTCTAACATGACTGACATATACATCCTGTACGCTTTCAACCAGTTGTTAATGGAGCGCTCTACCTTGGTGCACTCTCTTTCCCTCTTCTCTTTCTCTTTTTCCGACAACTCCTTCAGGCCCCCACCCGTGGGTACAATCCCCAATAGGTCAAAGATGTCAATAAATTCTTTCCTCCACAACCTCTCTTTAACCCCCCACGGGATGTGCCACACCAATGAATTTACCGTAGCTCGCATTGGTGCGAACCCCGGCATTGGTCTCCCATACTGGGTTGTTTGGCCCCATATACCCCCTGCTTCCCAACTGCTCATGCCCACCGCCGGCAGCGGTCCCACACCTTTCTGAGTCGCCTGAGCCGCCGCTGGTACCCCTAACGTCGCCTGCTGGACCATTTCCTCGCTCCTAGGTGCCTTCGGCCCTTGGCTCAACCAATCCTGTCCCCACGGCGGCCCCATACTCTGCGTCAGTTGACCGCCCCCCATAGGTGGGCCCACACTAGGCAGCCCGACTGCTGTGAAACCCCCGGGTGGGATCCCACCCCTCTGTGGCAGCTGACCTAGCCTCCCTGGCTGTGACCAGCCCTGACTCATGCCTCCGCACCATGGCCCCCCCGGCCCTTGAGGTGCCCCTGGCTGCGTGGCTATAGCCCCTTGAGACACCATTCCCCCCAACATGCTAGTATCGGAAATAATGTTTGGCATTTGCACACTCTTCCCCCAGGCCTGCATGCATTCCAGCACCATACCTTTCACCGTCTCCAGGGATGTGTTTCCTCCGTCAGCGACCTCCACCGTTCTGGTCACAGGAGTGCTTGGTGGGCACACCTGGTTCCCTGGAGTCTCAGCAGGTGTAGGAGCCGTTAAGGCCGCATCCTCCTGCGCCCTCCCCTTTTGCCGCGGTCTCTTGTTGCTGTTGGCCTGCTCCTTGCTCGCCTTGGCCTTGGCCGTCATTGTCCTTTTCCTCTTGCCCACTTGGCTCTCATCCTCCTCTTCCTCCTCCACGCCGTGGATCTCCGCTTCGACCACTGTGATTTCATCGCTGTCTTGAAACATCAGGGGGGAGCTCTCTACCCCCTGGCTGGGCCCTTCCTGGCTCGGTTGGGCCACCATCTTTGTCATCCAGTCCGGACCGTGGGTTGCCGCCGCCACCCTGGCCATCTCCATGAATGCTGCCAGGTCCATTGTATCTGTTCCGCTCCTCTCTTTAAGCGCGTTCTTCCTTGGGGGCAGTGTGCCTGTGCGCTGCTGTGCTTGGGCCCCTGCCTTTCTCCTGCGCTGGGGCTGTTCGCCTGCTCTGCCCCCCGGCCGGTCACTGCGCTCGTTCCCGATCAGCCTGCGTCGCGCTTCTTTTCCGTCGGGTCAGCTGGGCTCTCCTTCGTCCGTTGCCGGTTCACGAAACCAAAACGAAATTCCTACCACTTGCGAGGCGGCGACCGGGTTCCAGTGCAGGAGCGTGATGCCCGGCACCCCGTTCCTACCTGCTTAAATCCAGGTAGCCCCGCCCCTTTTCCTTTGTTCCGCCCTTCGCGGGCTTTTGGACCATCAGACCTTTTGGCGCCGCTGCCCTTCGCCTTTTGACCCCGGGGGGAGGGTTCCAGGTCCCGGCGGCATGACCCCACAGGGGTTACCCTGCTGCCTCCTCCATTTTGGGCTGATTTTCCGTCGTCAGCTTCAGAATAGCTCTTAATTGTCATGGACTCTATGGTGACAGAACGTCTGTGGAGGTAGCAGCCGCTTTCAGCCTTCGCCAGCCGACAAACAGCCTCTGCTAGCCTCACTCTGGTGCGGTGTTCTGCCAGGCAGGTTCTGGTGATAAGCTCTAATGACTCTTTCTCACTATAGGCCTGGCCGCCAGCGTTAATTTCTGATTTAATAAGTCAGTGCTAACCCAATTGCCCCCGCCTACCGCTCCGGGGGGGTTGCTACTTACACCGCTGCAAATCTATAAGGGATCCGTTAAAGGACGTGTTCTTAAAGCAGCTGCTCAGAATGTTGTGTCAATATTTCCACCTTAACCAACAGTAGGAGCGGGGGAGGGGAGTGAAGTTTACCTATCCTGTACTTCTTTCCCCACCCCAATCTCTCTGAAAAATAACTAACTTGTTTCTCTGTACTCTCTTTTGTATATTAATGCTCTTGTCTTCCTTTGTCTTTCCCACCCTCCCTCTCTTCTGCTCTCCTGCCCCTTCCCCATAGACCTCCCGGATTCATTGCTCCACGGTGGTGGTTTTTTGTTTAATGTTCGGTTCCTATGTAGCAGCCTTCGGGATAGACTGTGAAATGTCGCTGCTATGGATCCCGCGGGCAGATACACAGGGAAGCATTTCTACCAGGCATACTGTCGGCAGATAAACAGAGAAAGATTCAGGGGGCCTGCTATCTGCACGCTCCAGATGCTTCGTACTTATAGGCTGAGTAGTGTGGGCCCCCCCCTTCGCTCTTGTTCCTTGTACCTCGACTATGGAATAATATGACAAGCAGACTTGGGTGTGGAAAACTTATAGGCCGTAGGCTTATTTATTTTCTACCGAAAGTAACACCAAAACATAACATAACAGAATGCATCACACCAGATGCTTTTGGGCACATCGTGTCCAGGGTTGGAGGAGATGCCCAGCCTTCTCCTCAGCAAGTCTTTGTTACCCTTGGGCATCCGACCCCGGACACGTGCCGCCGCCTACGACTTTCTTCTACCGTGTACCGAAGAAAGTACTCGGCGTTCCGGTTCCTCCTTCTTTCTCCTTTCCTTCCTTTTTGCAGGGTGGGTTGAGTGGCAAAATGTTTCCTTCTCCCCCTTTTCCAGGCCCTAGGAGCTTACCCGAATGAGGTGAGCTCCTTACCTGGTTTGTCCTTCTCTTGGTTTCTGTGGAGTTACTTATACTCCCCTGCTCCATTGTTGTCCCTTTGGGGCCCGGGCTTCCCCTGGCCCCCCTGTTGCTTTTTCTTCGCACCTTTCCCTGTTGTGTTGCTTGTTTCCTGGCAGCACCATGGGTGGGGGCGCCGCCTGGCTGCCCCTCCCCTTGCTTTTCGCGCCGTTTAGTCCCCCACCCTGCGCCTAACCCCCCAGGCCCTCCATCGTGCCGTACTTTGTACGGTACGGGGCCTGGGGCATAGGCTGAGTAGTGTGCCCCCCCCCTTCGCTCTTGTTCCTTGTACCCCGACTATGGAATAATATGACAAGCAGACTTGGGTGTGGAAAACTTGTAGGCCGTAGGCTTATTTATTTTCTACCGAAAATAACACCAAAACATAACATAACAGAATACATCACACCAGATGCTTTTGGGCACATCGTGTCCAGGGTTGGAGGAGATGCCCAGCCTTCTCCTCAGCAAGTCTTTGTTACCCTTGGGCATCCGACCCCGGACACGTGCCACCACACCGAGTGGATGTTGCCTCAGCCGCTCAGGTCCCCCCAAAAGCGCCCCTATCTGCCCTGAGAATGTTGCTATAACAAAAAAAAACCTTCCCTTAGTCGACAGGTGCGCCCCAGATTCTCCGTGCCATAAATTCTGACATGAAACTTTCAGTTTTTCCCCCCCATTGCGTGCCATGCTACGCAGTATACCTGCTGCTGCTGGCTCTATGGTAGTGGTCCTTCTCTCCGATGCTGTTCAGGTATATTGCTCTCCCTCTACCCGACTGGTATACTAACCTCGCTTTTTGCCTGGCCCTCCCCATCTATCGTGTGACGAGCCATTAGTTCCCCTGCCCTGAAAGCCCCATGGTATGCCTCGGCCCAGCTTTTCTTTCTCCCTTTAGCCAATGCCTCTTCCCAACATTCACCCCTTTTTGACGAAATGACACCCACCTCCTGCGCTCCTGTTTCCACCACTGCATTTATTACCTGCTTTTCGTACTGCTTACCTGTTTTGTACGTTAGGGCGTTCCTTGCTCGCTTCTTTATGACCCGCTCTGTATCCTTTTTCCCTTTTGAGTCAACCTTTGTAGTCAACCGTACTTTCCTTTCCAGGTTTTTAATGGACCTTTCTTTTTCCTTTTGGACAATGCCTCTTCCAAACCTTCACACACTTTCTCTGCCGCAATTAGTTTTTTTTGTTTTTTTTGTTTTTTTTGGGTTTTTTTCACATTGCACTCCCCTGCGGTCTTCCTTTTCCTTTTTGCGTTAACCTTGTAGTTAACCGTTCTTATCATTCCAGAGCTTTTCGAGGACATTTCCACTTTTCCTTTTCCCTTTGGCCAATGCCCTTACCAAGCATTCACACCTTTTCTCCGCCGAAAAATTATTATTTATTTATTTATTTTACTTTTTGAGTTAACCTTATAGTCAACCGTTCTTCCCTTTCCAGAGTTTTTGATGGGACCCATGCCTTCTTTGGCATGGGCGTTTTCTCCTTTCTGGCGCCCGGCCTTGGATCCCTGCACCTCTCGCCACTGAAAATGCGCCAGGGTGACAGCTACACTTTTAATACAACTGGGCATTATGCACCCCCTTTACTCGACCCGTGCACCACTGCCATGTTATCCGACTGCACCGCTATTTCTTTTTTATTCAGCTCCTCTCCCGCTGCACATAATGCTACCCAGCTAGTAAACAATTCCCGCCTGCGTGTTATTCCTAGCTCATGCAGCCTCCTGCCCTGCTTTTGGTCATTTCTCCGTGCACCACTCTCACCCTAGTGTTGCGCTGATGCCAAGTTCCCTTGCAGCACCCGTGAGCAACACTCTTTTCCCCTTGGTTCCTCCTCGTATCCTACCTATGTGGACCCCCATCCTGGCCCCCTTGTCCTTGGCTCAATGCTTCTTTAGAAAACCACTTTCCCTTGTTCTATGACCCTTCCCGCCGTATTTAGTTTTTCAGCTAATGCTTGCAATTCTGTCACGGTGGCCTTGTTCCTCCCTTTTAGCTGACTGCCCCTTGCCGGACTGAACCTCCCCTCTATCCATATGCCATGAGCTGGTACGCCCCATATGTAGACATTTGCCCCTGAAATATTCCTCTTCCCCTTGCATACCTAGCCATTTCTGTGATTCCTTTTTCCTGATCAACTCTTCTTTTAATACATGAACTATGTCAGGTTAAAAAAGTCCCATCCCATATCCGGAAAGCAATCAATTTCTCATCTAAACTCGTGGTCTTCTTCATTCCATGCACCCCCCCCACGCATGCCTTGTATACTTTTAACGCCCTCTGCTGATATGCTACCAATGCTATCCCGTCCTCTGGGAATTTCTGTAACATAATGGTGGGCATTTGTCTGGAAGGCAGTCATCCAGCTGTCAAAGCTCTTTACTACTGTTGCCATCCTCAGTACGCCTTTCTCGTCCTCTTTTATATCTTCTATTGACCCATTCATCTCTCTTCTTAGCAGAGAATAAATGTCAACCAACTCTTTTCTCCATATTTTTTCCCCTTTACCTTGTCGTTTATATATCATCCCTTTGCCTTCGTGGACCTGCCCAGTGGGTCCTTTCTCATTGTTGGCCTGCCGTATTTAGTCATGAGAGGTCCCATTTCTTTGTCTGCTTTAACTGCAGCTGCTACCACTGTTGGTGCCACCCCCTGTGGTGGGTTCCCTGCCACTGGTACTGCTGTTGCTCCTATAGGTCCTATCGGCTGTGGATTGGTACCTTGCGGTACCCCCCCTGAGTTTGGCACTATTGGTGCCCCCTGAAGTGTTGGGGCCGGAGTCCCTCTGAGTTCCGACCCTGCCTCCCCCTCCTTGTTTACGACACCTTTCCAATTATCCCATGCCTTCCAATGATCCCCTTCCTCATTATCGCTGCTCTCTGTTTCGGATGATGAAACCCCTTGCCCACTAACTCTTTGTTCTCTCAGGTGGATTTCAGATATTTTTTTTTTTGGGGTGTTCTGAGACCCTTGTTATTCTATTTGTAATCACTTCTGTAATCATTTTGCCAGTATTGCTTTCTATGATATCCTCCCGCACTTTGCTCCCTGGTGTCACATTTCTCCTTTAAAACCTTAAATATGTACAGGTTGAAGTTTTCCTCATCCCAACCTAAATCTGGGAAGCAAACCATTTCTTTCTTAAATTCATGGTCATACTCTTTCCATATTTCCCCCCCTAAATGCTTTGTACCTTCAATACTCTCTGCTGGTATGTCACCAACGGTACCCCGTCCTCTGGTTATTTTTGCAGTATAATAGTGGACATTATTTGAAAAGCCGCCATCCATTTATCAAAAACTCTTTGGTACCTTAATAAACCTTTCTCATCCTCCTTTATGTCCTCTATTGATGCATTCTGTCCTCTCTTTTGCCCTTCTAGCAGGGCAAGTCTGATGCTCTACCGACTGAGCTATCCGGGCCCTTCAAAAAATATCTATGAACTCTTTTCTCCCTATTTTCTCCTTTACCTTCTCCTTAATGTGCCCTGCCTGTGCCTTCATGGACCGGCCTTGGGTGTCCTTACCAACTGTGGGCCTACCATACTGGGTCACCCTCCTTTCCTGCTGTGCCAGTGAGTGGCCCTGCTGGGACTATGACTGTCCTTTGTATTGGTACATGTGTGAACCCTGCGGGTGTCACCGGTAAACTGGGGTTCATCCCCTGGGGAATAGACCCTGGCGGAATCCCTTGTGCCACCCCATGTGGTATGGGGACCCCGTTGTCTGCTGGTCCTGGCCCTCCTGCCCCTTGACCGTCACCTGCACTTTCTACCCTTGCCCTTTTCTGTTTATCCTTACTCATTACCTCCTTCCATTTTACCCATGCCTGCAAGTGGTCCCTCTCTTCGTCCTCGCTACTTTCCGTTTTAGATGACACCACCCTTTGTTCGACCCCGTGCTTACGGTGCCTCACGGGTTCTGGGCGACTTACCCTGAGCCGTGATGCATGTTTTCAAAATTTTTACAATTTTGCCCCAATTTTATTATTACTTTTCACGGCACCTTTTTTTGTTTTCTTTCCTTTGCCTCTTTCTAGGCTCCTCCGGCTGCTCCTGCGACCCTCTTGTCTCCTCTCTCGCCCTCTTCCGGCCTTGCGGTATTGTAACCTCCTCCTCGCTGCCGCTGGAATCCTCTAGCAGCAAAGGCGACATTGCCCTTGCCCTTTCCTCCTTCTGCATAACATCCAGCACCCATTGTGCTCCATATTATTTTTCAGCTTTTTGCCCATGCGCTGAATTCTTGCGCTCTTCTTGATCTTCCATCTGCCATTTTTAGCAATTCGCCTTCAATTGCGTTCTGGTTTTGCCGCCCTTAGCTTTCAGAACATTGAAATTGTTTTGTCACAACGCTTTCAGAATTTTTGTTGTTAGAGGATTGTCTCGAACCCCCCAACCTTTCGGGTACAAGTCACAGCGTGTACTGACTGCACCACAGGGATTGGCTTATAGCTTCTGTGTAGCCGCCCCTTTAAGCCGCTTTGGCTCTGCTGTCAGTAAAGCCCCCCTTTCCGCCCGTTGGCGCTCCTCTTCGCGAAAAAATGGAGTCTTACTTGACCCCAGCGTGATCTGAACACGCAACCTTCTGATCTGGAGTCAGAGGTGCTACCGTTGTGCCACGGGGTCCTTGTGCCTGTTTTTCCCCTTATTGATCCCTTTTAGGCCTGCTGCTGCCGTGTTTCTCTTTCCGAATTACTTCTGTTGAATTACCTCTGAACACGCAAAAATAATTTTCTGTGCGTTCCGGCTTGTCCGTTGTGGCTGCTCTATGAGCCTACTACTGGTCCCCCTGCCTTGTTCTTCATGCCTCGTGGTTTGCCACGTAATAATGTTGCTTGCCCCGGAGGTTTAGGACATTGGATTAGAACTCGGGTCCCCAGCATACCAAACCCAAGCACTTATCAGTTGAGCCACTGGTTGCTGGCAGTATTGTCAGACCAAGCACACAGTTTTTACCGCTTTCGTCCTTATTGCACACTTTGACTTGCTCCGTGTGCCTATACCTTTAAAATTCCCAGCGCGTCCGCTCCCTCCGATTGCGTGTGCCTGAAACGGCCACGCCCCTTTGTTGTCACGCCTTCCTTTCTTCACCCGGCTTTCGCGGGCTTCGTCCGGCACCTTCCCCTGCCCTGCCGGGCCTCTTTACGGAGTTGCTCCCTCGCTGCCGAAGGACTCCTACAGCATGCGTGCCCGCTGCTCCAGTCTTCCTCGCTGCAGCTGCTCTTCGGCTGGGACTGCCGGCTTCCTCCATGGTGGACGTTCCTCCCCGCCCCGTCCTGTGGCTGCTTCCTTCCGGCGCCTGCGGCTCCTGCAATCTCTCCAAACGGCCCCGGCGATGACGGTAGGTCTGCTCCAGCTTTTTTCTGCCGCTCCAACTGCTGTGGGGGGAGAATTTGGGAAAACAAAGTCACGAAAAGCCCGCAGAGACAAAACGCAAAATGTTTCCTTCTCCCCCTTTTCCAGGCCCAAGGAGCTTACCCGAATGAGGTGAGCTCCTTACCTGGTTTGTCCTTCTCTTGTCCTTCTCTTGGTTTCTGTGGGGTTACTTATACTCCCCTGCTCGTTGTCCCTTTGGGGGCCGGGCTTCCCCTGGCCCCCCTGTTGCTTTTACTTCGCACCTTTCCCTGTTGTGTTGCTTGTTTCCTGGCAGCACCATGGGTGGGGGGCGCGCCGTTTAGTCCCCCACCCTGCGCCTAACCCCCAGGCCCTCCATAGTTGTTATACATGTATTTGTAGAGCTTAATATAGTCATATAGACAGAGCGAGGGGTCGTTATTGTGGGATCATAACCCGCCACCAATTTATGGACCAAGAAGTAGCCGAGGTCCATAAGTTGGGGAAGGGTCATTATCCGAAGTGATAATGACCCCCTCCTGAGGTCCATAAGGCCATTAGCACATAGTGGTAGTAGCACTACATGTTTCTGAGATTTTGTGGAGAAGTAACAATTTTACTTTTAATAGTAAGGTACTCACTATTACAGATACAGATCTGCTGATCTCTTCCTACTTACTGTTCCTCCTTCCCCTTGTGCCCGTTCTCGTTTCCGTTCCTTTCAGCTCCTTGACCTTCTACACTGGAACACTCTACCTCTCTCTATCCGCTCCATTTCCTCTTACACCTCCTTCCATTCTTCCTTGAAAGCTCATCTTCTGCACTCCCCTTCCTCTTAATCTTGATTCCCTCTTACTCTTCCCCAGTTCAGTTTCTCTTTACATTCTTCTGAAAACTTTTCTATATATTGCTTTTGATGGCTTGTCTCATGTTGTACAATAATGCTTCCATTTTATTCTAATGTGTTCTTGTTTCTTGTAAAGCGCTTTGGTGTAAAGCGCTATATAAACCTAATAAATACAAAATACAAATAGACTAACAAATGCATTTTTATTTTGTAGTATTTAAATGCTGTTGTCTTCACAAGTTAAGCATTTAAATTGCAAACTTGGTTGTACTGCAGCAGGTTTAACAGGAGCATGAATTAGGTGTCAAAATAAACGATTTCTCTTTAAAAAAAGGGAAACGCTTTCCCTATGTTTTAGCGTGTTCTTTGCTGTGTTCAATAGGTTGTTGCAACAAAAAAATATCCTTCCATACAGCAGGTTTCTTGTTGAAAAAAGTCTTGCCTGGAAATTGCATTGTTTCCCTGTCTACTTTTGGACACAGAACGCTGAGAAAGCTGTTAATACCAGTAGGTATTGACTGCAGTCTCAACATTCTGATTTGTTAAGAGACGATTTCCATGTGATGATATATTTTATGTATCTGAGAGTCGCTTTGGTATATCGCACAGACAGATAAATAGTGAAATCAGTACGTTTGCATGAGTACGGCAGCTGGGTGAAGAGTAATTAATGCAAGGTTTGAAAATTGGAAAAATAGAATTTAATGTTTGGTGGGTGGAATGTAGGTTTCTGAGCAAATAGTACAGAATGCACCTTGCTTGTCTCTCTTTGAATGCAATATCCTTTGACCTGATTGACATTTTTTTTTACAAATTTGCCTTTGATGCTTTATGAAGGAATTTACTTGATTTGTTGTTTGTCTCGCTGTGTCCAACAATGTTCCCTTTTTTCGCGTTAGTATGTTATTCCATGTGCCCTGCCTAAACCAATCTGTGTATGACTGTTCATATTACTTATCACATAAAAAAAAATCTTGGGAAATTGCAAAGTAGACCACTCACACAAAGATGAAAACTGACAGATACAGACTGGCAATCACAGAATGTATATGCTACCATCAACAAGAAATATAGGAATTGACATACCAGTCAACACAAGGAAGACACATGTGGTATTTCTATGCCGTTATAATATGCAGTATTATTGGGTCATCATGAAGCCATCCATTGCCGACTGTTAATTGGGAAGGCCAGCAGTGTCTTTAATATCCCGAAGGCCGATGCCACCTTCCCAGACTGAGCCATATACCGTTTGTAGGGTGATTCAAGTAGGGAATTAAGACTTCGCAAATGCTTTCAATTATTTATTTATTTTTATTAGTGTAAATAGTTTATTCCAAACTTTTCACTATTTTGTTCTACATTAAAATGTCCATAAGTAAAGATTATTTATAGTATTTATTTAAATTATTTTCAATTCTATCGAATTCAACTTTGGGGATCTTATATTTTGAAGGACGTATTTAGGAAGCATCAGCATTTTAAAGAAAGCAGCTCTAGCAAGTAGTCATACAGTGTGTGTGTGTGTGCTCGGCTCTACATGTGTAGTGTTGCTTTATGCCTGCCTCTGGTGACCTCCGATTGCCCATGAACAGTTGTTTGGAGTTCTATGTCTGCCTGCTCTAGCTAGCTCTTTGACAGTATTTTGATGGTCTGTTTTAGCATCCTGCACCCCCTGTTCCTGGCATGCACTGAAAATCTCTAACTTTGGTCCTGCGCTCAAGCTGAAAGATTGTGCCAGCACGATGACTTGTGCAAGGGGGCGGGGCAAATAGAAGCTGAGTGCACACATATAAGACAGAGTTTCGAGAACCTGTGCACTTCTCAGAGCTCCTACAGTAGCTCTGCAGCAGGTGCCACAACGTTCTGTCATACAAATGAAGATTGTGTTAAGTCTCCCTGGCTCCTCCTCCTCTTAATGGCTCCATACTTCAATAGGTGTAGTTCACGTCAATGAAATACCACAATGGCGATGTTTGGGTACCACTCACCACCCCGCTTGACCAGCTCACTGCACAACCTGCAATTTATCTGCACGTGAGGCCTGCCGCCCCATCCCCAGGTCCTCTAGAGAGTCAGCATGCAAGCAGCGAATTCTGCCATAGTGTTTCTTCTATCACCAGATACTCTCTCCATACCTAGTGTACAATGGAAATCTGCTTTTGCCTTATACTTGGAAGCTGTAGATGGGTTGGACTTTGCACCTAGCAGGAAACAAACCCTGCTGCTCATGGTATTGGGGTCTGACGGTTGGCGTGTTTTCGCCTTGGAGCATGAGTCCCAGCAAGCTGATGGGTCTGCCTTAGATTCATCATACGTTGAAGAAGTGGCCCACCTAGAACACAGATTTGGGAAGAAAATGAACACTATTAGAAAGGAGAACATTCTACAACAGATTGTAGTGTTGATCAGAATCCATTACTGCCTTTATCACAACCCTCCATGACCTGGCAAGAATGTCCATGTTCGGACCTTTTACCAATCAATTGATCAGAAATCAACTTTTTCTGCCCTGCTTTGATACCAAGGTACAGGAGGCACCATGGATGCACAATGATCCGCCATTGGAACAAGCCACCACCATTGCTAAGGCTTTGAAACATTTCATTTGTTGCATGGAAGATTCAATGAAACAAAGCCCATCGAAGAGGTATGTACCATACGACCTCACCTGAGGGTACATGTACATTTTCCCTGTGTGGCAGTCACACTCAGATGAATTACCGTGATTATTGACATTCTTGCAAAAAAGAATGCACCAAATGTAGAAAGACTGGGCTCTTTGCAGTGAGTGGTGTGCCACGTGAGACATTCGTGGATTGTTGTTATAGTTGAGGATCACTCAGATGAAGAGACCATCTGTGACGATATGAAAAGTCTTGTCCTTGTGTCACATATGATAAAAATGTGACTGCTTGTAAGACGCCAACATATATTATGGTGATCAGTCATGCTCCCGCACGTTATCTTGGCATTTGTCTGAGGAGGTTAAAGAAAAGATTCGGAAGGGGCTGTTTGTCGATGTCTGAGTTGGTGAACGAGGGCCTAAATCTAGACCGCTATAAACATCTGAAGGCGGAGAGGGGTACATTCAAGAAGCCACCAATTGGGAGGTCAGTAGTGAATTTTATGCAGTTTCTTGGTGTATATGTCATTGCTGTTGGAGAGGAATCCTGAACTGGGGCCAAGTTGTGTTTTTACAAGCATAACATCATTGGGGCACAATGAGAATTTGGTTTGGAAGCGTGTTTAGCATATGATACCAGGTTTCGCAGGATGAAGGCAGGCCAGCCCAGCATGCTGTGGTCCCTGATTGAAGGGTCCAGTTGGCTTTCTAAGATGACAGCTAAACAGATAGCCCCCAAATATCAGTATTTATTTCCGCTGCTGAAAGTTTTCGGCGATAAAAGGGGACGTGGGGGAGGTTTGCTGGGCTTTCAAGAACCTGTCATTCAATAGGGGTGTCAAGTTGCAAGTTTAAACAAACCTGTTCTCGCTGCGGTCTGCCTTCCCACCCTGCACGCAAATGCCACAAGAAGTAAGTACAAAGTGAAAGAAGGGGACACATGATTTGGGGTTTTCAGGGGTGAGGGTGAAGAGGATGGGTGTCCTCTGGAGAGTAGGCAGGGTTGTCAGTAGCGCAACAAGTCCAGATCCCCGATGTGCCTTGAGACAAAGATTTATTTATTTATTTATTTTGACATTTATAAAACACACTAAGCCCACGGACATGAAGGCCCTGGTTACAGAAATAGGTAAAGAAAGCAAGATAGTACATTTATCATTTGCAATTTTGACCTTAACACTGTTAAGCTCGCAGGCTTACTTAAAAACCAAGACAGATCATATTATATTACATTGGAGGAGAAAATGCTTATAGATTTGCTGAGCAAAGGAATGGGATCACTTGCACAGTTTGCAGAAGAAAAGTTGCTTCAGGTAATGATCGAAGAGACACGATTTTAGATGCTTGCCGAAACCCTATAAGAGTTGTCTGCTCTCAATGCTGGTGGCGGGGCATTCCAGATCTGAGATGCAAAGACTGATAAGCTGAGACCTCCAGCTCATTGCATTTTGAATCTGGGGGTGAAAACGCAGTGCTGATATGTAGAGCGGGTAGGTCTGGTAAATTGCGCTTTGCTGATTTTGAGAGATAAGTATTTAGGGACAGTGTTTGAGAGACATTTGTGTGTAATGGCCAGTGTCTTGAACAATATGTGCTCACGAATAGGCAACCAGTGCACTTTTTTTCTCACAGCTTTGATGTGGTCTTTCTTTGGGATAATCGGTGCGGCTTGCAGCGAGTTATTTTGAATGATCTGCAGTTTGTTGATATTCTGTGTGGTAGTGCCAGCGAATACTGAGTTGCAATAGTCAAGCCTAGAACCTATAAGCGCTCTACATATGGTGGTGCAGCTGTCCATAGATAGGAAAGGCCTACACGCATTAAAACATTTTGTAGTGTAGGCTGCTGAAGAGGAGATTGCATTGACTTGCCTCGTTAGAGACAAGATGGAGTCCAGATAGACTGAGAGTTTTGACTTCCTGAGAGACTTGTATGGAAATGCCATCAATGGTAAAAGATCTGTATGCAGGGTCAAGTTTGTTGAGGTGGGTCGATCAGGAGCAGCTCGGTCTTGTCATCATTAAGACAGAGCGAGTGATGGGCCATCCAGGCCTGAATAGTGTGGTAGATTGCTTCCAGTGAATTGGAATCGGTAAGCAAGTCTCCTGATATCGGTAGAAGGATCTGGGTATCATCCGCGTAGTTTGTGTAGGCGATTCCTTGTGTGTCAAGGAGGTCAAAGAAGGGCTTAGTGAAAATGTTGTACAATGTGGGTGAGACACAGGAGCTTGTCGTACATCGCAAGTGACAAGGGCTGGAGTGGTCGAGGCAAGGGGGGAGAACACTCTCATAGACCTGTTAGAGAGAAAAGAGGAGATGCGGACGGTGGCTTTGCCAGAGAAATGGGCTGCTGAGGTCATGTTTGCAAAAGATTTGGTGACCCACCAAATCAAAAGCAGCAGAAAGTTCTAGAAGTAGTATTAACGACTGTCGAGGCATCCTAAAATGCATGCTGCAGAACTACTGCATGATGGATTTAGTTTTGGATTCCAAAGACCAGTAGTTGGAGTGACTGGTGATGCAGTGACTAGGAACCAAGTGTTGGTATTGTCTAATCTTGAGGTCGTACACCGGAAACTAGAGATGGAACTAAGATTGGGGAGTTTAGCAGGACCCTTTAAGGGTCACCTCTGCAGGATCTAGATTATTTACCCTTTGGGTGATGCCCAAAAGGGAAGTGGGGCAATTTCAACTACTTCATAATCTGACTTTCTCAAAAGGGGCCTTGGTGAATGATGGGATCAACCAAGGTCAGTATTCTGTGAATTATGCATCATTTGACACAGTGCTTATAAGATTTAGGAGAATGGGAAAAAGGGGCATTAATGGCTAAGGCACACATCGAGTTGGCATTTAGGCTCTGGCTGATGCACCTGGACAACTTCTGGTGTTTGGGTTTCCAATTTGATGGTGGCTGTTTTGTTGACAAAGGCATGCCAGTGGGTTGTTCTGTGTCCTACTTTTCAGTTGAATGCTTCAACACATTCCTACAATGGGTTGTAAGAATTCAGGCTGGTGCGAGTGACTTAACTAGATGACTTACGTAAGTTGGGAAGACCCAGCGGCCTGGAGGGTGAGATGTTACTGTAGGCATTTCTGTGGAAAGTGGAGACATTCGGGGTGCCACTTGTTACAAAACAGATGATGGCACCAATGATGCAATTGCAGTTCTTGGGCATCGTGATTGAGTTAGTGGACGGGTGTTGCAGGCTAGCAGTTGAAATAGCCAGGAGATCCAGAGAGTCAGTAACGGGGTGTCTAGTCACTAGCAAAGTGATGCTTGAGCATCTTCAGATATTAGAGAACTTAATTTCACATTGCGCACTATCTCCACTGGCCGCTCCTTTTAAAACCTATTTCCTGGGGGATGGTGAGGCTGAGGAAGAAGCAGCACAGGGTGCGGTTCTTGGATGAGGCAGCGCTGGATTTGAGAATATAGGATCAACCCTTTCGTACATTCTCTGTGTCAGTGATTTGGCCAGAGGCCCTGTGGCCCAATGCTACAGTTGGCCTCCATACAGAGGTTGCAGGGAGTTTGGGTTTCAGGGCTTTTTATGAAAATGATTGGTGTGGCAGAGTTGCCCGGAGATAGGTTTGAGAGGGGGCTAGTCTGGAATTTGTCTTTTTTGGAATGTTTCCCTACATATAACAAACATAGTTTTGTAGAGGAGGTACCAAGCGAGTCACACGCAAACCGCCCATTTTAAAATACCAGGAACATTCACGCCGAAATATGTGACGTATGATGAACAAATAAACCAGCAGAGAGCCACAATAGGGCTCTGTCCAGTACCTATCAGAAAAACAACAACTGTTGAAGTACTGACACCTAAGAAAACCTGGACAATAAGGTACCCATTGAGAAAACCATACCGACAAGTGAGACAAAATGACGATTGTCAAAATGCAATAACTGAAGAAGCCAAGAAGATACTAAAAGAAGACGAATGGTGATGTCATAAGAAACCGGACTGAAAATATAACGACCTAAGAATGATGAAAAGAGACGAAGACACCATGGATAAGTGACATCCCGAGCCTAACTGAAATAATTGATGTCAAAACGTCAGAAACTTATGCCATAAGCGTGATGAAGATATTCAGCTAGTTTAAACATGTACATATGCACAGTAACCGCAAGAAGCACAGAAATCGTGAGGCTTGCTTATGCTTAGTAGTACGATAAATTGCGGCAAGCGCCACATGTACATATCTACCTCAAGAAAGCACTTTATGCATGTATCCTTCCACTATGCACAAGAGCAGAATCGACCAAAGGTTACTAAAGGTCTCAAGAGGAGAGCTTTGCAGCAAACAAATCGAGAATTAAAGACAGAGAAACTCAGACGAAGACAACCATGCCAAGAAGCCATGGTCATATTGGCTGAAATAGAGCAACAGTGGATACAATTAATGAAAAGAAGAACAGAGTATCCTGCGCAGAAAGGTCAAGATAAGCCACAGATGGCAGACAACTGGCAGAATTAAATGAAATACACAAAATTGCATGGAGAATAAGACGATTTCCCGATGTCGGAATCACATGATCAAGCAAGCAGAAGGGATGAAACTTTCACACCTACGCATGGACCCTTGCCATGCCGAGACGCCTTAACTTTCTCAGATCAAAAAGCAAACTCAAGGCCAGAAATACAAAGAAATAATTGACACATGACCACTGAAGTGATGACTGATTGTAACAATAATTGGAGGGAAGCTGGGGGTGCAGACAAACTCCCTGCACCTGGCCAGCTATTCTGCACGCTGCTAACAAATGGAAAAGTATGAGTGGGATTGATGCCAACCCAATCATAGTGGACCATTTAATCTAGGGTCCAATAGTTAGTAGAACCAATGAGACGTCGTACTTTTAGTGACATTTACAGTAGCCATTTTGAAGGAAGGGCTTAGTTGCCCCACTTGTCATTGTTTATCCAATCTCCTCTCCCTGTTACCATATACAGATATAGTACCTATATTAAAGTTACCTTCCTAGAACCAATCAAGTGCATGCTAAGTTTCAAGAAATTATACGTCAGTGATGATACGTTTTTTGGAATAAATACTATGTTTTTTCTGAAATTAGTCGTAGTTGAAGCGAGAAGGAAGATCGAGCAATTGCTGATATTCATGAACTCCCTGTTTTTTGTACTTGTCATTAAACGGACTCCCTTTGCCAAACTATTGAGTTGTCATTATTGATTTGATGCGAGAATACAAATCTGCATCCCCATCCATATCAAGGGTGCTGCAACTCATCTTAAAGTGCTGTTTGGGAAACCCCCAGTCCTATCGGCCGGCTGGGGTCCCTACTGCACACTTGCTAGCAGAGAATGATAGTTCGATTAGAATCGATTAGAATAAGACACCCATTGTCGGTCGACATAAGTGACTCTGGGTCCTCAGCAATATCACAAGTATTTTGCCATCCGGCTAAGTAGAACGAGAGGCTCCTTGTGGATAGTGGATAGTCTAAGTGTAAACCCTTCAGGTTAGGTCTGAAGGAACCTGTGCTTTCCCCCACAAACCCCTTCCCACTTCTACAAGCAGCTAATCGGACGAACAGCAAAAAGAGGCGGTAACGAAGGCGGTGATACCGAGCGTCCAGAGAGGAAAAAAATGTGAACGGTGAGTGAAAAAGACTAAGGGCCTCATTACACGGAAGGCGGTAATGGTTAACGGCCACCGTTAATGGTAACGGTGACCGTTAACCATTACCGCCTTACTACGAGGTCCCTTAGCGGGTTGGTGCTTTAACGCCTGCTTTTTGCAGGCGTTAAAAACCAACCCGCTAAGGGACCTCGGAGCTAATTACGGCACCGCAAAACTGCGGTGTCATAATTAGCGCCTTCCCCATTCCCATAGAGCCCTATGGGGCAGAAATGGGAATGGGGAAGGGCAATGGCGGAAGGGGGATTTACCGCCCCACCAACCTTGGAATGGGGCGGTAAATCCCCTTCCCGCCAAGGCGGTGCAGGTATTTTACCGGCATGAGCCATGGCGCTAATAGTGCCATGGCTCACCGCCTTCCGTGTAATGAGGCCCTAAATGCTTTGGCAAAAAGCACAAGTAAGGGAAGGTAACGGAGGTAGGTGGGACAAAAATAATGAAAGAGTAAGAGTATAATATATATAAGGGGAAAATATTGACTCGAGAAGGATACCGGGACAATACCCGAGAATAGAAGGATACCGGGAGGATACCTGAGCAATAGAGAGAGATAACGGGAGGATACCCGAGTAAGGAGGATACGCCCAAATACCTAGGCTTTAACATAGCGCTAGAAGAAGCCTGCATTTAAAGTCCTAAAAAAATAGGACGCAGTAGGAGACCAAAACGATGAAAGACGCTTTTGAAAGAAATGGGTTTACATTTCATGTTGGAATAATGAAAAGGGCAGGAGATTTATGTAGCTGGCCGGAGTCTGTCTAGTCTGTTACGTCTGTCTTGTGGTTTTTTTTCTCTTTTTTCTGACGTCACAAGGTAAGAACATTTTTGGGGGAAATAGCATTAAAATTGTGCGGTTGTATAGAAAAAATGTTGTATGACATGAATTGATGGTTGTTGTTTGAAAAAGAAAAGGTAACATTTTTGTGGAAAAAATGGGATTGGAGCTTGTAACGATTGGTGCGCGCTCATATTGTTGATTTTGGTTGAGAAACGTAAAGCATAACAAAGTGTTATGTGGGGAAAAGTTAAACAGATTTAAGCATGGAAGACATTACACCGTTAGTACACTTGTGCAAACATGTGCCAAATCATGCACCTAAGCTGAAGAAGTACAGTGCAGAATGGGTTAAAGGAACCGCCCACAAAATGTTTATGCCATGGCCCAAGGCGGATCGCTATCTAAAACGGTCCTGCAACACATGACGACATATTTGCACGCTACGTATACTGGCAAAAAGTTAGATAAACGCCTAGCTAGTTTAGAGCTTTGGAAGATGTACCAAGAGAATAAGGAGGAGGAGCCACCATTAGATTGGAAACTAAATGTATGCACAGAGGGGGGTGAAACGCCTTCTGCGCCACCCACCTCGACTGAATCAAAAAGCAAAGCCAGTAAAGACGAAGGATTATATCCGTTGAGGGAACTTAAAGCAGCCACGGGATATAGCAACCCAGCATATGAGTCACCTACACAAAGTAGTGACGGAAACCCAGACAAAGACAGAGATAGAGATATCACCTCCAAAGTCCAGAGGGACAAGGAGAGGCACGAAAAGGGAAAAGGAGATCAAGCACAAGCAAGTACATCTCCAGATACGAGTAGAGAGGGAAATAGATGAAAAGGAGATGAGGACAGAACTGATGAGATGGCATTCACACAGAATGAATGGATGGGAGGTCAGATTTTATTGAAACTCTATGGTAAAGGCATTGAGGACGTGAGACAAAAGGCAAAGTCAGACAATTCAAAAAGGAAAGAGAAGGAAAAGGAAAAAGGATTGAGAGACGAAAGAATCAGGAAAAAAGATAGACTGAGACGAGAGCAGCTGTATCGCGAAGAGCAAGAAAGGAAATGCGATCATAAGCCAAAAGCAGCTAATGATCAGGAAAGGCAGGAACAATGAAGAATAGAAGAAGAAGAACAAAAGATACTGGAGAAGAGAATAAAAAGACGAAGGGATGAGGAAATACAAAGGGCAAATGAACGTAAAGATGCGAAGAAACAGGAAGAAGATAGGGTCGGAGAGGAAGCGAGGAAGCGCAGAGAGTTCGATGATGACATAAAACGCAAGCGAAGACATAGAGTACGGGATCTTGAATATCTGGAATGAGAGGTTAAAAAACCCAATCCAGTAGTAGACTGGAAGGACATAGAAGAATTCTTTCCTGAGTACGATTCAGTACCAGGCACGTCTATGGCAAATATCTAAGATGACTTCGACACCAGAAGCATCGTAGAGACAATCGATAGAATATATGATGAAATGGAGCTAGAACAGGTACCCATAGGGAGAGGAGAGGACGAGCGTCTTGAGAGCACTCAGTTGTATGACACTGAGGACGCCTCCCGAAGTAGCAGAAATAGAGAACTGTCCCTAGATAGGTTGACACTAAATAGCAACGAGGAAGGTGAGAGGAGTTACACGAGTTGGGCACAGACAATATCAGACGCAGAAAGAGAGGAATATGAGGAAAAGGAAGATGAGATAAGACATGAAAAACGCTTCTCTAGAGGAAAGGGAATAAGATGGTCAGATTCTAGTGAGTCTGCACCTAAGGCATCAGAGTCAGCCACACAATCAGACTGACACGAAGGAGTATCTTACGGTCAGAGGGGGGTATCTCCACTGCCCTATGTGAGCAGACTAAGGACATTGCCAGGTAGACAGCGCTGCAGGAATATTACCCCTGCAGTGGATAGAAAAATGATGAGGGAGGAAAAGGAGTGCCATGTGTTACAATTCCTGTTACTCAAAAAAGGAGGAACGAGGCCACAGTATATACCTTGGCCACACATGGATAGAGAAAACCTGAAAAATAAGCCTCCAATGTTGACATCTGGAGCTGGAAAATGGATACATGAGCTAGAAAAAATGACGGGAGGGAACATGTTAGCTATCGGGAACATCAAGGGTCTTTTAATTGCCATACTTGGTGATAGAGCTGACGATGTGTGGACACTTGCAGTGTACCCTGGTGTGACTACAGTTAATACCTCACTTGATAGAGCTCCGTTTAACAATTGCAGAGCTGCGGTATGGAAAGCATTCCGATTGCTATACCCGGATACTTCAGACATGGGAGCCATAATGACACATAAAACGAAAGAGTCAGAAGATCCATTGCTTTACATTCAGAATTTCCAAGATGCATGGGTGCTGGAAACTCGCAAATCTTGGGGGTAGTCCATACCCGTGTTTTACCATATATTATGCCAAGGGCTGCCAGATCAGGTACAGAAGCAGCTCAAGAAATTGATAGGAATTGAGGCAAAACCATGGCCTGAAATACAGTTGACCATAACTCACTATTGCAGGCTGCTGCAAGAGAAAAATCACAAAAAAGAGGCTGCACGAAAAGGTGAAGAGGCAACATTAGTGCAGGAGAAATTGTCAAAATATGCCATTGAAGGGGCAATGATAACTAGCACAGACGGATTGAACATAGAGCAGGTCAATCATCAAAGGCAGGTTGATCAAGGCAGTAATGGGTTTTACCCCAGAGGGAGAGGCTTTCGACGAAGCGGTTTCCAGAGTAATCAGGGAGGTTTCCAAGGTAATCAGGGAGGTTTTCAAAACATGCAAAATGGCAATCAGGATATGTCGAATTGGCAAATAATCAGACCACTGCCGATATGTTGGACGTGTGGGATGGCAGGGCATCTAGCACGCACATGCAGAAGTCAAGGTATGGTACAAAATGACCAAGGAACAAGAGTAGGTATGGTGAATCCACCTATATTTTTAAAGCAGGGTGGAAATGGAGTTGCACAAAATCACACAAGTACAGGACAGGCACTTAATTCTGGAATGAGAAATAGCACTGGTGATGGAGGAAGTCCATTCACTCAACATGGGACAAAGTTATATATGGACTAGGACAGCTCACTGGGAACCTGATGTGTTCTATCCTACCAGTGACACCAGACCCTCATGAGGAACCAAGGGTAGATGTCCGAATAGGGGATAAAGAATATTCCTTCTTAGTTGACACAGGTGCAACACGCTCGTGTATACGTGAAGGCAAGTTTTCCTTGTCCGGCGATGCCATAAATACTCTGGGCTTCACAGGAGCAACAAGTCGTGTTCCTTTTAGAAAAGAACTTCCAGTTTCTATAGGAGAGTGTGACATGAATGTGCCACTGCTATATTCAAGGCAAACTCCAGTAAATATATTGGGACGAGACCTAATGACGAAGTTAAACATGACAATCTCATTCACGGAGAAGGGCATAGTATGTTCAACTCCAGGAATGCATTATTTGAACGCATGCAAAATGATTAGAGCATACGTGGGACAAACGGCCATGAGAGCTGTCCCATTGGAACCAGAAATATTTACGTATGGCGTGCGTATATTAATGTCATGGTTACCAGGCATTACAGACAAACCAATGAGAACCCCAGATGAGTTTTTATTTAGGCCATGAATACCTATGCATGAGGAAAAGGGACAAGTGTTTCCCTTGGCAATACACACAGCCATGGTGCAGGGAAAAATGGCACTGATCGATGGTTGTGATGACGAAGGCAGACAATGGTGCACAGTAATCGACATTGATGAAGGATACAGATTGACTGACGTCACTGATGACGATCTGTTTGACGAACAAACAGATGTAGATCAAACAACAGTTGAGGTTAATCTCATTTATTGGATGAAAATGATCAAAAGAGAAGTGCACAAGAAAATGATGTTCGCACAAAAACATCCTGAATATTTTGATGACGACATGGCTAAGGTGCCTGTCTCAGTGTGGACTACAGGCCCTTATGACGTAGGCTTGTTGAAAGGAGTGGGAGAAGTAAGGATTACATTGAAACCAGGATCAATTTTACCAAAAGCACAACAGTATCTCATGTCTAGACAAGCAGATGAAGGGATTTTCAAAACAATTTCTGCTATGATGGGGCAGGGCATCTTAGTGACGTCAGAGTCGTCATGCAACACCGCGGTTTAGCCTATAAAGAAAATCAAAGGGAGAGTCTTGGCAGTTAATCCAAGATCTAAGGCCGATACATGATATTGTGGAGGCTGAGTTCCCTCTAGTCCCTAACCCATCCACAATCCTATGTAATATACCCATCGAGGTGAAATATTTCACGGTAATCCCATTGCAAAAAGACTCACAAGATTTGACGTCATTCACGTTCAGACAAATGCATCAGAAAAGTACAAGGTTACCTCAGTGGTACTGTGAGTCTCCTTCGATTTTCAACAGAGTCCTGCAGATTGACTTAAGCAACATTGCATTAGAGAGTGTTGTCTTGCAATATGTGGATGACATCTTAATTTGCATCTCGACAGAAGAAATGCACAGACACGATTCCATTCAGCTATTGACTGTATTGGGTGAAAGTGGATATAAAGTTGACAAAGAGAAGTTACAATACTGTCAACAAGAAGTGCTGTACATAGGCCAGCTGATCTCACATGAGGGGAAAAGGGTTACCCCTGAAAGGGCTGAAGCCATATTAAACACAGCCAAGCCACACACGATAAAACAAATGCAGAGTTTTCTAGGATTATGCAATTATGTCAGGGCATGGGTCTTTGACTACAGCTCCTATACCAAGCCCTTGTTACAAGCCCTAAAGAAGGCAGAGGGGACAAAAGAAAAAATAGAAAATACCGAAACCATGGAAGAAGGATTTATCGAACTAAAACGGCCATTTGCACAGCACCAGTTTTAGGGATTCCCAATTATGCAGAGGAATTCTACCTGTTTTCACACACGAATGGCAGTGCTATGACAGCAGTACTCACACAGAGGACCACATTGGGGTACAAGCCCCTGGCATACTACAGTGGGAATTTAGACCGAGTGATGAGAGGTCACTTCCCATGCGAACAAAGTTTCGCTGCTGCAGCATTCGTCATAGAGAAGGCTACAACCATTGTGACGGGATGCTCAATAATGTTGTTCGTCGAGCACGCACTATTTACCATTCTAGAGAAACCGAAAGGCACATTGACATCCCAGAAAGCTTCTGCATATGAAGTGATCATATCAAATCCATCAATTAAGATAATTCGATGTAAGATAGCGAACCCGGCTATGTTTATAGCAGATCCAGTCACTGAAGGAGAGCCGATCCATGACTGCGTGAACTATAAAGAAATTTATGATGAGATTCCCAGAGTGAAAGAAAATGCATTGGCAGAAGGAGAAATTGTCTTTGTTGATGGTTCTTCAAGAATCAATCAAAATGATGGGCAGAGATATACAGGCACTGCTGTGATGAAGCACACAGCAAATGGAGACGAGTACTTATTAGTGCACGATTACCACCCCATTATTCAGCACAAGCTGCAGAATTATTGGTGTTGATACTCGCACTCGAGAATCATGCAGACCAGGAAGTGACGGTGTACAGTGACTCTGCTTATGTGACATCAACAGTGCACGCAGGCCTAGCGCGCTGGAAAAGGAGGGGCTACCTCCGAGCGGATGGCACCCTAGTGCAGCACGCAGCCCTATAGGACAGGCTGATTAAGGCACTACAACTCCCAGTGGGCATAGCGGTCATGAAATGCGCCGGGCGCACGAAAGGGACAGACTATATGTCACGAGGAAATCAAGCAGCAAAAACAGAAGCCAAACGTGTGTCGACCAAAAACAAAACTATAATGAATGTGGAAATAACTGATGTGCATGAGAGAATGATTGTTGCACGAAGTGAACCTGACAGTTATAGTAATATGGAGAAAACCCAATTGATGGAACTCCAAGGAGAGGCACCACAGGAGGAGAAAAGCCTCTGGAAGCGGCAAGGGTGTTCTTTAAACCCCTCCGAGAGCTTGTGGCGACAAGACAGCACTGGTAAACCAGTAATGCCTATAGCCTTATTGAAGATAGCACTGGAACAGTTACACTATCCAGCACACATGACGAAAGAGAATTTAGCCGCGACGATTGCTGAAGACTGGTTTATACCGAACTTGGCAGAGCACGTCGCATTTTTTATGGTGAACTGTATAATCTGCCAACAGTTCACGGCTGGGCATACACTACGAGTAATTAGAGGAGTCATCCCAAGGCCCAATGGACCTTTTCAGCACTTGCATGTCGATTATGTCGATATGATTCAATGTTATACTCACCTGACCTCTGCGGAGGCGTTGGGGCACGGTTGCAGCCCTCCCTGAACTTGAATCACCCCCTTCAGGCCTCTCCCTCAGTAGAAAAGCTGTGAGCAGTGGTACATAGTGATACTGCTCCTGCGTGGAGATAAGAGTGTGTGAGTGCGCCAATCTGTGATTGTTGTATGTCTGGAACCCTTCACCCCAAAGTACGGTTTCTGTGAGCATACGCCGGCCCACAAAGCTCACCTGTGAATTATGGAAGATAAGCTCTCCGTCCTTTTACTTCTGGCAGAGGCGCATAGAATGGGATCTAGTTCCTTCACTGATCCCTGTTAAGGATTAGTCCAGTCCAGCTGCGACTATGCTTCTCCTTATGATTGGTAAGTCTTTCTTGAGCTCTTGTGATGCTGTTCGTTCTGTTTAATGTCTTTATATGTTGCTCCTATTTATGCCCGGAATAATGTCTCTCTTCTGTTTTCTTCCCTTAGATGGAAATGCGGCCTCAATGCAGATGTGAGAAGCGAGCCGCTGCCGGATGGAAGATGGATGCTAGCGCAATGTTCGACAGCAGGTAAGTGATGGTTTAAGGAAAGCACAAAATACGGCGAAGCGCAACCTTAAACTGACAATTTTTTCGATGTCTAACCTTGTCTTCTGTTTTTCCTTACAGGCGCTGCTGTCGACGATGGAGCATGTCGTGCTGCGGTGCCAAGATGAAGATTTCGGCGTTTCGGAAAGTGTAAAGATGAATACTTGGTTTGCCGAAGAGATGCTCAGGTAAGAACAGCTTCCCCCAGTTGGTAAGTATGCTGGCAGGAAGCAGGATGTCCAGGAAGCAGGATCTTCAAAGGTAAGTCTGACCTCAGGCGACAGTGAGTGTTACGCTGCTTGCAAGTGCAGAATAACGCGAAGCGTCTGTCTTGAGGATCGGGGCAGCTTATATAGCTGAGATCGTGGGCACGCCCATTAGGGCCGGCTTACCAGCCACACCCTGCCACTCCTAGAGAGTGAGCATGTGCGAAGGCAATCCATTAGCAGCCACACCCAAGAATACACTTGGGGCTGCTTAATGGATGGAATGTTCAAGGTTAATGCATCCTGCTTAATGGATGGAATGTTCAAGGTTAATGCATCTGAAGTGCTATGAACATAATAAAAGCTTTTTGGTGTTAAATGGATGTTCTTGTTTACTTTTGTTCATGAGCTTGGTGCCAAAGGCGCCAGGACAGTGTCCACCCAGGTCTCCTGTGCATGCGACCCCTGCATGACTGTGCCCCTGACTTCATGACCATGACATTCAAGTGTGTAACGGGCACAGGTACCTAATTGTTGTGGTGTGTCCATTCTCTAGATGGATAGAAGCAGGTCCATGTACACACCCAGACTCTACCTGTGCGGCCAAATTTCTTGTGAGGGAGGTATTTCCCATATGTGAGGTAATGAGGTCATGAGGTCAGACAATGGGCCTCACTTTGTTAATGCAGTCTTTGAACAGATCAGCTTGTTGCTTGGTATAAAGCACAGTTTTCTTTGGCGTATGATCCTTCAAGGTAATGGGTTATGTGAAAGC
>CM030322.1:386675094-386733334 GCA_002915635.3 Ambystoma mexicanum | reverse complement strand
AAGAAATTGCACGTATAAGCCACAACATAGTCTGTTGACTTTGAACTTTGGACTGAGGCACACTGAAGCCTTGATAAGAAAAGGATATGCCAAATTTTGATCGAGGACACACAGATTGGAAGAAAATACAGTATCCAGACTCTTTCAACACAGAAGTTTTATTTGGACTCACTTATGGTGTCACACAGTAGTGACATCACTAAGGACGTTTTGATCTACTTCCAGTTAGTATTAAGATTGTACCCGTCGTTAGTGGGAAGGCTCACTGACATCACTGAATTTCTTCAAGACCCTGAAAACGAAAAGACAATAAAGAGGCTGCTCATCGTGATTACCAAGCAGTTCCTTTTGCTTCCAGAGTACAGCGAGGACAAGACAAATGTCCCCAGCAGAAGAAGCAGCGAATAGGCTTGTCAGTGTGCTATTCTTTTGCTTAATTGAAGACTGTCCCGATATTGTTGGGAGGCACACTGATGTCTTGACATTTCTTTGAGATCCGGCAAACACAGAACGTTTGAGTATAATCCTGAACGGAATCATAATTCAGGTTGCTCTTCAAGCTCATCAAATCACAGAAGAGTGTAAACTTTCCGCCGAGGGACAGATCGTAGAAAGTGTTGCCAGAAACTTCACTCCTGCTCATGCTGACAACGAGACGACATGTCTTCTGAGTGAAACAGAATAGAGGCATTGACTGGGAGCTTGTTTATTTGAACACGCAAACTAAGAGACTTGCTGAACTTTATTACCTTACTTTGACATTTTCTATACAGAAAAGAGAACTGTTTCCAGAGACAAGAGACAATCTATTATTCAGTTCAAGTATGCGTCGTTCAGTATCTGCAACTTGAGCAGAAACAGCAGAACCCAGATATAACGATATTACCTAGAATGTATTAAAGAGTTAGTTTTATTTCCTTAGATGATCGAGATGGGCAACCAAAAAGTAAATCTTGTCATCCCTCAGGAGGAGACGGCACTCGTATGTCTCGGAGATAAGTGTTGTAAGTTAACTATAGAGGAATTATGTTTACCTAGCATTGTATTATTCATCTTGTTTTCACTGTCACTGACGATTCGAACTGCATTTTTTATTGGTGGCACAAAGTGTTCTGATTCCAGTGCACCCACCTAATGATGCTAAGCATGAAACCCACGAAGGTAGCCCGAGTACCTTTTATAGTCATTCCAGTCCTAGAAGGTCTGATAAAGGGAATGAGTGAACTTGAAATGGATGTGATGAGCAATGACACACCACACACTTGTGGTAACAAACAAATTGAACCGGCAGAGACAGGGTCGGCAGAGCAAGCATGAGAAGAAGTTAATGAAGACACACACACGCAAACGATGAGTGCACATACACCAGGTCTAGTGTCAATAACTATAGAACCACAGTCCAAGGAAAGGGAGAAGTTTGGACAACCAACAATGAGAAGTTCCACACCAAGAGAAGCCAGAGGACAAATGGAGTAATCTGAACCTTTTAAGAGACAAAAGGAGTTGGAGAATAAACAAACAGAGATAGCATTGACAAGCACACCTAATCCAATGAAGAGAACAAGTACAAGTCCTGCAGAACTATCACGTGCAGAGATGATAGCAGAATCAATTTGGCCATTTATAACCAGAGCAAGGAAAAGACAAGAGTACAAGGAAAGAATTGCCAGACTTTCTCCTTCTCAAATGGTAGAGATGAAGATGCCTGGACCATGGATGGAGATGCCTGAGAATCCTCCAGCAAGAAGAAGTAATATGGATGCGATTAAGGATGTGATGATAGCAAACTACATGAAAGACTTAAGAATCAGAAGAAGCACACAAGAAGACAACAACTAACTAAACGACTACCTGGATAGCACAGGACACTTGGGAAATAACATCTGGTACCAACATATGAAAGAAGTTGGACAACAAAATTCAGAGGAGGAAAGCTTTGTTTGCGCACTCTTAGCATACAGCATGGGGAAGTCGAACATCTTCGTAGCTGTGGAAATAGATGTCACGACAGCCCACTGTCTATCGCATATAGCAATGTGCAAGACCAGAGGCCAGTTCATGGGAAGTGATGCCTCACTCAAATGGGCAACTGAAGCAACTGATCCAAATGAAGACGATTATGTACAGGACATAAAGACAAGAAACAATTGAAAAACAAAGAACATTGTAATCAGATATGAAAAGCCTGGAGTTAAAGGAGCAGAGATCAGAAGAGAGGCAAACCAAAGGCTGAAGATTCAAGGAAAAACTCCAGAAGAATCTCAGAGTTGGAAGAACAGAGGCCAAATGCAAATTTGGGGAACAGTGCTTTCACCAGACGGATGGGAGAAAGGAGTAGTGATCTGCAGAGCATGGATGATCATTGGACAATATAAAGAAACAATTGAAAATGCACAAATAATATGCAAGCCATTATGGCCAAGACTTGCTAAACTATTGACATGGTTCGAAGACAGAGGAGGACCCTTGCAAATAGTGCCATTGGAGAGCCAAACATTCTGCTTCAAGAATCAGAAGTGTGGCAGAGTCTTTGACGCTCCAGGAATGGTACATGGTACTGCAGTGATCATGGATCATTATTGGGGATGTGGATCCAAAGCATATATCATACTGCCGAAAAATTGGGGAGGTATATGCACATTGGTGAATGTCCATGTCCCAGCATTGGTGATTCCAAAAAGTGATCTGAATATTGACAGTTTTCTGAAAGCAGATGCTTACCTGAGAAAGAAGAGATCTGTGGAACTGATGAACCAAATGAAGTGAGAGAATTACTTTTCTGCCAAATCAGAAGAAGCCTTTCATGCGATCCCATATGCCAAAGGCTGTTCAGCCTAACTCATCAGTGTTCACAACAATTCTGATGCCAAGAGTTCAGGTTGGAGCAAGTACTAAATGGTTGCAGATAACCAGATGGGAGTTACTGCAGACCGTCAACACGACCATAAAAGGATTCAATGCAATCAAGTGTCATGATCTCTGCTTCCAAAAGGTCAGGGTTTTCCCAACTCCCTTGGAAGCAGATCCATAACCCAGATTACGAGTGCCAACCAGTCCCAATTGGGACCTTTTGGACCCAGTCCTGGCGCCAGTGGCACCAGGCTCATAAATATGCCCAGTCCCAGCGCTGGAAGCGCCGGGCTCATAATGCTTGGGTGGACTTACCTGCAGCAGACCATGCTGCTTACTTGCCTGCCAGTTGAAGCCTCTGATCCTCTTCTGTTTGGAAACTACTTTTCTGTTCGGTGGGGCTGGAGCCACTCCCTAGATTCAGAACACTGGAACTCTTCTGGAAGGCAGGAACTTTTTTCTACCAGGAACCTCTTTTCTTACCTAGGCGTTGGCTGTTGGAAGGAGACACACTAAGCACTACAGGAGGGCTATTTAAACCACACCCGGTGGATGAATCTTGCTTTGCGTTATTCTGCAACCTCTGCAGTAGGACGCTCATCGTGTCTTCTGCATCCGGTCCTGGGCCTAAGGAAAAAGGCTTACCATCCTGAATCCAGTCTTCAGCCAACACCTATAAAGACAAGAAAGAACAGGTTAGCATTCCGGCATCTGAAAGGCAAAGGCTTACCATCCCTGAATCCAGTCTTCAGCAACACCTATAAAGACAAGAAAGAACAGGTTAGCATTCCGGCATCTGAAAGGCAAAAGCTTACCATTCTGAATCCATTCTTCAGCAACACTATAAAGACAAGAAAGAACAGGTTAGCATTCCGGCATCTGAAAGGCAAAGGCTTACCTACTCTTCGTGCGCGTCCGGAGGGTCTTCACACCTGCATTCCGGCATCTGAAAACAAAAGCTTACCAACTCTTCGCACGCTCCGGAGGCCTTCGGCGCTGCATCCCGCATCTGAAAGACCAAAACAAGGTGCGTTAAAAGACATTGGGAACTTTAATACTCACGTGCCATTACTCCTTTCCACATCTAATCCAGTGGGCATTCCGGTACCCTGCAGGCGCTCCGAACTGTACCTGCAAAAATAAAAGACAGTTAGAGCGCATCGTGTGAAGCAGGCAAAGCGCTTCTTACGTGGTTCCAGGCGCTTCTATTCATCACACGGGCTCCATCTTCAACTCACTTCAGCCCGTCATCCGCCATCGCCGGAACCCTGCCAAAACAAGAGACATCATTACTAAAGACTTTTAAAGACATTTGAATGACTCGAACTTACCGTTCGTGCAGTAAAACGACGGACAGCAGTCCTCTGAAGTCAAGAGGCCTGCGCTACCTATCCAGTGAAGAAACTGGTTACAGCACCCTGCCCGAGGCAGATGGAGAGCTCGGCATTCACTTACCTAAGGTGAGAGCGTTAACCTTTGGGGTCTACAGGAGAGGAGAAGAGGAAAGAGATAGGGACCCCAATAACCCCAGTTCATTAACCCCATATTTTCTATCTGCAGACATCTTACTCTACACGTCAGGCATACAGTGCACAGAGTCCAGCCCAAAGAGCCAACCGGGTGCTACGCATCACCTTCGAAGATATGGTAGTCGCCCAGTCAAGACCGGCGCCTCTGCCGAGAATCAGGTGAGCGTTACAGACGCAAAGCCTACCGGCAAAACTCGTCGCCCAGGCGCTATTGGAAACTTCGGATACTGACCCCTAGCCCGGTTACTTGGGGAACTAAGGGCAGAAGTGCATGCAGCTCGTCAGGAAAACGAATGCCTAAGAAGGGAACTAATTATTTCAAGGAGAGAACAGACAATCTTGCTAGACAAGTGCTACAGTCACCAAGCCGGACAGACCCTGTTACCCTCATCAGGGGCAAATCTTCCTTCAACATCCTCTATGAATCCAGTGCAGATCAACCTACCTGGGAATGTACCTCTGGCTCCGCCCGAACGATTTTCTGGTGACCCAAAGATGTTTGCAGTATTTATCAATCAGTGCCGATTGCACTTCTTATGCCGGCCAGCAGCCTTTCCAACTGATCAAGCAAAAGTAGCTTTTGTACTTTCGTACCTTAGTGGCAATGCGGCAGACTGGTCGATCCCTCTAGTTAATCAAGATGATCCGTTTCTCCATGATTTTCAAGCCTTTCAGCTTAGTATGAAAAAACTGTTCGCAAGACATTCACAGGGGCAGGCCTTTGGACAATGAGCTTCTTTCGTTGCGACAGGGTAATCAAGACCTTTTGGCTTATATTGCATCTTTCAATAGACTAATAGTGGAAATCAATGGCCTGAGGACAAAAGGATTACGCTTTTTTATAGAGGTCTACGTGGAGAGCTCAAAGACGTTTTAGCCAAGTAGTGAATTCCCCACAAGACTGTTCGGATTATATAGACTTGGTCGTTCAAATAGATCACAGGCTGCAGAACAGGAAGGCCGATCGTTCCAAGTTTGATGCTCGAGTATTTTCCAAACCGCCAACTCCTTCCAAAGGAGTAGACTCCGGGGAACCCATGCAAATAGGGGTCTGAAAGGTCCTTCTAACACAAAGGGAGCGGGAAGGAGGAAACAGTTGCAATTATGCTATATTGCGGAAACTCAGGGCACTTTCTTCGAGACTGTCCGGTGAAACCTGCCAAGAAGGCAGTAGGACTGCAGTTACCAAAGTTACAAACTCTGAGCAGGGAAACGACCTCGCCCGACAAGAATTAGAGGTCCTCTTGCCGAGCGTGGAAAACAGTTCAGTGACCTCGCATTTCGTGATACCTATGGTCCTCATTAGCCTGATAATCCGGATCGATTACATGCAATTGAAGCTTACGTCGACAGCGGTGCCATCGGCAATTATGTGGATCATGAAATGGTTTTTGAGGATGAATCTAACTCTTTTGTCCCAAGGCTGTAAAGGACGTCATTACTACGGTGGATGTACGGAGATAGCCTCCGGGCCAGTAACGCATACCACTCAAGAGTGACGCTAGTAAGTCAAGATGGACACCATGAAAGATCGTGTTCGATGTGATCAAGGCCCCCTCATTTTCAGATTATTCTAGGAATTCCTTGGTTAGAGGAACACAATCCTCTGATCGATTGGCGAGCAAGAACGGTCCAGTTTCCAGAATGTGGTCTCTACCTGTCACCCTCCACCTGGTGTTGCACTGGCTGCAATTTCTTCAGAGACTCCCCAGTTACCTCCCGAATACCTAGAATACCAAGATGTTTTCCGGGAAGGATCAGGCTAACTCTCTACCTCCTCATAGGTCTTATGACTGCCAGATAGACCTGATACCTGGATCTACTCCTCCTTGTAGTAGATTTATGCCCTCACCGAGCCTGAGAACCTTCACCTTCGACAATACCTGGATCAATACCTGGCAAATGGGTTTTTCGTCCTTCCAAATCCCCTGCTTCTTCAACTTTGTTCTTCGTTCCAAAAAGGAAGGAGCCTTAGAACTCTGTATCGATTATCGCTCCCTGAACCAGATCACCGTTAAGAATAAGATATCCGTTACCTTTGATCCCTGAACTCCTGGACCAAGTCAGAAAAGCATGCATATATACAAAGCTGGATCTTAGAGGAGCTTACCACTTGGTACGAGGAAAAGAGGGCGATGAATGGAAGACGGCCTTCCGCCAAATATGGGCTATTTGAATATCAAGGTCATGCCCTTCGGACTTTGCAAATGCCCCGCCGCCTTTCAATATTTTATGAACGATGTCCTCAGAGAGCTCATAGATGTATGTGTTGTTGTTTACATTGACGACATCCTCGTTTATTCTTCATCGGAATCTGAACATCGGAAACACGTGAAAATGGTCCTCGAAAGATTGCATCAACACAAACTTTTCGCTAAGTTGGAAAAATGTGTTTTTCAACGTGACTGAAGTTGAATTCTTGGGATTCATATTATCACCTGGCGGAGTGCGTATGGATTCAAAGAAAGGTCGATGCAGTTCTCAAATGCCCATCACCATCCTCCGTAAAAGGTGTGCAAAGCATGTTAGGCTTCGCTAACTTTTACCGCAGGTTTATCCCGAATTCTCTCGAATAGTCCAGCCCATCACTGCCTTGTTAAAGAAAAACAAACGTTTTGAATGGTCTACCGAGGCGGAACAAGCTTTCCAGGATTTGAAGACTAAATTTATCTCTGCACCAATCTTAAAACACCCTCGCCCGAACTCCCCTACATCGTGGAAACTGATGCTTCAAGCCTTGCCAGGGGGCAGTTCTATCACAAAAGGACCCGGTAACCAATCAGTTGCTCCCGTGGCATTTGGTCCCGCAAATTCTCGCCTCCTGAAATCAATTACACGATTACTGACAAGGAACTTCTGGCTATCAAGTCTGCCTTTAAGGCTTGGCGGCATTATCTGCTGGGAGCCCGACACACCGTTACTGTGATTACGGATCACGAAACCTGCAATATTTGAAAACCGCAAAAGCCCAATCCTCTAGACAACTCCGTTGGGCATTATTCTTGCCGAGTTTGACTTCATTAATTACCTATCGACCTGGTACAAAGAACGGTAAAGCTGATGCCCTTTCTCGGATGGGAGTGGGAAGAACACTTGATCAAACCCTAAACCTGTAACCAATCATTCCCGAACAAAGAATTCTGGTGTAATCGCCACCGAATCCATAGAGGAAGTTAAGGATAAAGCCAGGCAACTTGTAACTCCAGCAGACATACAGAATTGGCATCTGCAGGGAAAGGACTTTGCAGTAAAGGACAACTTATTGTATTTCCAGAACGATTATACCTACCCAGCACAGATTTACAGAAAAAAGTAATCTCTTGTTATCACGACTCTTTAATGGAAGGTCATCCCGGTATGGCCAAGACCTCAGAAAAGATCAAGCGCTACTTCTGGTGGCCTTCTTGGAAGAAAGATATCAGAGACTTTATAAAGTCCTGTGGAGTATGCGCCCAAAACAAGAGTCAAAAGGAAAGACCAGCAGGCCTCTTACGCCCTATTGACATCCCACCTCGCCCTTGGCATACGCTTTCTATGGACTTCATCACCGATCTACCTCCATGCTCCGGATACAATACGATTCTAGTAATCGTGGACTTATTCTCCAAGATGGCGCATTTCAATTCCGCTCAAAGGCTTGCCAACAGCAGCAACTCTGGCCCGAGAATTTCTCGAAAACATCGTCCGACTGCACGGTTTTCCTTCGGTTCTAATTTCGGATCGAGGTAGTCAATTTATTTCTCATTTTTTGGCGAAGTTGCTGTCGGTCGGCTCAAATTGATGTGAGACTATCGACCAGTCACCACCCTCAGACCGACGGACAAACCGAGAGGACCAATCAAACTCTGGACAGTATTTACGCTGCATGCTGCAACAAACTGAAAAAACTTGGAAAGATATCCTTTGGATAGCCGAGTATGCCTACAAATAACTCTGTCCATTCGGGAACTGGGAAAACCCCGTTTTTTCTTTTGTACGGCAGTCACCCTCGAACCTCGTAGTTGGATCCCCTCCAAGATCTTGAAACACCAGCAGTAGACTACCTGCATTCTACAATCACCCAAGCCTTTAAGGAAGCTGTTTCTCACCTTCAAAGGGGCTAAAGAACAATACAAGAAAGGAGCAGATCAACATCGGAAGGAAGCCCCTCACTATCAAGTAGGGGATCAAGTCTGGTTATCCACCAAATATCTATCTCTAAAAGGGCCACGCACATTCAACCCAAGATACCTTGGTCCCTATTCCATCACTACCATAGTAAACCAGTAGCGGTCAAGTTGGACTTGCCCCCCGCACATGAAGATACATCCGGTCTTCCACGTCTCTCTATTAAAACCCGTGCAACCTCAAACCCGACTAACCAAATCTCCAAACCTATCCTAGTTGATGGAGAACTCGAGTTTGAAGTCAAAAGCATTCTGGACTCCAAGATCTCCAAATCTAAACTATTCTACCTAATTGACTGGAAAGGCTACGGCCCCCAAGAGAGATCCTGGGAACCTGCTGAATATGTCCACGCTCCTCGCCTAATCAAAAGATTTCACCGAACATTTCCTGACAAGCCAAAACCCCCGGAGAAGCCCGGTTTGGGAGGGGCCTTGAGGGGGGTACTGTCATGATCTCTGCTTCCAAAAGGTCAGGGTTTCCCAACTCCCTTGGAAGCAGATCCATAACCCAGATTACGAGTGCCAACCAGTCCCAATTGGGACCTTTTGGACCCAGTCCTGGCGCCAGTGGCACCAGGCTCATAAATATGCCCAGTCCCAGCGCTGGAAGCGCCGGGCTCATAATGCTTGGGTGGACTTACCTGCAGCAGACCATGCTGCTTACTTGCCTGCCAGTTGAGCCTCTGATCCTCTTCTGTTTGGAACTACTTTTCCTGTTGGGTGGGGCTGGAGCCACTCCCTAGATTCAGAACACTGGAACTCTTCTGGAAGGCAGGAACTCTTTTCTTACCAGGAACTCTTTTCTTACCTAGGCGTGGCTGTGGAAGGAGACACACTAAGCACTACAGGAGGCTATTTAAACCACACCCGGTGGATGAATCTTGCTTTGCGTTATTCTGCAACCTCTGCAGCAGGACGCTCATCGTGTCTTCTGCATCCGGTCCTGGGCCTAAGGAAAAAGGCTTACCATCCTGAATCCAGTCTTCAGCAACACCTATAAAGACAAGAAAGAACAGGTTAGCATTCCGGCATCTGAAAGGCAAAGGCTTACCATCCTGAATCCAGTCTTCAGCAACACCTATAAAGACAAGAAAGAACAGGTTAGCATTCCGGCATCTGAAAGGCAAAGGCTTACCATCTGAATCCAGTCTTCAGCAACACCTATAAAGACAAGAAAGAACAGGTTAGCATTCCGGCATCTGAAAGGCAAAGGCTTACCTACTCTTCGTGCGCTCCGGAGGTCTTCACACTGCATTCCGGCATCTGAAAGACAAAAGCTTACCAACTCTTCGCACGCTCCGGAGGCCTTCGGCGCATCCCGCATCTGCAAGATCTGAAAGACAAAACAAGGTGCGTTTAAAGACATTGGGGAACTTTAATACTCACGTGCCATTACTCCTTTCCACATCTAATCCAGTGGGTATTCCGGCACCCTGCAGCCGCTCCGAACTCGTACCTGCAAAATAAAAAGACAGTTAGAGCGCATCGTGAAGCAGGCAACAAGCGCTTACTTACGTGGTTCCAGGCGCTTCTATTCATCACACGGGCTCCATCTTCAACTCACTTCAGCCCGTCATCCGCCATCGCCGGAACCCTGCAAAACAAGAGACATCATTACTAAAGACTTTAAAGACATTTGAATGACTCGAAACTTACCGTTAGTGAAGTAAACGACGGACAGCAGTCCTCTGAAGTCAAGAGGCCTGCGCTACCTATCCAGTGAAGAAACTGGTTACAGCACCCTGCCCCGAGGCAGATGGAGAGCTCGGCATTCACTTACCTAAGGTGAGAGCGTTAACCTTTGGGGGTCTACAGGAGAGGAGAAGAGGAAAGAGATAGGGACACCCCAATAACCCCAGTTCATTAACCCCATATTTTCTATCTGCAGACATCTTACTCTACACGTCAGGCATACAGTGCACAGAGGTCCAGCCCAAAGAGCCAACCGGGTGCTACGCATCACCTTCGAAGATATGGTAGTCGCCCAGTCAAGACCGGCGCCTCTGCGAGAATCAGGTGAGCGTTACATCAAGGAAGAATTAAGGGGGATTCGGCTAATGACTCTACAGAACAGATATGTCCTTGACATGATCACAGCTATGGATGGAGGAGTTTGTGCAAAAATCGGAGAATCGTGTTTCACATTTATACCATCTCACAATGACGAAAATGGAACCTTAACAGAGGCCATAGGTATGCTGACGAAACTACAGAATCAAATGATTGATGAAACTGACGAAGTTGATGATGACAGCTGATTTGGATCACTATTTTCATGGGTTCCACAATGGATTGCAGATGCATTCAAATTCCTTGGAGCCCTGCTGGTGATGATATTGCTCGGATTCTGTGTTTTAAAGATAATAATATCTCAGTGCCAGAGAACTGCGAAAAAAGCCATAGGGATGGAGATCATGATTGATGTTGAGTCAGGATGGAAACCCAAGGACCTGACCGATGAAGAAATACGAGTCTTTGTGAAAGCTAGCATTCATGCACCAGAAGAAACAAAGTTTCGGTATCCAAGGAAACACAGAAATTATGTGGGAAGATGGATCTATTGCAGTCCAAGTGGACAATGTCAACTTATGACATGGAACAAAGATGAGCACGTAAGAACAGCAGGAAGCCTGAAGGGAGTCATAAAGATATGGACCCCAAAGAGACATTTCTTCAGACCTCTATGTATGGACCCAGAGGATGAACTAAAGATGGATCCAGAGGATGAAATAACAATGGATCCAGAGGATGAAGTAAAGGTGGATACAAAGGAAAAAGTGAAAGTGGTTGATGAATCGCCCAGAGGGGGCAGTGTAGAGGAGGTACCAAGCACGAGTCACACTCCAACCGCCCATTTTGAAGTACCAGGAACATTCACGCCGAAATATGTGACGTATGATGAACAAATAAACCAGCAGAGAGGCGCAGTAGGGCTCTGTCCAGTTCCTATCAGAAGAACAACACCTGTTGAAGTACCGACACCTAAGAAAACCTGGAAAATAAGGTACCCATTGAGAAAACCATACCGACAAGTGAGACAGAATGACGATTGTCAAAATGCAATACCTGAAGAAGCCAAGAAGATACTAAAAGAAGACGAATGGTGATGTCATAAGAAACCGGACTGACTCACATATAGAAAATATAATGACCTAAGAATGATGAAAAGAGACGAACACACCATTGATAAATGATATCCCGCGCCTAAGTGAAATAATTGATGTCAAAACATCAGAAACTGATGCCATAAGCGTGATGAAGATATTCAGCTAGTTTAAACGTGTACATATGCACAGTAACCGCAAGAAGCACAGAAATCGTGAGGCTTGCTTATGCTTAGTAGTAAGATAAATTTCGGCAAGCGCCACATATATATATCTACCTCAAGAAAGCACATTATACAAGAATACTTCCACTATGCACAAGAACAGAATCGACCAAAGGTTACTAAAGGTCTCACGAGGAGAGTTTTGCAGCAAACATATTGAGTATTAAAGATGGAGAGAAACTCAGACGAAGACAACCATGCCAAGAAGCCATGGTTGTATCAGCTGAAATAGACCAACAGTGGATACAATTAATGGAAAGAAGAACAGAGTATCCTGCGCAGAAAGGTCAAGATAAGCCACAGATGGCAGACGACTGGCAGAATTAAATAAAATACACAAAATTGCATGGAGAATAAGACAATTTCACGGTATCGGAATCACGTGACTGAGCCAGCAGAAGGGATGAAACTTTCACACCTACGCATGGACCCCTTGCCATGTCCATACGCCTTAACTTTCCCAGACCAAGAAGCAGACTCAAGGCCAAAAATACAAAGAAATAATTGACACATGACCACTGAAGTCATGATTGATTGTAACAATAATTGGAGGGAAGCTGGGGGTGCAGACGAACTCCCTGCACCTAGCCAGCTATTCTGCACGCTGCTAAGCAAATGGAAAAGTATGAGTGGGATTGATCCCAACCCAATCATAGTGGACCATGTAATCTAGGGTCCTATAGTTAGTAGAACCAATGAGACGTCGTACTTTTAGTGCCGTTTACAGTAGCCATTTTGAAGGAAGGGCTCTGTTGCCCCACCTGACATTGTTTATCCAATCCCCTCACCCCGTTACCATATACAGATATAGTACCTATATTAAAGTTACCTTCCTAGAACCAATCAAGTGCATGCTAAGTTTTAGGAAATTATACGTCAGTGATGATACGTTTTTGGTATAAATATTATGTTTTTTCTGAAATTAGTTGGAGTTAAAGTAAGAAGGAAGATCGAGCGATTGCTAATATTCATGAACTGCCTGTTTTTTGTACTTGACATTAAACGTACTCCCTTTGCCAAACTATTGAGTTGTCATTATTGATTTGATGCGAGAATACAAATCTGCATCCCCATCCATCTCAAGGGTGCTGCTACTTATCTTAAAGTGCTGTTTGGGAAACCCCCAGTCCTATGGGCCGGCCGGGGTCCCTACTGCACAGTTTTCTACAGGGAAATGGGGGGGACTCGTTGGGAGATTAGGAGACCTTCGACCCCCACCTCGAATTAAAGAAATTAAGGAAAACAAAATCTCTAGCCATGCAATCAGCATGAGTAATCCCTTAATGCCCTCTTATCCTCTTCATCCTTATTGAAATCAGAATAATAAAGAAGACGAATTTCAAGGGCAACAGTAACAGTTTAAGACCAGGATATGTGTGTTCTAGCCTATGTGTTGGGCCCTTTCGAACAATTGCAGCCACGAGGAAGGTCTACTGGCCATAGAATGATTGCAGGGCACAGGTCTTACAAACAATGATCCCATAACTCAGCATAGACACAGACCTCAGATTGCACCCTCACTGAATATAATTGTGCTCAAATGAGTTCTATCTGTCTCATGGATACAGGAGACAGATAGGAAGCAACAACAAAAGTTCACATACCATTGCATAGATAGTGGGTACAGATTAGAAGCTATCAAGAAGGTACACATATCAAGACTTAGACTAAGATCAGAAGAGGGACAGGGTTTTCAAGTGGCATTGCTGTCAGTGATATATCAAGCAAACAATAGCCTGTTAAACTATAAATGAGATCACTCTCAGGGGCTGACAATTTTGAAATATTTAGGGACTCATAAAAGTGGCAGGCTAATTGATTTGCCCAGGATCACGCATTTTAATTAAGAGGTGAAGCTGGAATTTGAGCTCATTGTGCAATTTCTGCCCTTGACCCAACTCTTTTTCAGTCCTTGTAATAGAGCAAGGTGCAAATATGTGTGAATGTTTGACTTCCATGAACCCCAATAATACAGTTTTGTATACCTGATTTAGTAAGTACACAGATTACATAATAACCCAGATTTAGAACCTTGTAAAATAATGTTATGCTAAAGGTGAATGAGTTTAGCTTCATTTTCTACATCATGAAGGGAAGTAAAAATATAACTAGTTGATGCAAGCCTTAAAAATCCCATCTGAGTTTTTCCATTGCATTGTATTTTAAAGCTTTAAATCCACTCAACAGACTTGCAGATTGTTATTCGTTATATGTGTTTGAAATTGTACAAATAAGCAAAATAAGCAGACCTGAATATATGCCTGCGATTGGGTCAGTTCTTTTCTCTCTAGGACCTCTTCCAATTAAAAGGCCTACATAAAAGCAAACAATGGCCTTAACAATATTACCAAAATGTAAGCGGGAGAATATTTTCCAAGAAGACAGCACACTACTATCTAGTAAAATAAAACGATTTATCCAGGATCACTGTATCATCTTGTGGTAAAATATGAGCCTCAACACTTTGGTTACTCAGCCATGACTTTGGCTACCTAATCACCTCTCTGCTGTTGCCGTCCAATTTCGTTCTACCATCTTCAGGAGAAACAGAATTCCAAACATGTCCCATACTGATCCTATGTTCACTTTTATAACTCGCGCAAGTAATCCTGTTGAATTCATAATTTGGGGTTTGTGAAATGCAAGAATAAGGTTTTAGTATTCTATGATGCACGTGATTTTTAGATTTAACAACTTTGAGGCATTTTAGGTTGTAGAGGTGCCCTCTTTTGGGCGGCATGGACCGGGTTTCCTTTACACTCATGGAGAACAGGCTCCTCTTCACTACATGGAGCAACTCCCTCTTCAGCCCCCCCTGGAGACTGCTCTCCCAACAACTTATGAGCAGAGAGACCCCCTTCACTAACAGGCACAGCCTCTCATCTCCCAGAGTGTCTACTGTGAAAGAGGCTGTCTCACACAGCCCTGGATGGCTGCCTCTAATAGACCTGGTGGTGGGTGCTACTCAGTCCATGGGGGGCAGTGGGCTCTCCCACTCTCCTGACAGTCACTTTTGTCCTCTTGCCTGCACCCCCCGCAGCAGAGTCTCCTCTCTCCTCTCTCAACATCACACAGGTACCTGCATCTTGCTGTCCACTCCGAAGTCCTCCTTTGCCATACCTTGGACCATCCTCATCGCCAATTTGTTAGGACTACTGGTCAGTCATAGGGTTCACTCATCAAGAAGACACTGGGTACACTGGACAGGTGCTTCTCAAGATTACTTTAATAGCTTCTTATTTAGAAGATCAGATGTCATCAGGTTATTGAGAGAGATCAAGAGGAATACGGGACAAGAGCCCACTGGCTCCCACCACCCAGGCTCACATCTTCTAACTGCCTCAGTTAGAACCATTTCAACACCAAACATTCCACCCTCACACTCCACACTCACAACCTACATTCTGAAGTTGACATCAGTCCTAGCACCTCACACATACAGGAAGAGGACCAAACCAAACACACACATTGGTGAGAAGGGCACTGGCAAAGCTTAAAGACCACGACTACCCGGATGCCAGTGCATCAGGCAACATCAGGTATTTTGTTTCTATATTGGGTGAATGACAGCAGTGAGATACCGTTGGCCGAGGTGAGTGTGATCTATTGGGGGAGCAGGGTTTGACTATGTTGTGTAGGAGATGGGTCAGAGAATTGTTGCTGAAAGAGTTGTCATCGTTGGAGAAATTGTTCCCTAATTCTGTGATTGCCTGGTCACAAATCATTCCACAAAGGGACTGGCATGTCACTGGAAGCAAGAAGCGCTCACTGCTTTGGTGAGGAAGAGATGGCAAAACTGGCGATGGGAAAGGAAAAATTATGCAGTGTTCATCATGGCGGGGTGAAAGTACAAATAATGTTCCACGGGAATGGGGAACATTTATCCAAAGGGGCACACAGGTGGTCATGTGGCAGATGAGATGGATAAAGTACACAAAAAGGGTGGGAGCAGAGAAAATGAATGAGGGATAGGGGACATAATGGAGCCAAGGGAGGTGGTGATGTGGCGAAGAATAGAGAGCAGAGGTGTCAACTAGACCCATGCCAGGTGGGTGTAGTCAATCCTGCCTTGTGTTTTATTAACACTACAGATCACAGTGGCTGCACCCACTGGACTGGGGCCTAGGGGACAGGTATGGGTGCAGGGCAGGGTGTAATGGAGAGGGAAGTGTATGAAGGGCTGTCATAGTGATGGTGGAAGGTGAAAGGCAACAGTGAATATCTTTTTTAGCACTTTAGTGTATAATATGCCCCTCCATGAAAGTTCTTGGAATCCTTTGTTGTTGAAACATACACCAAAGTAGGGGGAAAGCCACGTTTTGATGGCTTCTTTGAAGGCGGGTAGTACATATATGTCTTTGATGGGGATAGGGAGGAAATTCCATATTTGCTGTACCATTGTCGAGAAGGGGTAACCCCTATACTCCTTTGAAACGTGGAGGCATTAAAAAGGTTAGCTGCAATGAGGTGCTTCATTTTTGGTTCCAGCAACTCTTGCTCCAGCGCATGAAAATGCTTCGACCAGGAGTACACGTAAGCCATGATTAGAATTCAGGTCGCCTCGTTCAAGGCCCGGTTCAAAGTTAACAGTTTCAACAAGCCTCTCCTGGGAAGCACTCCACAATTGTTCAATCATAAAAGAAATATATGGGAGTGGGTCTCGCAGACAGAAGGGTTTGCGGGATGCGCTTTTTGTGGAATGCAAAACCTCCAGCAAAAAGGAAGTCTGGCGTGTGGCCTCCCTGCATCAATCCACGTTAACAGGCAGCATTGGAACCACTCTCCACTTTCAGTCACCTTTGTTTTTGCAGATAAACAGAAAGGTTCCCATCTGGCCTGAGGCCTAGGGCTTAGAAGGGAAAAGCCCAATGTCCCAGGGGAGGCCTTCACAGACAATCGAAAGTGAGATGAGGTGGAGAACCGTACCAGAGAATAGAAACTGCGCCAGGGCCCATAGTGACTGCACCTGTGAATACCTTAGCAATTACAAAATAAGACAATGACACCAGCTTGTAAAACAGGAAAAGTGAGCGCGTTCCGAGCTAGTTACTGTGTGGTAAGCTCAGATTTCTGTACATCCGTCTACCCAGGACTTTAAGTGGGGTAAGAAATTAGGGGGGGTTCTCATTTGGGGTGTGGCTTGCATGATGGGCGTGGCCTGAAAAGTACACAAATCATATTAAGGTACGCAAACAAATATATAAATGTATGTAAGCATTTATACATTTGTATGCGTAGCTTACTATGGTTTGTGTACTATGCAAGCCATCTTCCATAAACATAGAAATATGTCCCATATTTCTATGTTTGTAAAAGATGGCTTGAAAAGTAAACAAACCATAGTAAGGTGCGCACATAAAAGCATTTATATATTTGTGTGCGCACCTTACTATGGTGTGTGTACTTTGCAAGCCATCTTTTATAAACATAGACATATGTTGCATATTTCTATGTTTATAAAAGATGGCTTGCATAGTACACAAACCATGGTAAGTTGCGCACATAAATATATAAATGCTTACATTTATATATTTGTTTGTGTGCTTTACTATGGTTTGTGCACTTTTCAAGACTTCTTTTTAAAACAGAAATAAGTAACATATTTCGAGGTTTATAAAAGATGGCTAGAAAAGTACACAATTCATTCCATCTTTTATAAAGCTTTGACTACGGACAAAGGCTTCTTTGCCCGTCGGCAAAGCTTTATAAAAGATGGCTTGATTTGTGTACTTTGCAAGCCATCTTTTATAAACCTTGAAATATGTCAAGGAATACCCAGGTTCGCCTGGGCGACCTGGGGAAACAAAGGGACAGTAACTTCCTCTGGTGACCCTTGGCGTGAGGGGTCACCAGAGGAAGTTATAGTGACTGACAGAAGTGCCAGCCAGCCACAGCCTTGCTGTGGCTGGCTGGCACTCTGTCAGCTTGCCTGTCTCAATGGCGGAGCATCTCCCATCGCGGCTGCGGTCGTGGCGGGATAATGTGTCCTGCCATGATGTGGTGGACCGGGGTGCCCCAGCAGGGCCCTGGCTCAGTCCCACTTTTTGGAGACTGCTGGGGCCCGGCCCCGGCTGGCCCGGGCCCACTTAAAGCACTGCATCTACCTTAAAAAGGGAAATGCCTAGTGAAAAAGTTTCAAAACTGCAAAACCTGAGTTGAAAGTGTTCAACCATTCAGCTAGGTTTTCCAGAATCCAAAGACGAGCCAACTTTATCTCCCAGTTCGACCCTTTCCACTTCCACTTTTCTTGTGGCTCGGTAACACGTCACAGTGTGAGAGAATGGACAGCTTCTGATGCACACAATAATACACAGTATCTCATAGCTAATGTGACGAGCCACCGGAAGTCAATGGACCCTGCACATGGTTGGGAGTCATATGACAGCTTTGTCACAGATATGAGATTATTTGTGTAGCAGCAACTAGAAGTATTTACAGATGTGCCAGTATATATTTAGACAGGCCCAAGAATACTTGACTGGCATATTCTATATGTTATGCTAAACCTCATTTGTACTGTTCCAAATCAGTACCATAGTACTCCCAGAGCACCTAGTCTTGTCGGTGGATTGGTGTGTTCTGTCCCCGCCGGTGCAATCCAGACCTTTGTCTGGAGAAAGAAAAGAAGCAAGGGAAAGGTAAGAGGGAAGGGAAACACGGTGCATAGGGAGGGTGTAGAAGGGGAGAGAAATGTTTCGCGATAGCACCCATGTGTAACTGCTGGCCCCATTAGGGCTCGACTAGGTGGGGTTAGATTGCTTGAACCTGGAGGGAGTGATGTTTGTAGACACCCATGTCACGTGAGCGAGGGGGAGCCCGCCTCACGTGACAATGGACGAGGAGCGGAAATAAAACAAGGAAGCCCCAGAAGGGATTTCCTGGTAACTCTCCATGCTGGCTGACTGTGTCTTCTTTGAGCTCCGGCACATGCGGTGTGCCGACAAGCAAAGGAGCGCGATCCCGACCGCGGGGCAGTTACCAGAGGTCGGCGCATCACATAGCATCACACTGGCAACAAGGATACGACGTACCCACGTGTGCGCTCGCCATTTTCGCTGGGCCCCGCACAGACTGTCAGTGCCTCATGGACCATCCGGGAGAGGGGGAGAGAAAGGAAGAAAAAAGAAACACACAAAATTACAGCATAAAGGCGGCAGAATGTTATCCCTACTCACACAGCAAAAATAGAGATGAGAGTGCAGTGGGGGAAGGGCATATTTTCCACACGGTGACAGAAAAAGAAAAAAAAGGAAAGATTAAAACATAGATAATTCCACACTGAGAAACCACAACGTACAGGAGCATCACACCCATGGCAAGCCCTCAGAACAGCCCCACAAGGGCGAGTGCCAGCAGCAGCAGAGGCAGGGACAGCTCAGTAGGACTAGGAGGCTGTTTTGCTTTTCGGACACGTGTAATGACCTCAGAACTACTTACCCTATTACACAGCCCAAAGGTTCTTGGACTCAGGAAGGCAATAATACACACCTAGACCAATGATTGGAATAGAATTGGCTCTTTACAGGCCCTTTATTCACACACAAAATAAGCATAAAGATAACTATTGGAATAAATGCAATTGGTTATACATAGACACACAAATAAGAATAGTTACAAAAGGGTCTACATCACCGTTAGTTCATTTGTAGGAGAAAACTTAATGTCAGCCACAACGACACTACCCAGTCCCGAGGCATGTAGGCAGAGAGATCACACGTACTAACGGGGTCTGGAGCGGAGGGTCCTCCCTCTCAGCGAGACTTCATCACCTGGGCTTCCAATTCTCTGTCTTCTCATCAGGATACCTCTCTTCTTATGGGGGACAAATCCACACCCATCATAGGTTGCAAACTGTCCCCAGCCGAAGGACAGACAGCAAGCATGGGAGGCAAAATGCAGACAGTAGTGGAAAAACCCAGCTTGTCTTTCGCACGCTCTTTACCAGCACCCCTTATCAATGCACCTGCACATCTCTGACTCCCTTTCTCGGCTCGTCCTTGAGTGAACAATACAGCAACTATCATTCATAGTAAGCTCCTCAGTTTCATAATATTTTATTGCAATCATTGCAGAATTCATGTCTGCCTTCTAAGTGAGCTCACTGAAACATAGACTTTCATTGTGGTTTGGAAGTAAATGTCCAAAATGTCCGCTCACCGGTGCCATCTTTTAGCTCATTTTCGCACACACATTATACTCCTCCCTTTGGACAATCAACTGCCATATCCCAATGAAACAAAAGACGGTTTCTGAACCTGACGAAACATCCCCAGCAGATTGGGAAGACTCTGAACATTTTAACTTACTGAGAGAATAGTATGGAAATGCCAGCAATGGTAAAAGATCTGTATGCAGGATCAAGTTTGTTGAGCTGGGGTTGTGAGCCGATCAAGAGCAGCTCTGTCGTATTATTAACACAAGAGCGAGTGATGGGCCATCCAGGCCTGAATAGTGTGGTAGATTGATTTCAGTGAATTGGAATCAGTAAGCTAGTCTCCTGAGATCGGTAGAAGGATCTAGGTCTCATCTGCATAGTTTGTGTAAGTGATTCCCTGGGTGTCAAGGAGGTCGAAGAGGGGCTTAATGAACATTGTATACAATGTGGGTGAGACACAGGAGCCTTGTGGTACGCCGCAAGTGACTAGGGCTGGAGTGGCCAAGGCAAGGGGGGAGAACACTCTCATAGACCTGTTAGAGGGGAAAGAGGAGATCCAGGCGGTGGCTTTGCCAGAGAAATGGGCTGCTGGGGTCAAGTGTTTGCAAAGGATTTGGTGATCCACCTAATCAAAGGCAGCAGAGACTTCTAGAAGTAGTATTAATAATTGTTGAGGGATCCTAAAATGCATGCTGCAGAACTACTGCATGATGGATTTAGTTTTGGATTCCAAAGACCAGCAGTTGGAGTGGCTGGTGATGCAGTGACTAGGAACCAAGTGTTGGTATTGTCTAATCTTGAGGTGATACCCCGGAAACTAGAGAAGGAACTGAGCTTGGGGAGCTTAGCAGGACCCTTTAAGGGTCACCTCTGCAGGATCTAGATTATTTACCCTTGGGGGTGATGCCCAAAAAGGAAGTGGGGCAATTTCAACTATTTCATAATCTGACCTTCTCAGAAGGGGCCTTGGTGAATGACGGGATCAACCCAGGTCAGTATTCTGGAATTATGCATCATTTGACACAGTGCTGATAAGATTTAGGAGAATGGGAAAAAGGGGCATTAATGGCTAAGGCACACATCGAGTTGGCATTTAGGCTCTGGCTGATGCACCTGGATACATTCTGGTGTTTGGGTTTCCAATTTGATGGTGGCTGTTTCATTGACAAAGGCATGCCAGTGGGCTGTTCTGTGTCCTGCTTTTCAGTTGAATGTTTCAACACATTCCTACAATGGGTTGTAAGAATTCAGGCTGGTTCGAGTGACTTAACTAGATGACTTACGTAAATTGGGAAGACCCTGCGGCCTGGAGTGTGGGATGTTACTGGAGGCGTTTCTGTGGAAAGTGGAGAAATTGGGGGTGCCACTTGTTACAAAACAGATTATGGCACCAATGATGCAATTGCAGTTCTTGGGCATCGTGATTGAGTTAGTGGACGTGTGTTGCAGGCTAGCAGTTGAAATGGCCAGGAAATGCACAGAGTCAGTAACAGGGTGTCTAGTCGCTAGCAAAGTGATGCTTGAGCATCTTCAGGTGTTCGAGAACTTAATTTCACATTGCGCACTATCTCCAGGGGCTGCTCCCTTTAAAACTTATTTCCTGGGGGATGGTGCGGCTGAGGAAGAAGCAGCACAGGGTGCGGTTCTTGGATGAGGCAGTGCTGGATTTGAGAATATAGGATCAACCCTTTCGTACATTCTCTGGGTCAGTGATTTGGCCGGAGGCCCTGTGGCCCAATGCTACAGTTGGCCTCCATACATAGGTTGCAGGGAGTTTGGGTTTCAGGGCATTTTACGAAAATGATTGTTGTGGCAGAGTTGCCCAGAGATTGGTTTGAGAGGTGGCTAGTCTGGAATTTGTCTTTTTTGGAATGTTTCGCTATATATAACAAACATAATTTTCTACAGAAAAATGGGGGTACTCGTTGGGAGATTAGGAGATGTTTGCTCCTTGTACTACACGATTACGGGGGACAGACACCTTCAGCCCCCCCACCCCGAACTAAAGAAATTAAGGAAAACAGAATCTCTGGCCACGCAATCAGCATGAGTAATCACTTAATGTCCTCTTATCCTCTTCATCCTTACTGAAATCAGAATAATAAAGGAGAGGCATTTTAAGGGCAACAGTAACAGTTTAAGACCAGGATATGTCTGTTCTAGCCTAGGTGCTGGGCCCTTTTGAACAATAGCAGCACGAGGAAGGTCTACTGGCCATAGCATGATTGCAGGGCACAGATTTTAGGAACAATGATCCCATAACCCAGCATAGACACAGGGACTCATTACGACCCAGGCGGAGGTCCATGGTGCAATTAGCACCATGGACCTGGCGGAAATCCGAAAATACCGCCATGGGGGTTGGCGGACTTACCGCCCCATTCCGACCTTGGCGGAGCGGTAAGTCCCCAATCCCCATTTTACCCTTCCCCATTCCCATTTTTGCCCCATAGGGCATAATGGGAGTGGGGAAAGCGTTAATTACGCCACCGTAAATTACGGTGGCGTAATTAACAACAAGTCCCGTAGCGCCATGGATTTTTCCGCCTGCAAAAAGCAGCCGTAAAAATCATCCATGGCACTACGGGAACTCGTAATCTGGCGGAGAGGTACGCCATGCACTACGCTGGCGTAATACCCTCTCCGCCAGGGTCGTAATGATGCCCACAGACCTCAGATTGCAGCCTCACTGAATATAAATGTGCTCAAATGTGCTCTTTCCGTCTCATGGATACAGGAGACAGATAGGAAGCAACAACAAAAGTTCACACACCATAGCATAGGTAGTGGGTACAGATTAGGAGCTACCAAGAAGGTGCACAGATCAAGCCTTAGGGGGTCATTACGACCCTGGTGATTGGGCGTTAATGGGGCCGGTAGAGCTGCAGGCCCCGTTAACCCCCATCGCCTCATTACGAGGCCTCGTCGTGGGACCCGCTAAGGACGCCTGGTTTTACCTGGTTTTACCAGGCGTCCTTAGCGGTTCCCGCGAGCAGCCCAGCATGCTAACCATTCCCATTGAGCCCTATGGGGGCTCAAATGGGAATGGGGATGGACCGGGTCCGGGTTCCCTGAATGGGGAAATACCATGCCCTCCAAGGTTGGAATGGGCCGGTACTTCCCCATTCAGGGAACCCGGACCCGGTACCCGGAATGGAGGTAGCCATGCCGCAAATTGCGGCATGGTTATCTTCTACCTCATAATGACCCCCTTAGACTAAGATCAGAAGAGATACAGTGTTTTCAAGTGGTACTGCTGTCAGCGATATATGAAGCAACACAATAGCCCGTTAAACTATGAATAAGATCACTCTGAGGGGCTGACAATTTTGAAATAATTAGGGACTCACAAAAGTGGCAGGCTAATTGATTTGCCCAGGATCAAACACTTTAATTAAGAGGTGAAGCTGGAATTTGAGCTCAGTGTGTAATTTCTGCCCTTGACCCAACTCTTTTTCAGTTCTTGTAATAGAGCAAGGTGCAAATATGTGTGAATGTTTGACATCTATGAACCAAAATAATACAGTTTTGTAGACCTTACTTAGTAAGTACACAGATCACATAATAACCCACATTTAGAACTTGGTAGAAAAATGTTATGCTAAAGGTGAATGATGTTAGCTTAATTCTCTACATCATGAAGAGAAGTAAAAATATAACAGAGTACTAGTTGATGAGAGCCTTAAAAATCCCATCTGAGTTTTTCCATTGCATTGTATTTTAAAGCTTTAAATCCACTCAACCGACTTGCAGATTGTTATTCGTTATATGAGTTTGAAATTGTACAAATAAACAAAATAAGCAGACCTGAATATAAGCCTGCGATTGCGTCAGTTCTTTTCTCTCTACGACCTCTTCCAATTAAAAGGCCTACATAAAAGCAAACAGTGGCCTAAACAATATTACCAGAATGTAAGAGGGAACATATTTTCCAAGAAGACAGCACACTACTATCTAGTAAGATCAAACGATGTAGCCAGGATCACTGTATCATCTTGTGGTAAAGTATGAGCCTAAGCACTTTGGTTACGCAGCCATGAATTTGGCTACCTAATCACCTCTCTGCTGTGGCCGTCCTATATCGTTCTTTCATCTTCAGGAGGAACAGAGTTCCAAACATGTCCCATACTGATCCTATGTTCACTTTCATAGCTCGCACAATCTAGTGCAGGTGTGTTGCTTTGTAACACATCAGGTGCTACTGTCCCAAAGAAGATCTAAGCTTATCAGACATAAGAAAGGCAAGTCAGTCTTGCCAGAATTTGGTACTGTGATATGGCAAATGAAGAAAGATCTCTGGAATAAGTGCTTAACACGCTGAGATATCTTCTGAATCATAGTGGCCCCCAAATGTATCAATATGCATTTTAACTTTGGTTTGTAAGTGATCAATATATTGTCCACAAAAACCTGGAAAAGCTACAGACGTTTTACTATAGTAAATGCAAAAATAGTATGCACTAGAGTGAACACAGGAAGCATTGCACGAGGAGTCTGAATGGAATGTATTTGCCAACAACATCTGGGCAGCAGGTTTATAGCCTCACTGGCGCACTAACAAATATCGTGATAGGTGTTATTTATGTTGTTTTTTTTTTAATGGGCAAAGGCTTCTTTGCATCAGGCAGCCATGTACCCCCAAGGTTGGGGCCTGGGGCACGTGTTCCTTTTGCCCTCTCATAAAGAGGGCGCGTGCTCTTTTCATGTATCAGTATGAGGCGACCTTGTCAGGCTTCCGGTTCCACAAGATGTCTGCCAGGGGGTTTTGCGGCAGCAGGGCTGTAGGCGTCCATTTTCTTTTCACGTTCATTTAGAATTAGGGCTACAGCCTGCAGGGGCCTGAGGGACCCTGAGATGCAGAGAGCAAGGAGGTGGGACTGTGGGCTCTCACCTGTTCTGATCAGTTTTGCAGCCATGGTCAGTGATGTTATTTTACCATCTTTTTTTTAGCAGGAGCCTACAAGTACGTGCATGGTGTGGATTGTGGGGCACACATTGGTGAGAAGGGGGCTGGCAAGGCTTAAATACCACGGCTACCCGGATGCCAGTGCACCAGGCAACATCAGGTATTTCTGGTTTGATGTGGGGTGATTGACAGCGGCGAGATACCGATGGCCGAGGTGATTGCGGTCTATTGGGGGAGCAGGGTTTGACTATGTTGTGTAGGAGACGGGAAGAGAATTGTTGCTTGACAGAGTAGTCATCGTTGGAGAAATTGTTCCCTAATTCTGCGATTGCCTGGTCACAAATGATTCCACAAAAGGACTGGCACGTCATTGTATGCAAGAAGCGCTCACTGCTCTGGTGAGGAAGAGATGGCAAAACTGGTGATGGGAAAGGAAAAATTACACAGTGTTCATCATGGCTGGGTGAAAGCAGAGATAATGTTCCCCAGGAATGGGGAAAATGTATCCAAAGGGGCACACAGGTGGACATGTGGCAGACGAGATGGACAAAGTACACAAAAAGGGTGGGAGCAGAGAAAATGAATGAGGGATAGGAGACATAATGGAGCCAAGGGAGCAGAGGTGCCACCAAGGGAGGCCATGGCCACCCTTATATAAACTCTGGCCTCCCACCGGCCCGCCTGCCGGTTATGAATTTGTTTTGGTGTGCCACCAAGATTTCCAGTGACCTCATCAGGCCACCCCTATGAAAAATGTCTGAGGGCGCTACTGCAAAGGAGATGTGTGTAGCCAATCCTGCCTTGTGTTTTATTCTTTGCTTTCTGGAGTTATAATTTGTCTTTTCCATTCTAAAAGCAAGATTGCAAGCCCGAATGAAAAGGGTAACAATACAGATCACAGTGGCTGAACCCACTGGACTGGGGGCTAAGGGACAGGTATGGTTGGGGGGCAGGGTGTAATGGAGAGGGAAGTGTATGAGGGGCTGTCATAGTGATGGTGGAAGGTGAAAGGCAACAGTGAATATCTTTGTTAGCATTCGAGTGTATAATAAGCCCCTCCGTGAAAGTTCTTGGAATCCCTTTGTTGTTAAAACATACACCAAAGTAGGGGGCAAGCCTTCATATATGTCTTTGAATGGGATAGGGAGGAAATTCCATATTTGACGTACTTCCATATTTGACGTACGACGTGTAGAGAAGGGGTAACCCTATTCTCCTTTTGAAATATGGAGGCATTACAAAGGTTAGATGCAATAAGGTGCTTCATTTTTGGTTCCTGCAACTCTTCTTCCAGCCCATGAAAAGAATGATTAGAATTTAGCCATGATTAGAATTTAGCGCGCCTGGTTCAAGGCCTGGTTCAAAGTCAACAGTTTTACCACAAACCTCCCACGGGAAGCAGTAAACGGCTGAACAAATACATTGTTAAATCATAAAAGAAATATATGGGAGCGGGTCTCGCAGACGGAAGGGTTTGCAGGGCGCGCTATTTGTGGAATGCAAAACCTCCAGCAAAAAGGAAGTCTGGCGTGTGGCCTCCCTGCATCCATCCACGTTAACAGGAAGCATTGGAACCACTCTCCACTTTCAGTCACCTTTGTTTTTGCAGATAAACAGAAAGGTTCCCATCTGGCCTGAGGCCTAGGGCTTAGAACACCCCTTTTCCCCGGGGAGGCCTTCACGGAGAATCGAAAGTGAGATGAGGAGGAGAACCGTACCAGAGAATAGAAACTGCGCCAGGCCCCAGAGTGACCGCACCTATGAATACCTTAGCATTTACAAAATAAGAGAATGACACTGGTTTGTAAAACAGGAAAAGTGAGCGCATTCTGAGCTAGTTACTGGGCCTCATTACACGGTAGGCGGTGGACCAAGATGCTATTAGCACCTTGGTTCATGCCGGTAAAATACTGGCACCGCCTTGGAGGAAAGGGGAATTACCGCCCTATTCCAAGGTTGGCGGGGTGGTAATTCCCCCTTCCCCCGTTGCCCTTCCCCATTCCCATTTTTGCCCCATAGGGCATAATGGGAATGGGGAAGGTGCTAATTACGGTACCGCAAATTGCGGTACCGTAATTAGCACCCTGGTCCCTTTGCGGGTTGGTTTTTAACGCCTGTTAAAAAGCAGGCGTTAAAGTACCAACCCGCAAAGGGACCTCGTACTAAGGCGGTAAGGGTTAACGGTCACCGTTACCATTACCGGTGACCGTTAACCCTTACCGCCTTCGTAATGAGGGCCACTGTGTGGTAAGGTCAGACTTCTGAACATCTGCCTACCTTAAAAAGCTTAGCGGGGACAGCCCACAACTGCGCCTCCCAGGGTTGTGGAATCCACACCTCTTTCGTCCAACTACCCCATCCCCTCACCCGGCCTCTCCCTCCCCCTCCCTGCAAGGACTGCTTGAGAATTCCCCGAAATAAAGAGGCAGGACCAGTTTTCAAAGGTGGAAGTCACAAATGCTGCAGCAAGCTTTATTGAAACATCAAGCCAGGAGTTATCTTACAGGTGATCCGTTTCTCCACCACACCTCAGGATTATTATACGCTGGGTGTGGCTTCTTAAGCACCTCCCCCCTCCGGCAGTGTCCAGGGGACCCTACCGGGTAGACCGCTCCCTCCCTAATCATTCCCTCCATACCCATGGCCATTTCTTTATTTACTTTTACTTCTACTTTTTGTATTTCTTTTTCTTCTTTCTTTTCTTCTATTCGTGAACTTTTTCCCCATTCTATCTTTCTATTCATTCATTGTTTCTTCCCATTCTATCGTTCTATTTCTATTGCTTATTTTCTTTCTTCACATTCTACCCTTCTTTCAATGTTCTGTTATGTCTCTGTCTATTTCCCCATTTCTTTCTTTCCCCACTCGGTGCCTCTTCCCCGTCTAATCTATCCCCCCTTCAGCCATTCCAGAGGCTCTTCTTACTCCCCCAGTGATTTCACCCCATTCAGTTTTGTCCATTTGCCGCCCCTTAGTTTTCCCTACTCAGTTCTTTCTATTCCCCGCGTTGTCTAACCATTCCCTCCCCCACGTTCATCTCTTGGTTCCCCAAATGCTTTGCCTGCCCCCCTAACTCCTTCTATTGCTTACCGATTGCATCTGCCAGTACCCTCATTCTTCTTCCCTGGTTCTTCCAGTAGCACAATCCCCCGCAAGTCTATTCCAACCACCTAATTAATTCAAGACCTGAAATCAAGACCTGAAATCCTTACTCCCCCCCAATGCCTTCCATACCCCACTCTTCCCATTCCCCCAACTCTTCCATTCCCCCATATGCTTCCCATTCCCACGATTCTTTCCTTACTCAAACCTTTCTTACCCCATCCTTATCCATTCCCCAAATCCATTCCTTCCTTTCCCAGTCCTTCCTGTAACCAAATTCTTCCTGTCCCCCACTACTTCCCCCAGTTTCTGTTCTCCCATTACTTTCCCTTCCCCCATTTGCTTTAATTCCCCTTCTCCCTAGCTTCCCACACCCCTTTGTTGGAGTTGGAAGGACTTCCAAGCTCCCTAACGTCTGCCCCTTTCCCCAGGCCTCCCCTGAGTCTAGTACTCCTGGGCGCTGTACTTCTAAGCTATTAGCTGTGCAGTCCCTTTTGGGTATCTGTCAACGCTTTTTCCTGTGATCACCATGTAACATCCACTGGGCCACTCCGTAAGAGAAAACAGAACATTTCAAGACAGTAACATGACCATGCCTCAGCTGAGGGAAGGGTGGTGGGGTCCTCTGTTCTGGGGGAGCAGGACCAAGAGGGCGCAACCAGGGGTCTTATATAAACCCCTTTCTCTGGCCCTGCTACCCCCCTGTTGCCCCTCTATGACGTGCTTCCGCCCCTTGACCCCCTGTGGATGGGTGCCGTATAATATGTCCCTCCTTCCTCTCCACCCCCTGGTTAGGCTAAGTGGGTGTCCCCACTAAGGGCGGCACCCGCTATTTGCCATCCCAACGTTGCGTTCGCCCGGCATAGCGGGGACAGCCCACAACTTCGCCTCCCATGGTTGTGGCATCCACACCTCATTCATCATACTACTCCTACCCCTCACCCGGCCTCTCCCTCCCCCTCCCTGCAAGGACCTCTTGAGAATTCCCCGAAATAAAGAGGCAGGACCAGTTTTCAAAGGTGGAAGTCACAAATGCTGCAGCAAGCTTTATTGAAACATCAAGCCAGGAGTTATCTTACAGGTGATCTGTTTCTCCACCACACCTCAGGATTATTCTACGCCGGGTGTGGCTTCTTAAGCACCTCCCCCCTCCGGCAGTGTCCAGAGGACCCTACCGGGTAGACCCCTCCCTCCCTAATCATTCCCTCTCTACCCATGGCCATTTTTTTATTTACTTTTGCTTTTTATTTCTTTTTCTTCTTTCTTTTCTTCTAATCATGAACTTTTTCCCATTCTATCTTTCTTTTCCTTCATTCTTTCTTCCCATTCTATCGTTCTATTTCTATTGCTTAGTTTCTTTCTTCACATTCCACCCATCTTTCAATTTTCTCTTACTTCTCTTTCCATTTCCCCATTTCTTTCTTTCCCCACTCGGTGCCCCTTGCCCCGTCTGACCTATCCCCCCTTCTGCCATTCCAGAGGCTCTTCTTACTCCCCCAGTGATTTCACCCCATTCGGTTTTGTCCATTTGCCTCCCAATAGTTTTCCTTACTCAGTCCTTTCTATTCCCCAAGTTGCCTAACCATTCCCTCCCCCAAGTTCTTCCTACACCCCACTTCTTGCTTCCCCAAATGCTTCGCCTGCCCCCCCTAAATCCTTCTATTGCTAATCGATTCCATCCCCCACAGTACCCTCATTCTTTTTCCCCTGCTCTTCCAGCAAAACCATCCCCAAGCAAGTCTATTCCAACCGCCTAATTCATTCAAGACCTGAAATCAAGACCTAAAATCCTTACTCCCCACAATGCCGTTCCATCCCCCACTCTTCCCATTCCCCCAACTCTCCCATCCCCCCATATGATGCCCATTCCCCAATTATTTCCTTACCCAACTCTTCCTTACCCCTATCCTTATCCATTCCCCAATCCATTCCTTCCTTTCCAATCCTTCTAACAAATTCTTCCCGTCCCCACTACTTCCCCTCCCTTTCCCCCAGTTTCCATTCTCCCATTACTTTCCTTTCCCCCATTTGCTTTCATTCCCCTTCTCCCTAGCTTCCCACACGCCCACGTTGGAGTTGGGAGGACTTACAAGCCCCCTAACCTGCCCCCTTTCCCCGGGCCTCCCCTGAATCTAGTACTCCTGGGCACCATACTTCTAAGCTATTGGCTGCACAGTCCCCTTTGGGTATCCATCAGCGCTTTCTATTGGGATCGACCTGGGACTCCTCCATGACTCTCTGCTGGTTACCGGCGGCAGAGAGTTCCCCCCAGAAAGCAGGTCGTGGCTCGCCCTGGGGCAAGGGACTTCCCACCAACTTCTGCTTAACACACACATTCACATTCATCACAACATTGATGCCATCCGAAGAGCATTTGACTCTTACAGGCTGCCATCACTGAGCCCCTGAACCTGAGGGCCTGCCCCCTCCTGGCGGTGGTGGCTTCAACTGTGTTGTTGACATTGCCTAGTCTATTCCTAGCCTGGAGGCCCCCCACAACATCCAAAAAACATACACACCTCGAAAAATCTGCTGAAAGCCGTGAAATCCCCAACCTTAACCAAAGAGTGACTAACTTAATATTAGACCAGCAGAACCTTAATTACCCATGGATTACCCCTTAGCCCTAGGCACAATTAAATACCTCTACGTTTCTCGCTATCATACTGTCAGGTGAGTGCAGGTGGGACTTCAGGCGGGGGGCTGAGGAAAGAGACTGGGCTCTGCAGTCGCCCTGCCTTATATCCGCTCTCCCGGATGCCAGACGGATGTGGCTGGGGCCAGGGACACCCTTGCCTCCTAAGGAGGAGTCCAAGTGGGGGTGCCCCCCTTTCTAAGCGAATCTCACTGTTAATTGCCTGCAAATTTGGGAGTTCACAAAGCATGGCTCCACTGCCCTATGTAATCCTGCTCCAAAGGTCAGCCCAGTTATTTTTCCCCCAAACTTGCTTGCCTTGTTCATGCCCTATCACTAAAATCAGGGGCCCTCATACGTCATGGCTCGTCTAAGGTACTGTGTAGAATCATTGGGCGTGAACTGCCCCCACTCCCAAATCTTATCTGCTCACTGACTAAACCTATGCCCTAAAAGGGCCTAAACTGGCTCATCACAAAACCCCCACATCCTTGCCTTTTACCCCATGCAAAGGAACCTCAGCTAATTGTCAGCAAACAAACTGCAACTTCTCTTTCTATTTCCCCATTTATTTATTTCCCCACTCAGTGCCCCTTCCGCATCTAATCTATCCCCCCTTCCGTCATTCCTGAGTCTCTTCTTACTCCCCCTGTGCTTTCACCTGCTTTGGTTTTGTCCATTTGCCACCCCTTAGTTTTCCTTACTCAGTTCTTTCTATTCCCCAAGTTGCCAAACCATTCCCTCCCCCAAGTTCTTCCTAGGCCCCACCTCTTGATTCCTCAAATGCTTTGCCTGCCCCCCCCAACTCCTTCTATTGCTAATCGATTCCATCCCCCAGTACCCACATTCTCTTCCCCGGCTCTTCTAGTACCACCATCCCCCAGCAAGTCTATTCCAACCACCTAATTCATTCAAGACCTGAAATCCTTACTCCCCCAATGCCTTTCCATCCCCCACTCTTCCCATTCCCCCAGCTCTCCCATCCCCCCATATGCTTCCCATTCCCACTATTCTTTCCTTACCCAAAACCTTCCTGCTCGGCTCTACATGTGTATTGTTGCTTTATGCCTGCCTCTGGTGACCTCTGATTGCCCATGAACAGTTGTTCGGAGTTCTATGTCTGTCTGCTCTATCTAGCTCTTTGACAGTATTTTGATGGTCTGTTTTAGACTCCTGTATCCCCTTTTCCCGGCATGCACTGAACATCTCTAACTTTTGTCCTGCGCTCAAGCTGAAACATTGTGCCAGCACGATGACTTGTGCAATGGGGCAGGGCAAATAGAAGCTGAGTGCACACATATAACACAGAGTTTCGAGAACCTGTGCAGGTCTCAGAGCTTCTGCAGCAGCTCCGCAGCAGGTGCCTCAATGTTCTGTCCTACAAATGAAGATTGTGTTAAGTCTCCCTGGCTACTCCTCCTCTTCATGGCTCCATACCTCAATAGGTGCAGTACATGTCAATGAAATACCACAGTGGCGATGTTTGGGTACCACTCACCACCCCGCTTGAGCAGTTCACTGCACAACCTGCAATTTATCTGCACGTGAGGCCTGCCGCCCCATCCCCAGGTCCTCTAGAGAGTCAGCATGCAAGCAGCGAATTCTGCCATAGTGTTTCTTCTATCACCAGATACTCTCTCCATACCTACGGTACAATGGAAATCCGCTTTTGCCTTATACCTGGAAGCTGTAGATGGGTTGGACTTTGCATCCAGCAGGAAACAAGCCCTGCTGCTCATTGTATTGGGATCTGACGGTTGGCGTGTTTTCGCCTTGGAGAATGAGTCCCAGAAAGCTGATGGGTCTGCCCTAGATTCATCATACGTTGAAGAAGTGGCCCACATGGAACAGAGATCTGGGAAGAAAATGAACACTATTAGAAAGGAGAAAATTCTACAACAGATTGCAGTCTTGATCAGAATCCATCACTGCTTTTATCACAACCCTCCATGACCTGTCAAGAATGTTCATGTTCGGACCTGTTACCAATCAATTGATCAATGTGATGCTGGAAATGCATTGGAGGGACAGGCCCTCCCTGTCCTTGTCCTGTAGTCCTTTTTCATTTGTGTTCTGTATTATTTTCTGCCCAGGAGTCTATGTGGGACTCCTGGCAGTGCAACTCTTCCTGTTTTTGGTTTGGTGTACAGACCCATGGGATTCCCTTATGGCACTCATGGGTGGGGGTACAACCCTGTGCCCCTAGTGTATGTTTTTGGGCACCTGTGGGTGGCCCACAGAGCAGGGTATGGGCTGGTGGCAGCTCCATGCTGAAATGACGGGTGCTCTGAGTATCCTCCATTTTGGGATACCCAGGCCCTGCCATTGGAATCAGTTGATTCCTGATAGAAAACAAGATGGCCCCTGTGGCCTCTTGCTTTCTATTGCCTGTTACCTTGTTTTCCCAAAGTCCTGGGAAGCATTGACGCTGTCCCTTCCCCCTGACTGGCTGTTGGGTGGAAGTTCCATATATGGTGTTGTTGTGAATTCCAGGCCAGACTGGCTGGAGCCTTCCCAGTGACTGTTTGTTGTGGGTACACCCTGTGGGTGGGACCTGGCTGAATGGAGTTTGTGACCAATATGCACTTCTTGTTGTGGCTGTCTGGTTTCTGGTATGAGAGACAAAGACTGAGACAGCCTTGCCCGAAACTGGCCTGAATGCAGTGTGTAGTGTTGAATGGCTGGGTACTTGTCCCAATCCACATTCCTTGTTGTGAGTGTCTGAGAGGGAGGAGGATGGCCTGAATCCACTGTGTGCCTGATTGGCTGACTGACTGCATGAATGCCCTTCTCTATGATTGGCTGCTGAGTGTGACCCAGCAGTGTGGATGAGAGACAGAATAGTATATCTGGGGACCTCTCACCAGTGGAAATTGTTCAGAAGCTCTGTCTACACTTGAAGAGTAACTGGAACTGCTGATCCTTGATGCCCAGCCGGAAGAAGAAGACTTGCTGTTGCATTTGCTTCGACCTGATCTGAAAGCTGCCGAATTCGTCGAAGACTGATCCGAGAGAGGACCTGGTAAGGCGCCCTCTTCCCGTGCTCCGAGGGACCATCGAGCACTGCTAACCTTCGCCGAAGCTCCCTGGAAGTCAGACCCTCTAAAGGCTGCCACCGGAGACGGGGACCGCTGAGGAGAACGAAGTGAAGCACCAGGACTTCGCCGCTGTCGAAGTCCATTGCCGTCAACCATGGTTTGCAGGTTTGTGTAACCGCTGGAGGCCTGTCGAAGTCGTGTTGCCCCAGAAGAGGGGACCGCTTGACGCTGTGCCGCCGACGACCGGAGCCGCCCGCTCCTTTGCCTAAGAACATTTGAATCGAAGGACTCCCTTGTCCGCAACGTCGACCGCTTTGTCCTGCCGGAGAAAGTCAAGTCCGCTGACGCGCCGAGGAGAATCCGCCAGTGGGTTTCTCGCCACCTGAAGGCCACAAAGACTTTGACGACTCAACGCCCTTGCTGGGCCACAGTTCTTCAGAAACTCTTTGCGGTCCTGAACAATCAATCGCTGAGGTGCCCCGCACACCTCATCCTCGCAGGACGTTGCTGACGAGCACCGCCTGGATCGACGCCGTGGCCTCGGCACCCTCGAACTTCTCATTGACGCCGTTGACGCAAGTTCTTCTTCGACGTCTCTCAACGATCCGTGACTCCTGCTTTAAAGGGAGTCACTTAAGAAGGATCCGTCGACGCTTCTTCGAAGAACTCTACTCCACCAGGCACATTGGGGGGGTAAAAACATTATAGGAAAAAATAAGACTATTGATCAATATATGGACTGGGCTTGTGCTATATCTTTATTTTACAGGTTGCCCAGGTGGGGGATCTCCACACAGAACTGTGTCTAGGTAGCTGGGCCAGTAATCTGCCTATTGTTTCAACCATCTTGCTTTCCTTCCTCTCTCTACTATTGGTTTCCTCTTTATTGATCCGTGTGAAATTTTGACAGTATAGTTGATGCACTTTAATGAGATCTAATAATATTTGTGGTACCACTGTAGAACCGTATATATTTACCATTGTTGATTTTCTGAGTACAAAGTGAGGTATTGTGATAGTGTACATAACCTTGAATATTAATTATATAAAGACTGTGTTTTCAGTAATAAAGTGTGTGGACATTCCTTTGTGGGGGTTTGGGGACTGCACTGTACTTAAGAACCAGCCTGCATCACCTCCTGAGAAGCTAGGCCTTGGTTGCTCGTCCATTGCTACCCTATAGAGAATCTTGGCTGGGGTCCTCTGTGCCTCTCCTCTACCATATAGGGAGCAGAAGTACAGACACCCCCCGCCAGTCTTTACAATCAGAGATCAACTTTTTCTGCCCTGCTTTGATACCAAGGTACAGGAGGCACCATGGATGCACAATGATCCACCATTGGAACAAGCCACCACCATTGCTAAGGCTTTGAAACATTTCATTTGTTGCATGGAAGATTCAATGAAACAAAGCCCATTGAAGAGGTATGTACCATACGACCTCACCTGAGGGTACACGTAAATGTTCCCTGTGTGGCAGTCACACTCAGATGAATTACTGTGATTGTTAACATTCTTGCAAAAAAGAATGCACCAGATGTAGAAAGACTGGGCACTTTGCAGTGAGTGGTGTGCCACGTGAGACATTCGTGGATTGTTGTTATAGTTGAGGATCACTCAGATGAAGAGACCATCTGTGACGATATGAAATGTCTTGTCCTTGTGTCACATATGATAAAAATGTGACTGCTTGAAAGACGCCAACATATATTATGGTGATCAGTCATGCTCCCTCAAAGGTATTGGCACGTTATCTTGCCATTTGTCTGAGGAGGTTAAAGAAAAGAATTCGGAAGGGGCTGTTTTGTCCGATGTCTGAGTTGGTGAACGAGGGCCTAAATCTAGACCGCTATAAACATCTGAAGGCGGAGAGGGGTACATTCAAGAAGCCACCAATTGGGAGGTCAGTAGTGAATTTTATGCAGTTTCTTGGTGTATATGTCATTGCTGTTGGAGAGGAATCCTGAACTGGGGCCAAGTTGTGTTTTTACTAGCATAACATCATTGGGGCACAATGAGAATTTGGTTTGGAAGCGTGTTTAGCATATGATACCAGGTTTCGCAGGATGAAGGCAGGCCAGCCCAGCATGCTGTGGTCCCTGATTGAAGGGTCCAGTTGGCTTTCTAAAATGACAGCCAAACAGATAGCACCCAAATATCAGTATTTATTTCCGCTGCTGAATGTTTTCGGCGATAAAAGGGGACGTGGGGGAGGTTTGCTGGGCTTTCAAGAACCTGTCATTCAATAGGGGTGTCAAGTTGCAAGTTCAAACAAACCTGTTCTCACTGCGGTCTGCCTTCCCACCCTGAAAGCAAATTCCAAAAGAAGTAAGTACAAAGAGAAAGAAGGGAACACATGAGTTGGAGTTTTCAGGGGTGAGGGTGAAGAGGATGGGTGTCCTCTCGAGAGTAGACAAGGATGTCAGTAGCGTAACAAGTCTGCATCCCGATGTGCCATGAGACACTGATTTATTTATTTGTTTATTGTGGCATTTATAAAGCACACTAAGCCCATGGGCATCAAGGCGCTGGTTACAGAAATAGTTGATGAAAGCAAGATAGGAAATGTATCAATTGCAATTTTTACGTTAAAACTGTTAAGCTAGCAGGCTTACTTAAAAACAAAGACGGATCATATTACGTTACATTGAAGGAGAAAATACTTATAGATTTGCTGAGCAAAGGAATGGGATAACTTGCATAGTTGGCAGAAGAAAAGTTACTTCAGGTAATGATCGAAGAGCCACGTTTTTAGATGCTTGTGGAAACCAAATAAGAGTTTATTGCTCTCAATGCTGGTGGCAGGGAATTCCAGTTCTGAGATGCAAAGACTGAGAAGCTGAGACCTCTCAGTTTGAATCTGGGGGTGATAAAGCAGTGCAGATATGTGGAGCCGTTAGGTCTGGTAGATTGCGCTATGCTGATTTTGAGAGATAAGTATTTAGGGGCAGTGTTCGAGAGACATTTGTGTATAAGGACCAGTGTCTTGAACAATATGTGCTCACGAATAGGCAACCAGTGTGCTTTTTTTCTCACAGCGGTGATGTGGTCTTTCTTTGGGATAATCAGTGTGGCTCGCAGCACGTTATTTTGAATGATCGTCAGTTTGTTGATATTCGTGTGCTAGTGCCAACGAATAGTGAGTTGCAATAGTCAAGCCTAGAACCAGTAAGCACTCTACATATGGTGGTGCAGCTCTCCATAGATAGGAAATGTCTACACGCATTAATACATTTTGTGGTGTAGGCTGTCAAAGAGGAGATTGCATTGACTTGCCTCGTTAGAGACAGGCTGGAGTCCAGATAGACTCAGAGAGTTTTGACTTCCTGAGGGACTAGTATGGAAATGCCATCAATGGTAAAAGATCTGTATGCAGGGTCAAGTTTGTTGAGGTGGGGTTGTGAGCCGACCAGGAGCAGCTCGTTCTTGTCATCATTAAGACAGAGCGAGTGATGGGCCATCCAGGCCTGAATAGTGTGGTAGATTGCTTCCAGTGAATTGGAATTAGTAAGCAGGTCTTCTGGGATCGGTAGATGGATCTGGGTATCAGCTGCGTAGTTTATGTAGGTGATTCCCTGGGTGTCAAGGCGGTCGGAGAGGGGCTTTGTCAAAATGTTATACAATGTGGGTGAGACACAGGAGCCTTGTGGTACGCCGCAATTGACTAGGGCTGGAGTGGCCGAGGCAAGGGGGAGAACACTCTCATAGACCTGTTAGAGAGGAAAGAGGAGATCCAGGCAGTGGCTTTGCCAGATAAATGGGCTGCTGAGGTCAGGTGTTTGCAAAGGATTTGGTGACCCACCAAATCAAAGGCAGCAGAGAGTTCTAGAAGTAGTATTAACGACTGTCGAGGCATCCTAAAATGCATGCTGCACAACTACTGCATGATGGATTTAGTTTCGGATTCCAAAGACCAGCAGTTGGAGTGACTGGTGATGCAGTGACTAGGAACCAAGTGTTTGAATTGCCTAATCCTGAGGTGGTACACCTGTAACTGGAGAACAAACTGAGCTTGGGGAGCTTAGCAGGACCCTTTAAAGGCTCACCTCTGCAGGATCTACATTATTTACCCTTAGGCGTGGTGCGCAAAAAGGAAGTGGGGCAATTCCAACTATTTCATAATCTGACCTTCTCAGAAGGGGCCTTGGTGAATGACGGGATCAACCCAAGTCAGTATTCTGTGAAATATGCATCATTTGACACAGTGCTGATAGGATTGAGGAGAATTGAAAATAGGGTGATTAATCGCTACGTCACACATCGAGTTGGCATTTAGGCTCTGGCTGATGCACCTGGACAAGCTCTGGAATTTGGGTTTCCAATTTGATGGTGGCTGTTTTGTTGACAAAAGCATGCCAGTGGGTTGTTCTGTGGCCTGATTTTCCGTTGAGTGCTTCATCACATTCCTACAATGGGTTGTAAGAATTCAGGCTGGTTCGAGTAACTTAACATTATCTAGATGACTTATGTAAATTGGGAAGACCCGGCGGCCTGGTGTATGAGATGTTACTGGAGACGTTTCTGTGGAAAGTGGAGAAATTGGGGGTGACACTTTTTCCAAAACAGAGGACGGCACCAATGATGCAATTGCAGTTTTTAGGCATCATGACTGAGTCAGTGGAGTGGTGTTTCTGGATAGTAGTTGAAATGTGCTGGAAATTCAGAGAGTCAGTAAAGGGGTGCCTGGTCGCTAGCAAAGTGATGCTTGAGCATGTTCAGGTGTTGGAGAACTTCATTTCACATTGTCTCTCCTTTTAAAACCTATTTTCTGGGGGATGGTGAGGATGAGGAAGAAGCAGCACAGGGTGCAGTTCTTGGATGAGGCAGAGCTGGATTTGAGAATATAGGATGAAACCTTTCATACATTCTCTGGCTCATTGATTTGGCTGGAGGCCCTGTGTCCCAATGCTACAGTTGGCCTGCATACAGAGGTTGCAGGGTGTTTGGGCTTCAGGACTTTTTACGAACAAGATTTTTGTGTGGCAGAGTTGCCCAGAGATTGGTTTGAGAGGGTGTTAGTATGGAATTTGTCTTTTTTGGAATGTTTCCCTATATATAACAAACATAATTTTCTACAGAAAAATGAGGGTACTTGTTGGGAGATTAGGAGATGTTTGCTCCTTGTACTACATGATTTCGGGGGACAGACACCTTCGCCCCCCCACCTCGAACTAAATAAATTAAGGAAAACAGAATCATTGGCCACACAATCAGCATGAATAATCCCTTAATGTCCTCTTATCCTCTTCATCCTTATTGAAATCAGAATAATAAAAAAGAGGCATTTCAAGGGCAACAGTAACAGTTCAAGTTCTAGACCAGGATATGTGTGTTCTAGCCTATGAGTTGGGCCCTTTTGAACAATAGCAGCCACGAGGAAGGTCTACTGGCCATAGCATGATTGCAGGGCACAGATTTTATGAACAATGATCCCATAACCCAGCATAGACACAGACCTCAGATTGCAGCCTCACTGAATATAAATGTGCTCAAATGTGCTCTATCCGTCTCATGGATACAGGAGACAGATAGGAAGCAACGAAAAAAGTAGTAGTGGGTACAGATTAGGAGCTACCAAGAAGCTGCACAGATCAAGACTAAGATCAGAAGAGGGACAGGGTTTTCAAGTGCCATTGCTGTCAGCGATATATGAAGCAACAAAATAGCCTGTTAAACTATGAATGAGATCACTCTCAGGGACTGACAATTTTGAAATATTTAGGGACTCACAAAAATGGCTGGCTAATTGATTTACCCAGGATCAAACACTTTAATTAAGAGGTGAAGCTGGAATTTGAGCTCAGTGTGCAATGTCTGCCCTTGACCCAACTCATTTTTCAGTTCTTGTAATAGAACAAGGTGCAAATATATTTGAATGTTTGACTTCCATGAACCAGAATAATACAGTTTTGTAGACCTGACTAAGTACACAGAATACATAATAACCCACATTTAGAACCTTGTAGAATAATGTTATGCTAAAGGTGAATGATTTTAGCTTAATGTTCTACATCATGAAGGGAAGTAAAAATATAACAGGACTAGTTGATGCGAGCCTTAAAAATCCCATCTGAGTTTTTCCTTTGCATTGTATTTTAAAGTTTAAAGCTTTAAATCCACTCAACAAACATACTTGCAGATTGTTATTCGTTCTATATGGTTGAGATTGCAGTCCTAGATCAAAAACACAGTTCCACTCATCAAAAACTAAAGAGTTCTGCCCCAGATAATTTTAGTGAAGGCCAAAAGGAGGAGAACAGACCAAGAGCCAGACACCCGCATTACGCGGCAAGGGAAGGCTTGAGGTCAGAAGGGGCTTTCGAAAAAAAGGCATCTGGAAGAGACCCGGTGGCCTCTGAAATTAAAACTACTGAATTTGGGCACAAAACATACTCAAGAGAACCGACGAGAAAAGCTGCCGAAGAAAAAGCGAGGAAAGGAATATGGGCTTGGCTCCCAAAAGCCCTTGCAATTAAGTCTACAAGATCGCAACCATCCGACCGAACTCAGAGGGGCCTGGACGATACTTTGCATGCCTCCCACATCGTCACAACATCATCATTGACAATGGGGTCATGGAACACCAGAGGCCACACGCATTTGACCCAACCAGGAGGTCCTGACTTAGGTGCTTTTGACATTCTTTGCTCGCAGGAGATCTGGCTGGAGGAAAAGTCTGCACTTGACGGCTTTACGGTTGTAATTTCGCCCGCCTTTAAAGGTTTACTAGGCCGCCCATCGTCAGGCCTCCTACTAGCGGTGCGTGCTGGCTCAGGGATCAACAACACAAAAAAGATTTTGGAGTCCTACAGGCAGCTGGTAACACTTCTCACTTGGGAACATCGTGGACCACTGAGTAGGAATCTGGAAACAACTCAAATGGCCATTATCACCCTTTATTGGAACCCTCAAAGAACTACGAACAAAAACTTCTGTGCATCAGTGGCGGTGTCAATAGATGAGCTATATGTAGACCATCAAGTAACGGATATAATTATCTGCGGCGACCTTCATGCAAAATGTGCAAAACCTAGTCTGACCAAATCAGCGGAAGAACCGGGGTCGCATGCTGAGGAACGAGGGGCCGTGTGGTTAGACCTAATGAACTCGCTGAACTTTCATAAAGTGGCATTGTTGCAGGCAGACAACCCTCAGATTCCTATGTGGGAGAGAGATACCTCGTCGACTACTTTAGATTACATTTTTGTCTTGCATGCATTACTTCCTTTAATCTCAGCTTTCAAGGTGATAAGAACTGAAGAAAGCGACCACAACCTGCTGACCATGATCTGGAACGCAAGGCGCCCTCTAAACCCATGCTATAAGCCCAACATTGAAGTCAACAACCAACAGACCCGTCTGCGGCTCACGGTAAATAACATTGCAGACTTAACAAGAAAGTACAAGCAACAAGCATTCAGCAGGTAAGACGGCGAAAATTCGTCAACAGTCAATTACCAGCCTCTGCTATCAATATACAAAGTGGGACGGACCTCAAGATCGAAACCGAGTTTAGCCAGAAATCATGACTACAACAAGGCTCTGGTCGAAAGAAGGTGCAAACTAAGAAAACTAAAAAGGATGGTAATGAAGCAAAACACGCACCAATCCAGAACGGCTGTACTTGAGAATACTAAGAACTATAAATCATGGCTTGAAAATCACCGGATTAGTCTATACCAACACAACGCAGAAGAAATGTTAAAAATTGTGAGCAGTAAGAAATCTCGATAATTCTGGGACTTAAAAAAAGAACACAGACTCTCGAACCAACGAGACGCTCACAAACTCTGCAGGTGAAAATAAATGGGTGAACCACTTTACGAGACTCTTCAAACTCCCAAGAGGGCATCTTCCGAAAACCTGAGAAAAGAACAGCGCAGCATGGGTAGACTTAACGGACGAAGATGACATCAAAAAAGTTATTTGGAAATTGAAATCGTCCAGAGCCCCAGGACCTGACGGTCTGACAAATATAGACCTAAAACTTCATCCAGAGGAGTGGACAACTCTTATCAGCAAGATCTTCAGTCGCTGTAAGGAATTAAAAACAATTCTGACTTTGTGGACCTCTGTGGTGGTGGTACCTATTTTTAGGTTCTTAGAGAGACACAGCCTCACCTCACTGATGATGCCCAACAAGGCTGAAACACGTGTATGGGGTTGCTGTTGGTACTCTTGTTCAGAGGAGAATTACCTAGCATTTCGGTGCTGGACTGCCCCTGGGCAGGACAAAGACTGATATGCGGGGAAATTTCTTCTCTGTGAAAGGGACAGTGAGCTAAAGACTTGGTAGAGTCTCTCCCAGGGGTTATTCACCCAAGAACAGGTCATTGGGCTTTGTTCGTGCTGGTAGAGAGATTCCCAGACCCCCCCTTGTTTTGCATAAATTAACTTTGGGTTTCACCCTAAGTTAACAGGGAGATCCAGACGTGGACCCTTTGCTCACTGTTCTTAGAGAGACACAGCCTCACCTCACTGATGATGCTCAACAAGGCTGAAACACGTGTATGGGTTTGCTGTTGGTACTCTTGTTCAGAGGAGAATTGTCTACCATTCCGGTGCTGGACTGCCCCTGGGCAGGACAAAGACTGATATGCGGGGACATTTCTTCTCTGTGAAAGGGACAGTGAGCTAAAGACTTGGTATGGTCTCTCCCAGGGGTTATTCACCCAAAAACAGGTCATTGGACTGTGTTCGTGCTGGTAGAGAGATTCCCAGACCCCCCCCTGTTTTGCATAAATTAACTTTGGGTTTCAACCTAAGTTAACAGGGCGATCCAGACGTGGACCCCTTGCTCACTGTTCTTAGAGAGACACAGCCTCACCTCACTGATGATGCCCAACAAGGCTGAAACACGTGTATGGGGTTGCTGTTGGTACTCTTGTTCAGAGGAGAATTGCATAGCATTTCGCTGCTGGACTGCCCCTGGGCGGGACAAAGACTGATATGTGGGGACATTTCTTCTCTGTGAAAGGGACAGTGAGCTAAAGACTTGGTAGAGACTCTCCCAGGGGTTATTCACCCAAGAACAGGTCATTGGGCTGTGTTTGTGCTGGTAGAGAGATTCCCAGACCCCCCCTTGTTTTGCTATTTTTGAGAAGGGCTGTAGGGAAGCTCCGAATAACTACCGCCCGATCGCCCTTCTAGATATCATTGGAAAAGTTTTTGCAATCCTCCTTCTTACAAGATTCCAGGCGTGGGCTAGACTTTCTCCATGAACAGACCCATTTCAAATGGGTTTCATGAAGAGCGCAAGTACATCAGTGAACATTATGCTTTTAAGCATTATTAAAAGCAAGATCAGAGCCGGCACCGCCAAGAGTTTTTCTAGCCTTCATCGACCTAACTGAAGCGTTTGACCAAGTGGACCGCGAGAAACTCTGGAAGAAGCTTGAAGCCTGGAAGTGTCTGCCTTCCATCTTGGGTCCCTTTATTGCTCTACATACCAACACAAAAATGCGTGTACAGCTTAGTCAACAGGGCATTCTGTCGGATGAAATACCCTCCAAAAGTGGGGTTAAGCAGGGCTGTCCCTGGCTCCTGCTTTGTTTATCGCTTTTTTGGGGGGATTTCATAGACTCTGTGACTACAGTAAGATCTTTTCCGCCAAAAATCGGTAATTGCAGTGTTTCACGGTTGCTCTATGCCGACGACATGATACTGTTGGATCAAACGCCCGTCGGACTCCAAAGGCAACTTAACAACTTGGCGCTATACATAGAACAAAATAACCTAGAAATAAATAAGACCAAGACTAAAATCTTGATCCTGGAGAAAGATTGGCAAAAAATTGAGATGGACCCTGGACGGTACTAAAATTGAGTCTGTTGACCATTTAAAATACCTGGGAGTAACGATCGACAGCTCAAGATCTGAAGTCAGAATGCAGCAAATCCTCTGGAATAAAATGCAAAATCTAACCTCGCAAACCAGAGCAATGGACAAAAAATGTGGAAGGTTCTCTTTAGTACCTGCAATTCAATTTTACAAAACCAAAGTGGTACCATCTATTGTGTAAGGGATGGACGCAAGCCCTACCATCCCAGCAACAATATGGCCTAAGCTGGAAGGTTTCCTGTGGAGATCAGTTCTTAATATACATAAGTCTACCTCCATTGCAGCCAAAAGATGTGAACTGGGCCTGCTCTCGTTGTCAGCAATGGTAGAGCAGAGCAGTATGCAGCTTTATAGGAATATTTTGATGAAAGAAAGCCCGCCAGTCTCAGGAGGCCAAAAAAGGCTGCTGCAACATGTTAAACAGCTGGGTGACTGCACAAAAACTTCCACTGGATACCATAACCTGCACTGAGGAAGACTTTCATCTTCCGACACACGAAATTTTGGAAATAAGATCAATGTCAAACTCAAACGAATGCAGACTTTGTGCAGAGCAACAGCACCGGGAAACTGTAAGGCACCTACTGATGTCCTGTTTGGAAAACTAGAGGAGCGAGAGCCACATATCTTATACCGTTCTTCTCGGATTGTAAGTTACAAGAAGAAGAGACTAGGTGGGCTCGCCTGATTTCAGGTGAAAAGGTGAAAAGACTAGATGGACTATTGCCACGGCAAAGATTTTAAAAATAGCCATGGAGAAAATAGAGGCTCTACCTATCTAAGTAGATGGAAATATCTTCATGGACTTCTATTGTTAATTACTCCTTGTAAAAATCATAACTGATTAAATACAAGTAAATAAAAGAAATAAAAAAATAAATCTGTTTGAAATTGTACAAATAAGCAAAATAAGCAGACCTGAATATAAGTCTGCGATTGGGTCAGTTCTTATCTCTCTAGGAACTCTTCCAATTAAAAAGCCTACATAAAAACAAACAGTGGCCTAAACACTATTACCAGAATGTAAGAGGTACAATATTTTCCAAGAAGACAGCATACTACTATCGAGTAAGATAAAAGGATGTATCCAGGATCACTGTATCGTCTGGTGGTAAAGTATGAGCCTCAGCACTTTGGTTACGCAGCCAAGATTTTGGCTACCTAATCACCTCTCTGCTGTTGCCGTTCTATTTCGTTCTATCATCTTCAGGAGGAACAGAGTTCCAAACATGTCCCATACTGATCATATGTTCACTTTTATAGCTAGCGCAATCTAGTGCAGGTGTGTTGATTCGTAACAGAAGGTGTTACTGTCCCAAAGAATATCTACATGTAAGCTTATCAGACATAAGAAAGGCAAGTCAGTCTTTCCAGAATGTGGTACTGTGATATGGCAAATGAAGAAAGATCTCTGGAATAAGTGCTTAACGCGCTGAGATATCTTCTGAATCATAGTGGCCGCCAAATGTATCAATATGCATTTTAACTTTGGTTTGTAAGTGATCAATATATTGTCCACAAAAAGGTGGAAAAGCTAGAGACGTTTTACTATGGTAAATGCAAAAATAGTATGCACTAGAGTGAACACAGGAAGCATTGCACGAGGAGTCTGAATGGAATGTACTTGCCAACAACATCTGGGCAGCAGGTTTATAGCCTCACTGGCGCACTAACAAATATCCTGATAGGTGTTATTTATGTTTTGTTTTTTGAAATGGGCAAAGGCTTCTTTGCATCAGGCAGCCATGTATCCCCGAGGTTGGGGCCTGGGGCACGTGTTCCTTTTGCCCTCTCATAAAGAGGGCCCGTCCTCTTTTCATGTATCAGTATGAGGCGACCTTGTCAGGCTTCCGGTTCCACAAGATGTCTGCCAGGGGTTTTGCGGCAGCACGACCGTAGGCGTCCACTTTCTTTTCACGTTCATTTAGAATTGGGGCTGCAACCTGCAGGGGCCTAAGTGACCCTGAGATGCAGAGAGCAAGGAGGTGGGACTGTGGGCTCTCACTTGTTCTGATCGGTTTTGCCGCCATGGTCAGTGATATCATTTTACCACCTCTTTTTTTAGCAGGAGCCTACAAGTATGTGCATGGTGTGGATTGTGGACAACATAAACAGTGTATCGGGCAACATAAGATATTTCTGGTCCGATGTGGGGTGATTGACAGCTGTGAGATACCGATGGCCGAGGTGAGTGTGATCTATTGGGGGAGCAGGGTTCAGAGAATTGTTGCTGAAAGAGTTGTCATCGTTGCAGAAATTGTTCCCTAATTCTGTGATTGCCTGGTCACAAATCATTCCACAAAGGGACAGGCACGTCACTGGAAGCAAGAAGCGCTCACTGCTTTGGTGAGGAAGGGATGGCAAAACTGGCGATGGGAAATGAAAAATTACGCAGTGTTCCTCATGGCGGGGTGAAAGTACAAATAATGTTCCACGGGAATGGGGAACATTTATCCAAAGGGGCACAAAGGTGGACATGTGGCAGATGAGATGGATAAAGTACACAAAAAGGGTGGGAGCAGAGAATATGAATGAGGGATAGGGGACATAATGGAGCCAAGGGAGGTGGTGATGTGGCGAGGAATAGAGAGCAGAGCTGTCAACTAGGGTGGGTGTAGCCAATCCTGCCTTGTGTTTGCATTCTCTAGTTATAATTTGTCTTTTCCATTCTAAATGCATGATGGCAAGCCCCTGAATGCAAAGAGTAACAATACAGATCACAGTGGCTGCACCTAGGAGACAGGTATGGTTGCAGGGCAGGGTGTAATGGAGAGGGGAGTGTATGAGGGGCTGTCATAGTGATGGTGGAAGGTGAAAGGCAACAGTGAATATCTTTGTTAACACTTGAGTGTATAATAAGCCCCTCCATGAAAGTTCTTGGAATCCCTTTGTTGTTGAAACATACACCAACGTAGAAAGAAAGCCATGTTTTGATGGCTTCTTTGAAGGCAGGTAGTACATATATGTCTTTGATGGGGATAGGGAGGACTTTACATATTTGAGGTACCACTGTCGAGAAGGGGTAACCCCTATACTCCTTTTGAAATGCAGAGCCATTGCAAAGGTTAGATGCAATGAGGTGCTTCATTTTTGGTTCCAGCAACTCTTGCTCCAGCGCATGAAAATGCTTTGACCAGGAGTACACGTAAGTCATGATTAGAATTCAGGTCGCCTGGTTCAAGGCCTGGTTCAAAGTTAACATTTTTACCACAAGCCTCCCACGGGAAGCACTAAACGTTTGCGACGCTTTTTTTTTGTGGAATGCAAAACCTCCAGCAAAAAGCAATTCTGGCGTGTGGCATCCCTGCATCAATCCACGGTAACAGGCAGCATTGGAACCACTCTCCACTTTCAGTCACCTTTGTTTTTGCAGATAAACAGAAAGGTTCCTCTCTGGCCTGAGGCCTAGGGCTTAGAAGGGAAACGCCCATTGTCCCTGGGGAGGCCTTCACGGAGATCGAAAGTGAGATGAGGAGGAGAACCGTACCGTAGAATAGAAACTGCGCCAGTCCCCATAGTGACTGCACCTGTGAATACCTTAGCAATTATTTGCAGATGCACAAGTACATATTTAGACAGGCCCAAGAATATTCGACTAGCATATTCTCGAGTATTCGACTGGCATAATACTTGCTGTGCTATCGGACCAGCCTGTCCAATAGCACAGGGTGTAGGCTCGCTCTGACATCTGTGCAGAGCCTACTAACGCAGGTTCGAATCCCGGCAGGGCCAAACTCAGCCTTTCATCCTTCTGAGGTCGATAAATGAGCACCACACTGTGGGTAATAATAAGCTCAGATACCTGAGGGTTTGTAGAGCAGCTAAATATGTTATGTTAAACCTCATTTGTACTGTGCCAAATCAGTACCATAGTACTCCCAGAGCTGCCGGTGAAATCCAGACCTTTGCAGAAAGAAAAGAAGCAAGGGGACGGGTAAGAGGGAAGAGCAACAGGGTGCAAAGGGAGAGTGTAGAAGGGGAGAGAAATGTTTCAGGATAGCGGCCATGTGTAGCTGTTGGCCCAATTAGGGCCCGACTAGGTGGGGGTAGATTGCTTGAACTTGGAGGGTGTGTTGTTTGTAGACACCCGGGTCACGTGAGCAACAGGGAGCCCGCCTCACGTGACAAAGGACGAAGAGAAGAAATAAAGCAAGGAAGCCCCGGAAGGCATTTCCTGGTAACTCCTGGTAACTCTCCATGCTGGTTGGCTGTGTCTTCTTTGAGCTCCCGCACACACAGTGTGCCAACAAGCGAGCAATGGTGACCCCGAGGCAGCTACTGGAGGTGGGCACATCACATAGCATCACACTGGCGACGAGGATACCACACACCCACGTCATTGGCAATTTTCGCTGGGCCCCACAGCAGACCGTCAGTGCCTCACGGACCATCTAGGAAAGGGGGAAAGAAAAGGAAGAAAAAGAAAAACCAGTGACAAGATGGCATAAAGGCACCAGATCGTTATCCCGACTCACACAGCAAAAACACAGGTGAGAGTGCAGTGGGGAAGGGGCGCATTTTCCCCATGGTGACAGAAAAAAAAGTAAAGATTAAAACATAGATAGTGCAACACTGAGAAACCACAAAGTACAGGTGCACCACACTCATGGCAAGCCCTCAGAAAAGCCCAACAAGGGCCAGTGCCAGCAGCAGCAGAGGCCCCAGAGACAGCTCAGTAGTACCAGGAGGCGTAGGCCCAGAGGCCACACAAGCACCATTTACGAGGCCTTTTGACCCATACGCCTCAGGAGCCGCCCTAAGGTGGGAAATATGGCTCCAACAGTTTGAGCTCACCATACAAGTCAGAGAGACAACAGAAGGGAAAAGCCAACACACCCTACTATTACTAAACCTTGATACCCTTGCGCTAAGGTTGTTCAACACCCTGCCAAATAGAGGAACAACGGACAACTATGATGTCGCAAAACTAGCACTCAACAACAAATTTAAACCGAAATTGAACCCCGATTATGAATGGTTGCAGTCTGCATGTCCAGGCAGAGGGCAAAAGAAAATACTGATGACTTTCACGCTCGACTCAGAGAACTAGTGCTAGGCCGCAAATTCCCAGATGAAGAGTACGCCATCCGCTTGCATATCATTAACGAAATGTCATCGGACAAACTACGCAGGGCAGTGCTGTCAGAGAAAATCATCCCATTGGACCGCATCCAGGCCATGGGCAGACTACAAGAACGTACAGACGACCAAGTAGCTGTCATGGAAGCTCCCATGCAACGACTTCCACTTGACAACGTCCAGAAAGATGAAGAAATTTCCACAGTCAAAAGGAGAACGGAAGGGAGACGACCTACCAACACTGTGGAAAGGCAAGCACCAACGCTCTGGGAGTCCTCCAATTGGAGTGGAGGGCCCTGGCACAGAGGAGAGCCATGCCCAGTCTTAGGGGTTACCTGTAGAAAGTGAAAGAGGCTGAACCACTTCGCAACAGTTTGCCTCACCCCCCGCCCCGTCCGATAGGAACTGACCAACCAGAAGCAGCTAACCCCAGGCAAAAAGTAAAATACAAGGCGAGAGCCATCACCGCTGCACAACGATCACCCAGCAGTAGCGACACCGAGGACTCCTCAGAGGAAGAGACATCCCCAGAAAGACGCTGCAAGAGACATAAAAACAGTGAACGGGTCCACATGATCTCCCCCATCAAGCCAGGAAGGAGCGACCGGAATAAGGAGACATTGAAACGACCCTCATGCACCATCCGGGGAGATGGGACACCCACTAAAGTTGACGTCTCTGAACTAGCGGCAAAGACCATTCCTCCCCCAAGTAGCTCTGCGGAACAGCATTCGGAACACCAACCTAAGACTACAGACCACTACACAGGTAGAAGAAGAGAGGCCTACAGGGAGGAAACTCCACTTGTCTAATACTAACACAAATTACCGCAAAGTTCGGATTCAACTGACGAAAGCACTGAGTGGGCTCATAATAAAAAACGAGAGCCGTCGGGGCCTTGGAGGTGGCTGAAAAAGGTGTTAAATCCAAACCCTCAAAATTAACAACGAAAAGATTCAGCGACGCCTACTGCAACCCTACAACCAAAACTTCTTTCAAAGAAAACGAGCACTATGTGTTCTTGGAACACGAGAGGACATGAACATTTGACACAGCCAGACACATTCGATTTGAGTCATTTCGATATCATCTGTCTCCAGGAGACCTGGTTAATGGAAAAACCAGTGCTTGATGGATACGAAACGTACATCTCCCCGGCGGTGAAAGGCATTTTCGGAAGACCATCTTCAGGCCTTTTAACCGCAATTAAAATTGGATCAGGGATTTCCATCAACAAGAAAGTGCCTGAAACATACGGTATGCTAGCTCTTCAAGCTGAGTGCTCCCACGCAGAGAATTCCTTGAGGGGCAAAGTGAAATCTAATCTAGCTATCATCAATGTTTATTGGAATCCGCAGAGAACAAGCAACTCAGAATTTTGCGATAACATAGCGGAAACCATAGACCAATTCTCAACTGAAATGGCTACGGACCACATCATAATCTCTGGCGACTTGAATGCTAGAGTCGATCAATTCTCCTCTACCACATATCTTTGCCCCTCTTCCGTGAGAGGCGCACTGTGGTCTGGCTTTATGGACATTAGAAACGCAGCATCAGCTCGAGGCCAGCTCCCACGGATTCCAACGTGGGAACGAGCTGAAACATCAGCAACGTTGGACCACATTTTCATTTCATACTCCCTTCTCCCGTTTGTCGACTTCTTCGAGGTCTACAGAACTAAAACTAGTGACCACAATCTTCTGACGATGACTCTTGAGACAGAAAGTACCTCCATGCACGCCTATACAATCGAGGTGGAGTTAGCACGGAAGTCGTCGCGAAATTCAACTCACAGAGACTAATATCAAGGAAACCTCCAAGAAATTCGATGAAGTCAGCAAAAGTACTATGGATCCAACAAACAGGCCAAACTACATTCCCTTTTTTCTGCCACATAGGAAACAACAAGGAAACCGTACCCAATCTAAAGGAAATGGTGTACATGAGTATGACATCGAACTGGTTACGAAACTAAGACAAATGCGCAAACTGAATCGCTTAGCCAGAGTCTCTAATAACAACGAGAAAAAAGATATTGCCAAAGCGGCAACTAGATCATATAGATCATGGCTGAGACATCATAAAGCAACAATGTATCAGAATGACGCGGAGCAAATGCTTAAGACCTTGACGTCAAAAAATCCAAGAGAATTCTGGGCTTTGATCAAACACAAAAACAACGAGACTAATAATCAATTGTCTAACGTTGTATCAGAACAGACTTGGTTAACTTTTTTCTCATCTCAATTCGCTCCTCTACCACAAACCTCCAGTAATTACACATGTGGTACAACATTGCCGTGGGTAGATCTGGCTGATCGAGATGAGATCTTGGCGACAATTTTGAAACTAAAAACGTCCAGGGCTCCGGGACCAGATGGCTTAACCAACGTAGACTTAAAACAACATCCTGAGGAATGGGCCGCCCTAATAACAAAAATCTTCAAACAATGCAAACTCACTAAGTAAATCCCTAAAACATGGACGGATGCGGTAATAGTACCCATTTTCAAAAAGGGTAATAGAGATAACCCAGGAAATTACCGTCCTATTGACCTTCTTGACATCATGGGCAAGATTTTTGCTACCTTTCTGTTAACCAGATTTCATAGATGGGCGAGATCTGCACCTTGCTTGGACCAATTTTAAACAGGCTTTGTTAAGAATGCAAGCACCAGTATCAACATCATGATTTTGAACATCATAAAAGAAAAAGTAAGCAATGGTGCACCAACAGTATACATTGCGTTCATAGACTTGACGCAAGGTTTCGATAAGATCAGAAATTAGCCAACTGGAATTGCCCACGGAAATATTAGGCCCTGTGATCGCATTACACACGGACACCAAACTCCGAGTCCGTTTAAACCAGCAAGGGATGTTATCGGATCAATTCCCATCGGAGCGCGGTGTGAAGCAGGGATGCCCGCTTGCTCCAGCTTTGTTCATTCTAGCACAGAAGGTCCCTTCCTACTGTGTACCAAAGTAACTGTGGTTAAATTATTCAAAAAAGTACCAAAAACTGGTATCATACACTTTAGTGGAATTCTCTGAAAACAAAGAGGGCAAGTTTGTAGAACATTTTTGAAATATTTATTTCTCAAAGAAAAAATCCCAATAAAAAGATTACAATAACAAAAAAGTATAACAAAAAATTGGACACACAGAATTATAATTCTCAATAGAAAATTTAGTTTTGTTTGAAGAACAGAAAAAATCAATTATTCTTTTCATAGAACAGAAAAAATCAATTATTCTTTTCATAGGATCACGAAAAGAGAAATAAAAAAGGAATGGAGTACTTGTGGAGAATAGACACATGGACGGCTCTTAAGGAAAGATTCTTCCTTTTCTACAAAGAACAGCCGTGTCCACACTAGCTCTAACTCCAGTATTCCTAATGACAGGTCTGCCTACGTGTAGGTGTCAAAAAAGTCTTTCAGAAAAATTCAAAATTGACATCATCACAACAACGTTTCGGCTGAAATGCCGCCTGTCTGGCCATAACTTCATGACATAGTTGAAAGTTGCCTTCCTCAGGGCGAAAAAACCTCACAGCAGTTTAACCCTGTGGGGAAGCAGACATGAAAGGGAATTTAGAATTAAAAGCATGGTAGGAGCGAACTCCAAGTTTTGAATAAAGTTGCCCTTATTGTTTGAAAGAGAATAAGTCAAAAAGCAATTACCTGAATTTGTAGGCTGTGGGTGAGTTGAAAAAACAGGCGTGAACGGGCTCAGGGGCCCAAAACCAATGACGCCTGAAAAGCGGAACCAGTCGGGCCCTTGGTGTAACTACATCAAGTTAGGATTCACATTGGAGAAAACAACAACTGAGATGGAAGAAGGAACTTGTCAGAATAAAAATGAAAAAAGTGCAAAATAATGCTGACTAAATGGGGAGGGGAATGGAAATGTGTGTACTCAAATTTGGGTTAAATGCTGTAGCTCAATGGCGTGCACAGATGAAAGGTGCAGTCCGTGGAGTCTAGAGTGCGATGAGCACGTGCGTTGGGTAGCCTGGTTTACACCTGTTGGTCGCAGGGGGGTCACAAATTCTGTATATGATCCCTTGTCACTGGCATGAATAGTATGCAGCCTCTGAGTGAAAAAACACACAGAGGAGACCCCGAGGCTTAGAAGGGTGGACAAATATATACAATGAACACTGAACGTGTTAAGGAAAGCCGCAAATGACTGCGTCTTACCTATGTCGGCTTAACAGATGTGTCATGCAGAAGAACGAGGGGAGCAGCCACTCTTGGTCACCTCTTGCAGCTCTGTGCGTGGCGAGCAAGAGTGCTCATACAGCCTGAAGGGGGCGGGAAGCCAAATACGCCATTTCATTGGGCCTTAGGCCGGGGTGTGTGGATAGGCTGAGCGCTGCCCCACCTGCATGTCACTCGCGGAGGTGAATACAAAAGAGCGCCATGACAACGGCTTCTGTAACGTCAACAGAAAGAGCCGTTCTCAATGCAGAATGCTGCCGTGCTGAAAGGCAAACAGAAGCCTATGGCAAGACGCCCGGTTGGAGAGCAGATCATATCGTGCTAGAAGAGGGCAGATGCCTGTGAGAAAACCCAGGCGCATGTTATCTGAAAACCGCTGGGTCAAAAACGTCTGAGGGCGTGAAGGAAACCACAAGGTGGTGAGTATTTAAAATGCTGCAAAGCAACTGTTGCTCCACGGAGGTAGTTACTATGATGCCTGGAAGAAAAAAGTGCTTTAATGGTATTTTGGATGCAGGCAAAAGGAGGAAAGAATGAAAGGTGGGTGGAACATTGTGCTGAGTGCTTGTGAAAGTGTGCTCAGACCCCTAGGGGTGCTAAGAGCTAAGTCCAGTCAGAAAGTAGGGAGAGATGAATCAGCTGGGAGCTGAGTCTGGTCAGAAGTGTGGGAGAGATGAATCAAGAAAAAAAAGGAGAAAGAACGCTTGACAAAAAAATGAAACAGAATAAATAAAGAGATTGTCACGAATGTAAAAAATATGTGACATTGCCAAAAAAGGGACAGATAGGCGCTAAAGAAAAGGAAGCCGAGATATGTTAGATTGGACTAAAATCCTCATTAAGTCCATTGATGTGGGTAGAGAGACGATGGATCCAGCGAGCCTCCTTCTGCAGGAGGCATTGGGTTGTGTTGGGCGTGTTTTTGACCACATCCAGAATCCACCAGAGTATATCATTAGCGGATTGCTGTAACTCAATGTAATGATTTACTAATGGTGCAGTAAGTATTTTGCACCTAATTCTTGATCGATGTTCCGATATTCTGATATGCACCGGTCGGGAAGTTTGACCAACATACCGAAGGCCACAGGGACATTGGATACAATATACCACATGTGTGGTTTTACAGTTTGTCATAGTGGTGAAAGTCCATGTTCTTGGCCCAATTTTAAACTCCTTCATTTTCCTGGTGAATTGACAGACAGAGCAAGATCCGCAGGGGAAATGCCCTGTGGTGGTCCTAAGGTCCCAGAGTCCTATTCTAGGAGCGGCTTTCTTCAGGGAAGAGTGCACAAGTTTATCGCGAATATTGCTGCCCCTCTTGAAAGCGAAGCGGGGCAGAGGTGTATCTGGCAGACTTATTTTGACAATGGGCCAGTATTTCGAGATAAGTTTTTTGATCTCGAAGGTCTGAGGCCCATGGGTCAATACACATGTCATTTGTGGATTGTTCTTATCCAGTACTGAGTTGGAATTTTGTTTGGGCGTGAGCAAATTATCGCGGTCAGTAAACCGGGCCCTTTTATACGCTTGTGTAATCAATCGTTTGGGATAACCTCTGTCTCTAAGGCGACTGCTCAGCTTGTCTGCTTGTTCATAAAAATCAGATAACTTGGAACAGTTTCGCCGAATCCGGAGAAACTGTCCATAGGGTAAGTTGTCCCTAATGTGCCGAGGGTGATTGCTGGAATAATGTAGGAGAGTATTCCGGGCTGTGGTTTTACGGAAAAGCGAACACTTCAATTTTCCAATTCATCTTTAATTATTAAGTCTAGAAAGGAAGATCTGAATATTGCTAGACTCCATGGTGAACTTGATATTAGGATCAACGTTATTCAACCAATCAAAGAAGAGTATTAGCTCGGCTTTGGTGCCTGTCCAGATAAAGATGATGTCATCAATGTATCTCTTCCATTTAGTTATAGAATAGCGGAAGGGATTGTTAGAGATAGAATGTGAAGAGTTTCAAATTTGAACATGAAAAGAATCTCTAGGCTCGGCGCAAAAGCAGCCCCATAGCCGTGCCCTTTACTTGCAAGAAAAACTGGCCATTAAATTCAAAATAATTTTTGTTGAGAGCTATGGCCATAAGTTCCAAGATGAAGTTATGTGGAACGCGATCCTGAGAATCATATTCCAGGAGAACTTCTCGCATGCATTCCATCGCTTGATCCTGTGGAATACTGGTGTAAAGGGATTGGATATCCATTGTCACCAGTAGTTGGGTAGTGTTGTCAAACTCAAGATTTTCAAAGATAGTGATGGTATCAGTCGTATCTCTGAGATATGTCTCGGTTCTTGCACTAATGGGTTTCAGGAATACGTCAATAAATTTGCACAGAGGTTCTAGAATCGAACCACAGCCTGACACTATTGGTCTTCCGGGTGGGTTTTCCTGATTTTATGTATCTTAGGTAAAGAATACATAGTCGGAATACGGTTTTGGCTGGTAGTGAGAAATTTGGATTCTTTTTCCGTAATCCATTTACGGTCTAGAGCAAATTGTACTACGCTTTCAATCTCTGTGCGAATGTCACGAGTGGGATCCTTCCTGAGTTTCTTATAGCTGACATCATCTTGTAATAAAGTGTCCATCATGTTGATATATTGAGCCTTAGACATAACAACAATTCCCCTCCCTTGTCTGCAGGTTTTATGACGATGGAGGGGTTGTTGGATAATTCAGTAAGAGCAGAGTTTTCTAGTTTGGAGAGATTATGTCTGAGAGATTTCTGTTTGGTTTTGAGTTTGTCCAAATCTCGAAGGACACATTTTTCAAAGGTCAACATTTCTTTTGTGACTTCATTGTCTTGGGTTTGAAATTTGAAGGGGCTCGTAAGCCAGTATCTAATTCCTGCTCATTTCCTTCATGTTCGTAAAGAAAACTTTGAGGCGCAGTGTTCTGAGGAACCGGCGGACCTCAAGTTCTGTTTCAAACCAATCCGTTTTTTGTGAAGGCACAAATGAGAGCCCTTTCGAAAGAACTTTAATCTGGGGAGAAGTCAAGTCGATTTTAGCAAGGTTGAAAATTGGTATGTCGCTTTGTTCAACTACTTGTTCAGGCGGCGCCGTCCACGGAATTGGCGGCGCGGTTGTTGATAAGGGGGAAACCATGGTTGCCCTCAAAAAGGCCCTCCGAGTCCACCTCTGCCTAAAAAAGGCTGTGGTGGTAAAAATGGTTGCTGAGGTGGATAATTTCCAAAAGTTTGTTGTGATTGCCGGTTTTGTCTGGCCTGATCGTCTGAGCTGCTGCTGCTAGAATTTGAAAAAGACACCCACCTACGTCTGCCTTTGTTTTGTGGTTGGGAGGTTGCCTGTTTTTTAGCGGCTTCGATGTATTCGTCTGTAATGTATGGGAATATTTTATCCACTTTAAATTCCTGTATGTCAAACTGGAGTTTTTTTGTTTTCTTGCTTAGAGTAGTCGACTTAAAGTCGTCAAAGAGTTTATTAGTTTTCGATAATTGTTCACGAGCGTTAGAAATGGTGGTGTTTTCTAAGAATAGTTTCTCTTCCTTTTCGAGCTCCTTCTGTATTTCTGCCCCAAGACGCTGGGCAGTTGTTATGGTAAGGACCATGAGGTCCCTACTGCATTTAATAGCGATGTGGCTAAAGGTAGTCGTGTATTCCTTGTCAGTCAAAAACAGACAAGGTTCATTGCGGACTATCAACCCCGCCGGGATGGTGTCAGCCCTTAAATATTCCCGGAGGAAATGTCCGTGCAGTTCTGTCCTGAAGTTCTTTTTTTTAAGTTTCAATATGTCATCACAACATATGGATTGGGCAACCCCCGCTCCTGATCCTGATTGATCAAATAAAGAAGGGCCTCCTATAATCTCAGCGGTTTGTTCAAGCGAATAACTGAAAGTTTGTGCCTCTGCCATTCCGTGCTGCTTGACCAATGGGATCCCAACAAAGAGGATGCAGAACTACCAAGGGGAGGCCATGGAAGCCACTCCCACAGCCGAAGAAAAAAGGGGTAACAAATACCTACCTCTGAAAAACACAAATTAAGTGTGTTCTTCAGGAATCCTCATTAATTACAAGATGGCTATAAAGCAAAACGATCCCCAAGCAAACAGGTTGCTGAATATACAAATACAAAGAAAGGAGGGGGGATTTGTCCCATCAGCAGAAAGGGAGGGGACAGGAGACCAAACTAGCACAGAAGGTCCCTTCCTACTGTGTACCAAAGTAACTGTGGTTAAATTATTCAAAAAAGTAACAAAAACTGGTATCATACACTTTTATGAAATTCTCTGAAAACAAAAAGGGCAAATTTCTAGAAAGTTATTTGAAAAGTTTATTATTTAGACAAAGAAAATCCTGATGAGCATAAAGGTTACAATAACAAAAAAGTATAACAAAAATTGGACACACAGAATTATAATCTCAATAGAAAATTTTGTTTTGTTTGAAGAACAGAAAAAATCAATTATTCTTTTCATAGAACAGAAAAAATCAATTATTCTTTTCATAGGATCACGAAAAGAGAAATAAAAAAGGAATGGAGTACTTGTGGAGAATAGACACATGGACGGCTCTTAAGGAAAAATTCTTCCTTTTCTACAAAGAACAGCCGTGTCCACACTAGCTCTAACTCCAGTATTCCTAATGACAGGTCTGCCTACGTGTAGGTGTCAAAAAAGTGTTTCAGAAAAATTCAAAATTGACATCATCACAACAACGTTTCGGCTGAAATGCCGCCTGTCTGGCCATAACTTCATGACATAGTTGAAAGTTGCCTTCCTCAGGGCGAAAAAACCTCACAGCAGTTTAACCCTGTGGGGAAGCAGACATGAAAGGGAATTTAGAATTAAAAGCATGATAGGAGCGAACTCCAAGTTTTGAATAAAGTTGCCCTTATTGTTTGAAAGAGAATAAGTCAAAAAGCAATTACCTGAATTTGTAGGCTGTGGGTAATTTGAAAAAACAGGCGTGAAAGGGCTCAGGGGCCCAAAACCAATGACGCCTGAAAAGCGGAACCAGTGGGGCCCTTGGTGTAACTACATCAAGTTAGGATTCACATTGGAGAAAACAACAACTGAAATGGAAGAAGGAACTTGTCAGAATAAAAATGAAAAAAGTGCAAAATAATGCTGACTAAATGGGGAGGGAATGGAAATGTGTAGTACTCACATTTGGGTTAAATGCTGTAGCTCAATGGCGTGCACAGATGAAAGGTGCAGTCCGTGGAGTCTAGAGTGCGATGAGCACGTGCGTTGGGTAGCCTGGTTTACACCTGTTGGTCGCAGGGGGTCACAAATTCTGTATATGTCCCTTGTCACTGGCATGAATAGTATGCAGCCTCTGAGTGAAAAAACACACAGAGGAGACCCGAGGCTTAGAAGGGTGGACAAATATATACAATGAACACTGAACG